>CM076569.1:632065356-632584537 GCA_034641835.2 Pinus albicaulis
CTTGTATATATCTTGGGTTGTTTGGAAAGTTATCTTGTGTTTTTGGAGGAAGATAAAGGTATATCTTTTGTTTCATGGAAGTTTCATTTGAAATTGATTCTATAAGAATAAGTTTTCGTGGGTTTTTCCCCTTTGAGGGGTTTTTCCCTGGCTCGGAGAAGGTATCGTGTGTTCGTGCGATCTTATGTTGATTTTGAATTTAGTTGATGATGAAAAAGATAAACTTAATAATAAAAGAACAAATATCACAAGTAAATGTCATGTATGGAAAATGATAAAGTATAATATGTTTCCTTTCTTATTTTTTCAACAATCTATAATATATGAAGTAGGACCCAACTTGAAAGATGATCCTAACTTCATATTTTCAAAATGGATCTTTATTTAGTTAAGATAAAGAGGAAAAACCTAACCATCAAGTAGTTGAAAAGATGAAACAAGATTATAAAGGGAGAAAATCACAATCAGAAAGTGATTGTAGAGAGAGAGAAGATTCATCCCACATGTCATCCTTCTACAATTTTGTAACCTCCTATTATTTAGTCCACAAGAGTCTAATCTTAGTCCCTTAGGGATGAACACCTTTACTTTTACACTTAATGACTGATATTTTGTAAAGTGATTTAAAACCCACAGTCTGTAAAATTATTCTTTAACTCTCACAAAGAGCTATTTTTGGTAGTGCATGTCATTTGTGGTTTCAAGGCTTTAAAATGAACAATGGAATCTCATAAATATTCTCTTATGTATTTTTATGATATCTGAATGCGTGAAATCATTTTAAAATTTTCTTAATATTTGCACCATTTATTTACATTATGTATATTGATTCACTTCAAATTTTTTTTCCTCATAATGTATCAATGGATATATGTCACAAAAAAAATCATTAGATTATATTTATTTATGATATTATTATTTTATTTTCCTTTTGAAACACCTAGTCCACTAACAAGTGAATGTGTTGAATAATCATGTTTTTATGTATTGATTTATTTTGAATATATGAGTGAATGAAAATAGGATTACCACCTCTATAAAAACACAAAGGGACCCTAAATAATACCAGGATAGGTTGAATATTTTCCTAGGAAAAAAAGACAAAAAAAATTTCAAGTAGGCTCTTAAAATTTGGGTGAATTCCAAGCATACAAATGCAAAAATGCCCATATATACACGTGAAAAATAGTTGGGGGAAATCTAAGTGAATATGGATTGACTCCTAATATCCTATAACATCCTTATGGAGGAAAAAAAAATATCAAAATATTCAAAATGAATTGAGAAATGAAGAAGAATTATGGAAAATTAAATCTTGAAGTATATGGTTGAAGGCAGGTGATAGAAATACTAAGTTCTTCCAAAAACAGGAAAAACAACATATGTGGCAAGACAATATAAGTAAAAATTATTTTATATGATAAATTAATGTTGGATTGTTATAAACAAATCAAAGAGGTAGCTACATCACACTATGCAACTCTATACATGGAATAACCTAGGAGTAGCCTTCTTAGTGTTAGCTGAACGTAAAGTAATGACTCTCGTGCAAAGTCGAAAGGGTCCTAATATATTTGGATCGTTCGGATTGTTACAACCTTTAGCAGATGGTTTGAAATTATCTATGAAAGAACCTATTTCACCAAGGAACAACAACCATAGGAACAAGACAGGAACAAGAATTAACAACAGAAACCACAATCAACAATAATGATCCTTCACACGGGCATATATATTCAAGTTAGGATTAGGTATCACTTTAACCCTCGACTTGATGTGTTCCCCGAGCTTGGTCTCAGATCTTGCTGGGGACCCGAGCTTGTGGAATTGTGTGGGATTTTTTTTTTAATTGTCTAAAGGGATACCATGAATTGGGTGTACTTTTTTAAAACCCGTATATCTTGCCTCATTCATAATGGAGTTTAGAGAGTATGATGGAACACATCCATCACATAGTCACCGACGAGGAAAATAATAGATTGACTTAGAAAATTAAATCCAATGAGGTATGAAACACCTTAAATTCTTTAGAATTGGATAATTCCCTTAGCCTAGATGGAATTTCATCCCATTTCTATAAATCATGTTGGAAGTTCATTAAGATAGATCTAATTTGAATGATCTCCAATATAAACCAATCTTCAAGGATTGGTGGCAAGGGAGGGTGGGAGGGGGTGAATTCATCCTTCCTAGCATTGATCCCAAAATAAGTCAACCCTTCCTATTTTTAAATATGTCACCATATATCATTGTGCAATGTCTCATATTTAATCATTACAATTTTTTTTTCAAATAGATTAACACCTCTTCTCTCAATATTAATATTATCAAATAAGGGGGATTTTTACAAAAATACAAATTATAGGCAATATTGTCCTAGTACAAGATGTAATACATTCAAGCAACTAAAGAGGGAAAAAAGAAGTGAACATAAAGTTTGATAGGACATAATCCTTTGAGTATAATTTTCTGCTTGTTTTCCTTCTCCCGTATGGGTTTAGCTCCAAATTCATAAACTATATTTTGTCCTATATAAGTGATCTCTGGATTCCCCCCTTGGTAAATGGTATATCAACCATTTTTTTTAAGGCTTCACATAGTATCATACAAGGATGTCCTTTGTATCATTTATTATACATTCTCATGGTTGATAATCTTAACAAGAAAATAAATCATGAGTGAAGAATAGGTATGGTTCCAAGCCTCATAATTGTTATGGGATTTAAGGAGATAATTTTTTCTCAATTTTTATATGCCAACTCTATTGATGCGAGATGGTTCTACAATTATAGAAATAATATTCCATGAGATCCTAGAACAATTTGTCTAGCTTCATGGGGAATGATAAACAAAAGAAAATTCCTGATGCTCACTTTGAATACCGACAAAAATAAAAAATATAGTGATTCAATGGATTCTTTAGATTATAATAAAGGAAGAGTGGTTCACATTTCATTATTGGGGTGTTCCCATCAATATGAATCCTTTCTATCATCCTTCTTGACAACCTATTCTAGACAAAAAAAAAACAAATTCTCTAAATGGGGAGCTCAATGGCTTAACCGGTTAGAAATTTGGTTCTCATAAAAGTTTTATTATAAACTCTTCCTATGTTCCAATTCTTAGTGACTCTATCCCCAGTGGGGGTTATAAAGTCTATTGTGCAAGAGATAAGGAAATTTCTCTCAAACAATGAAAAAAAAACACAAAAATATATCATGTGGTTAATTTGGAAATTGTGAAATCCCCTTAAATCATGGTGGCATAGGTGTGAAAGACCCCTCTTTGATGAACTTGTCTTTAGGTGAGAATTTTTTATGGAGTTTGATAATAGAAAACTATGGCTAGCGGAAGAAAGTAGTTCACTTTAAGTACTTAATGGGTGAAAGGAAATGTTTCCTAGACCAAGTTCCTATAGCCAAAGGAGGATCATAGATTTGGAGGTTCATGTCATCAACCATCCCTCTTCTACAAGCTCGAATCTCATGAGTTTTAGGAAATGGAAAGGACATAAATTTATGGAGAGACAATATAATGGGGAATTCCCCATTAAAGTATATCCAAACCTACATTCCTCTTAGGACTTGATTTAATCACGTACGGAATCACTCTCTTTATGACATATCCAAATGGGTCTCATAAGGCACATGGTATGGTTGGAACTTGAACTTGATACCACCCCATATTTTAATTTATTCATATATTTCCTATTGTCTTTAGTTGGATTTTCTCCAAATCACTCCAAGAAGAGGATGTAAGGGGTTGGGGTCCTATCTCCTACTCTATGAAACATGGATATTTTTGGAATTATGTTTTCATTGATGTCAAAGGAAGTATTGTGTTGTCATTGGTGTGAGAAAATCAAGGAGAAAGGAGATCAAGGTGGTCCAAGTGTTGTTAGTGGTGACCCTATTTTATTTAAAGCTAAACCCTTGAGAAGATGTCAAAAGAAAAAGGGAGCATGAAGGTGAAAAAGGAAAAAAGGGGGAAAATCCAAAATTTGGAAGCAAAACCCCAAATTTCGGGGCACAAGGAGAAAAAACACAAAATTTATAAATACTACACAACTTCAAGAGGAAAATCGTGAAGCAAGTCAAAATTTCTGATCCACATTGATTGGAGACTCCCTCAGTTTGGTTGGTGTTTAATGGAAAGGGGGTATCCCAACGTCCATGCATCTAGATGTTCACTAATAATGTATTTGTTAAAATATTCAAATATGAGATTCAACTTGGTAAACATTCATACTCGAGGGGATCCAAGTGTATAGGTGTCACCCATTCTACACAAAATTTTCAAGAAAACATGAGACAAGTGGAATTAATGTGGCAGAACCATTGATGTGTCAGTCTTAGGGAATGGCACGTGGTAGGATAATTTGATTATTTTGAACTACCAACTAGATGGCAGTAAGGTGAATTAGAATATTATGTGGTAGGATTCCATGGACTCCAGATTCAACTTAGGAATCATAAAGGTAATTTAAGTATTCAGGTATCTGGGTATCTTCAAAGGGTTCCTTCATTAAAGACCCTAACTCTAGATTTATTGGAGCAATTTTCTTAGACCATGGTCATGTCACATAATCATGGGTGACCAGTGGTTTGCCTCCTAGAGCTAAAGGGTCATGAAAAGTAAACTATTTTCAATTCATATTACAAAAAACAAATAAAATAAAAGTAATCGAATATTAAACACAAAAAAAATCAAATTCAAACAATCTAGATATCCCACCCTTTTGATGTTTTTGATTTGGGGCACTAGTGTTGGTTACAACCATGCTTTTAGCCCATGGTTTTTGGCAGATCATATTATTATCCCTAGAAGGGTCTGCAAGATTTATTTTTGATTTGGACCATATTTCTATGATGTGTTAAACCTGATCAAGCCATTTTTGCTATAAATAACTCAATTTGGAAGTTTTAAGAAGAAATATTGTAAGAAACATGGAGAATATATAATACATAGAAGAAGATGCAAGAAGTTTGAAGTTTGTTGGGCCGAACATGAAAAAGCATAAGGATGAAGTGTGAAAAAGACATGTAGCCTATGGAGGGAACCTGTCAAAAAACAAAAGTGACAAAGTGTATAGTTAAGTATGTGGTATGAGAAGAATATTTAATACTATCATGTTGTATGAAGTATGAAACAATGTTGTTAGCGGTGATCAAAATGAGGAAAGTATATGGTTAAGTAAATTTTTTTATCTAAGGTGAAAAAATAATATTGAGTACTGAATTGCAACCAATGTCGCAACAAGTGAGGAGAAATGTATATATGGAAAAAATTAGTCTTTTTATGAAAAAAATTCAATGGAAAAGTTTTGAAGTACATAACAGAGAACATTATGCAAAGTTGTGAAAATCAGAGTTAATGCTATCTGTATAATTGTGAAGCACAAAGAAAAACAAGGCTCAAAGTACTTTAGATCATATGTAAATCATGGGATTCGTGTCCCCTTCTAGTTAGTGCCAATAAATTGATGTAATAGTAGGTTGGTGCCTACAAGAATATTCATATAAATAATTTTTGTGGTTTTCTCCCTTAAGGGTTTCCATGTACATCTGATGTTGCGCAGTTGATGTTTATCTGGTTTGAATTATTTTAAATTGTTAAAGTGGCCATTATATTGATTCACCCACCCTTCGCCCCCTTCTTAGTACAATCATAATTCCAACAATCAGTTTCAGAGTCAGTTCCTTCAGAGATAGTATAACCAATAAAATATAGATCACAATGGATCATCGCCAGTCACAAAGGTTTTTCCTCGAGAAAACCCACTGTATTTGATGGAACAAATTATGCCTCTGGAAGGTAAGGATGAATACCTATATTATGTCTTTAGATACTGACATTTGGAATTTTTTTGAGAATGGTTATTAAGTTCCAACAAATACTCCAGTTGATTCGAATGGTAAATAGAACAATTCAAATAATGCAAAAGAAAACAATGCCATATTGTGTGGGCTAACAAATGTAGATTTTGTCAAAGTAATGTACTGCAAATTTGAAAAATATATTTGGGACACACTTCATAGTAGTTATGGATGAGATATAAAGTGAAAAAAGCAAAGCTTCAAACTCATAAAGGATAGCTTGAAAGTATGAGATGGTTGAAGATGAAAAAATTGCATCCATCTTTCTTCATGTAAATGAGATTCTTAATGCTACAAAATGTCTTGGTGAAACAATTGAGGAATCAATGATTGTGCACAAAGTAATGAGATCTCTTCCATGAAGATTTAATCCAAAGATATTATTTACTAAAGAAATTAAAGATCATCAAATTCTAAGTATGGATGCTCTACACGAAATCCTCACTGCATATGAAATTATGAGAACAAAAAAAGAGAAGTTAGGATCAAATTAAGAAACATTCAAAGTAGAAAAGGAGATAAAAAGACAAAAGACCCATGACATTTCCAACTAAGAATCAGATGAAGAAGAAGCTCAATTTGTAAGAAGCCTTTAAAGAGGGACCGAAAATTTAAAGATAAGATTCCATTCATATGCTTTGAGTGTGGTAAAATAGTACATTATGCATCTAAGTGTCCCTATGCAAAATTAAGTGATGGTGCTGATAAAAGGGAATATAATAACAAATTAAAATCTCACAATCATAAAAATAAATGGTATATCTAAAGGAATAATTTCTATTCCAAAGAGAATAGTGATTCCTTATGAAAGTTATGAATGTGTGTTTGATGATGAAAGAAGAGAATTCATTCTCATAGATATGAATAATAAAGACAATGACGAGAAAAATCAAGGAGAAATCACCGATTCTAAAAAGTTAAAGGGGTGGTAGATCTTGAAGGAGACTTGTAAGTTTTGTAAATAAATAAAAAGTATAAGGAAAAAGGTGAAACAACTAAAATAACAACTGTAGAAGTATGATGATGAAGATTGTGATGAAGCATCGATCACTCTCCTAAAAATTGAACTAGAAGAGACTAAAAAAATACAAGAGATACTAACAAGAGAGCTAAAAAAAGGAAAAACATTGTGACAAGTTAGAAGATGAATTTGTTTATATAAGAAACAACTAGAGAAGGAAATTGTTCAATTGGATAAAATTTAAAATTTGTAAAAGTAACTAAAACATTAGATCATATTCTCCATTTCTAGAGTTCTCATTTAATCAATATAAGTCTTTGTTATAAAGAGAATCATGAGAACCCCAAGGATGACTCAAGCACAAAGACATTAGAAAAGGAATGCAAAGAGTAGCCTTAGAGCTTTGTTGATGTACTAAAGAACTCTATTGACAATGAAAGAAGCACAAAGAATGAAGTTGCAACTTGACAAAAAAATGACCCTATCAACAACTTCATAAAGAAAGTGAATGAGTAGCAGAGACCTAAATTTTCCTTTAATAAAAAAAACTCAGAAGATCTATTTCATCAAGGAGGTTCTTCTCTTCTAGGTACCAAAATATCTTCTTGTGTTATTTCTATGCTTTTAAAATTTTGGTCAGAAGGCATAAATTATATAATTGATCATACGAGAAATAAAAAAATGCATCCTATGAAAATTCAAGGAATGATTATGTGAAGAGAAATCCTAGAAGTTTGAATAAAAATGCAATTGGAAATTATAACTCATTAGATCCTCTATTAGATAAAGTTGAATGTTATAAGTGATGTACCTATGGGCACAAAGTAGGAGATTGTAGAAACAATTTATGCAAACCTCTAAATCGAGACATGGAAGAAGGCATATTCAAGCACAAGGAACAATATTCAAAAGTATAGAAAAAGAACTCACAAGAGAAGTAGGAAGAATGTGGTATTGCAATGTATGCTCAAAAGCAAGAAAAAAAATGGTATGTTGATAGTGGATGCTAGAGGTACATGATAGAAGATCAAAGTAAATTTATTAACCTAAAAGAAGAATATGGAGGTAGAGTAATACTTGGAAACAATGCATCAACAAGGATAGTTGGAAAAGGAACAATTAATATTGACAATGGAAAAACTAGAGTTTAGAATGTCTTGTATGTTGAATGCCTAAAAAAAAATATCTAAGTGGCAATAACATGTGTGATCAAGGATATGATCTCACATTTCACTCTAACGGACGTGAGATAACAAAAGTGCAAACAATAAAACTAGTAAAAAAGTAAAATCTGACTTCAAGCAATGTGTATATTCTTCATGGAGTAAAATGAGAAAAGTGTTGTATGGGTAAAGTGGATGAGAGATAGTTATGGAATAGAAGGATGGGTCACATCAAATTTAAAAATTTAATAAAAATAAGTAGATCACAACCAATAAGAGATATGCAAAAATTATAAAAACTAGATAATATTATTCATAAGCCATGTCAACATGGGTAACAGACTAAGTTTTTATTCAAAACATAAGGACACTCCACATCCAAGCCCTTGCAACTCATTCATACAAATCTCTAAAGACCAACCATGACACAAAATTTAGAAGGTGTGAGAATTTTATGTTGTTCATTGATAATTACATAAGAATGACATGTGTTACATTTATTAGAGAAAAAAATGAGGCTTTTGAAAGATTTAAAACATTTAAGGATTTTGTTAAAAATGAGACTAATATTAAAATCAAATGTTTGATATTAGATAAAGGAGGTGAGTTCATCTCTAACTAATTTAATATTTTTTGTGAAAATCATGGGATTAGAAGACAAATATATGTTTCAAGGACTCCATAGAAAAATTTCCTTGTTGAAAGAGAGAATATAACAGTGCAAGAAATGGCAAGAAAAATGTTCGTTAATTAAGCTAATCTGCTAGATATTTTTTGGGGAGAAGCACTCTACACAATTGTTTAAATTTTTAACAGAGCACTAATCAGAGTAAACACCACAAAGAAACCTTATGATTATGGAAAATTAGACCAAACACAGTCAAACAATTCAAGGGATATGGAATAAAGTGCTACATAAAGATAAATAAAGATAACTTAGAAAAAACTGACTCCATAATAGGTGAAGGAATTTTCCTTTGGTATGCATATAGAAGCAAGGGCTACATATGTTACAATAGAATATTATGCAAAGTAGTTGAAAGCATTGATGTAAGAGTATATGAAACATTACCTCAAGTTCATATAAAAGTAAATGAAGGCTCAAAATAAGAAGAAGAGGAAGAAGAAAAGCATCATGAAGAGAAAGAGGAGGAAGAAGAGGAAGAGATAGAGTCAATTCATCCAAAAACGACTCCAAGTATGTTCAAAATAATCATCCAAATAATTAAATACTTGGAAATAAAGAATCAAGAGCTCAAACTAGAAGAAAAATTATAAGTACATCAAGCCATGCAAATCTTACCATGTTTTTCATGTTACAACACCGAAGTTTTGCACAAGATAGTCAAGATGAGCATTGGATCAAAGTTGTGAATGAAGAATTAGAAAAATTAAAAAGAATAAGACATGGAAAATTGTGCCGACACCCAAGGACAATAATGTGATTGGAAGTAGGTGGGTTTTCAGGAATAACTTGAATAAATATGGATATATAGTTTGGAACAAATCCAAACTAGTATGTAATGGGTATGCACAAGTAGATGCTATTGAATTTGAAGACATATTTGCACCAGTTTCCAGACTTGAAGCCATATGAATTTTTTTATCCTTTGCATGCTTCAAAATATTTAAAATTTATCAGATGGATGCAAAATCAACATTCCTAAATGGATACCTAGAGTAAGAAGTGTATATTGAGCAACCAAAAAGATTCCAACTGCTAGAATACAAAGACCATGTATGAAAATTAAAGAAATGCCTTTATGGGTTAAAATAAGCACCTAGGGCGTGATACTCAAGGATGGATAAATACCTGTAGAAGTAAGGTTTTAAGAAAGGGAAAATACACAACAATATTTATATCAAAGTTGGCAATGATAATTTGTTTATTATTGTTGATTATGTAGATGATATAATTTTTGGTAGTGATGTTGATTTCATGAGTAAAAGTTTTGCAGCTAATATGTCGAAGGAATTTGAAATGTTTATGCTAGGTTAATTACCCTTTTTACTTAGACCATTGATTCATCAACTGTCAAAAGGAATTTTTATTTATCAAACTAAACATATTAAATAAATATTAAGGAAGTTTGGCATGGAGAGTTGTGCACCTGTGAGCACACCCATGATAACATGATGTAAACTAAGCAAGGATGATGAATCTCCATACGTGGATCAAACAATGTATAAATATATGATTGGTAGTTTAATTTTTATAACAAACTAAATATCATACATTATGCAAGCAATAGGATTATTGGGTAGATTTAAGTCAAATCCATAGGAAATTCACTTGAATGTAATGAAGAGTATTTTCAAGTATCTGCAACGAACCATAGATTTTTTCTTGTGGTATTAAGACACACATATTTCACTCTAAAATTTTATAGAGATGTAGATTGGGCTAGTAGTGTTGATGATAGTAAAATAATTAGTGGGGGACCCTTCTTTCTAGGTAGTTTCTTAGTATCCTAACTTAGCAAGAAAAAATATTCAATTTCTTATTCACAATTGAAGCAGAGTATATTGTAGCTGTATTATGTTATACTTAGATTTTATGGATGAAGGAAAAAATTAAAGGATTTACAAGAAGATTGAGATAAATCCATGCTCATTATGTGTGATACCACCAGTGATATTAACATCTCTAAAATACGATTATGCACTCAAAGGTCAAGTATATTCCCATGAAATATCACTTTCTTAAAGAACATGTTATAGATCAGACTCTTAAATTGGAATAAATTCCAAAAAAGGAGAAAGTTGCAGAAATATTCACCAAAACTCTTTCCAGAGAGCATTTTGAATATCTTAGATAGAGGTTGGGAGTGATCACTCCTTCACATGGGGGAGAAACCCACTAATTTCACTCATTTAGTTCTTTGGTTTTTAGACAATAGGTGTTTCTAACAGGGGGAGTCATCTGCACAATAGCATGCTTATGGAATAAGGATCCTTATCCATTGATGTCAAAGTTAGATAATTAAGCAGACATGAGAAGATCCAACAGATAGGGGGATTTCTTAGCAGCAACACACCAATGATTGGACTATGTCTAGTGTTGACATCAATGTCAAAGGGGAAGATTATTGGGATTATGTTGTTATTAATTTCAAAAGAAATATTGTGTTGTCATTGATATGAGAAAATTAATGAGAAAGGAGATCAAGGTGGTCCAAGTGTTTTTATTGGTGACCCTCTTTAATTTAAATGAAAAACCATTGAGAAAATATCAAAATAAAAAGAGAGCATGAAGGTGAAAAAGAAAAAAAGTGACAAACCCCAAAATTTTGAAGCATAACCCTAAATTTTGGGGCACAAGGAGCACAAACCTAATTTTTCTAAAGACAACACACCTTCAAGATGTGGATCATGAATAAATTCAAAATCGTTGGTCCACATTGATTGTGAACTACCTCCTTTTGTTCAATTTTTAAAAGGAAAGGGGGTATCCAGGCATCCGAGTGTTCACTAAGAATGTCTTTGTTAAATGAATTAGATACCATATTCAACAGGGTACACATTCATACCCATAGGCATTCGGGCCCACAGGTGGTGCCCAATCTGCACACAAGTGGAAAAACGACACAATATAGGTGGCACTAATTTGGAAGAAATAATGACACAATGGTCTTAGGGAATGACACGTCACATGCATATTTGATGTTTTTGATCGACCAACTAAAAAATTTGTGGATAACACATGGCAATAGAAAAATCATGACACGTGTCAATAAGGTGACTTGGAAGATGATGTGGTAGGCTTCCATGGACTCCAGACTCAACTTGGAAGTTGTAAAATTAATTTGAGTATCTAGGTATTCAAGTGTCTTCAAAGGGTGCTTTCACTAAAAGACCAAAATTTCATATTTATTGGAGAAATTTGTTTAGATCATGGCCACAACCCAATGGTTTTGCTCCTAGAGCTAAGGGTCATTAAAATTTAGTAATTGGAAATTCAAACATTACACGAAAAACAAAGAAAATATGAATATTACACACAAATTAATGCAAATTCATATATTTGGCCCATTTTGGTGTTTTTTGTTTAGGGTGCCAATGTTAGTTAAGATCATGGTTTTAGTCCATGGTTTTTTTCCAACTCATAATATTGTCCCTAGAAGGGGATCCAAGACTTACCTTCAGCTCAGGTCATATTTCTATTATGTGTCCACCTTCATTATTCCATTTTCATATAAATAATTCAATTTTGGAAGTTGCAAAAGAAATATTGTAAGAAAAATGGATATTATATCTAATGCAAAGAAGACAAGTTGAGAAGTTTGAAGTCTATGGGGTTGAGTATGAAAAATTATAAGGATTAAGTTTGAAGAAGACATGTATCCTGTCTAGAGAAATTGTCAAAAATATAGTGTTGAAGTGTGTAATTAATTATGTGGTATCCGAAGAAGATTTAAGTCTATAGTGTTGCCTAAAGTATGAAGTAATGTTGATTTAGGTGATAAAGATGAGGAAAGACTATGGGTAAGTAAAATGATGCTATCTAAGGTGCAAAAAATATGAATGAGTGCTGAAGTGAAAACTAGTGTTGCACCAAGTGAGAGGAGTAATGTTTAATATATGTAGCAGATCACTCCTATAATCAACAAAGTGTAGTGACAAAGTTGTAGAGTACAAGCCAAAGAGAATAATGCAGAGTTGTGAAGATTAGAGTTAGTGATATGTGCATAATTGTGAAGACTAGAGCATAACAAGATTCATAATGATTTAAGATCATATTTAAATCAGGGGATTTGTGTCTCCTTTTGGTTGGTTCCAGTAAATTGATGTAATAGTAGGTTGGTGCCTACAAGAATATTCATATAAATAAGTTTTGTGATTTTCTCCCTTAATGGTTTCCATGTAAATCATGTGGTTTCATGTGGTGCTTGTGTAATTAATGTTTATCTTGTTTGAATTATTTTAAAGTATTAAATTATCCATTATATTTACCCCCCCCCCCCCCCCCCCCCATCTCAATATAATCATAATTCCAACAGATATGAGTCTCAGATGTTCCCAAATGGCCCTCCATCACATTCATGCTTATGGAACCATATTTGGAATCCAAATGGCCTCCTCAAAATAAATATATTTTTATAGACATCAACACATAAAAATGCTAACATTAGGAAAATTGGTAGAAACGAGGATCCACAGACCCTTAAGGTGTGCCCTCTGCCACTCTAATAATGAAATAATGCATAATTTGTTTACTAAATGTGACTAACCAAATAATTTTTTTTGTCATGCCATATCAAAGCTTCTTCATTGAGTTAAATATCCAAATCTCCTTGTCAGCTCTTTGAATCAGGCCATCAACTTTATTTAGATTCATTAAGAGTCAAACATATTTTTATAATACTTTAGATGTCCCTCCCAAAGTATGTGTATTGGAAGATTTGGTTATCATCAAATAGAGAAATATTTCAAGACTCTATCACTAATCTTGTGGTAGTAGCAGCTAGATCCATGTTGGAATTATGGTGTTCATGATTCCATATAGTTTATGTTGACATTAGTGCATGATGGTAGCTAGCTCATATTGGCATTGATGTTAACCCTATGTAGTCTAGCTGATGTTTGGATGTCGTCCTTATATTATGGTTGTAGTTGGTTGAGTTCACATTGAGCTAGTTGTGTTGGCATTGAAGTCAAGCTTATGATGTCAACCTTGGTGGTCAGATGATGGCATTGGTGTGGTGTTGGCATTGATGTCAATCCTATGTAGTCTAGTATATGTTTGGATGTCTTACTTGTAGTATGGTTCTAGCTGGTTGTTTTTGCATTGAGTTGGTTGTGTTGTCATTGATGTCAACCTTGATGGTCAGATGATGGAATTGGTGTGGTTTATGGTGTTTATTTTCATGTAATGATGGTTTGTTTATGTTAATATAGGTGGATGATGCATATATACATGTGATGGAGATGGTGGCTCAAGTGTCATTCATGTTGTTGAGATGGCACAATAGTTGAGTTGGCATACTAGGTCTTCATCTGTGCTCTTGGAGATGAATTATTGCAATAGTATGTTGGTCTCATGATGATGTTGCAAATATGCTATAGAGTGTGTTTATATTTGTTTCATCTTGTGCACGTGGTTGAGGAGAGTTGAGAACTTGTTGGCACTCATGTAAACTCTTGTTTGTTGGTTTCTAGGTCCATTTGGAAATGGAACTTGGGATACATGTTTCATCTATTTTTAGAGGTGTCAAAGGCTATGACAAAGATTTAGAGGTGAGTTCAGATGCTGGAGAAGGTGATCCAACAGGTAGTAGAATTTTTGAGCAAAGGATTTGTTTTTTTCCTTGTGACTTTCCCCAACCACTCCCATGCAAGCTTGTGCATGCAGTTGAAAGGCTCCAACCACATGGAAACAAGCCTGTGCATGTGGTTGCAACTGAGATTAGGTTGTTTTGTGCATGAGGTTGAGATTCTTCATGAAAAATTATTTGGATTCCTCACACACTTCAGATGTATTTCGGCTTAGAAATTCCCATAAGCTTCTATATTAATTGGATAAGGTCAAAATAGGTTGAGTAAGTCCTCCAATGGGTGTGAAAAACTTTAGTGCACAAGTAGTGTTGATAATGTCTTGATTTTATCAACTTTTTCACTCTTGATCCCCGTCCAAAAGTGAATTTATCCCAGTACATGTTTTATATTCTTTATTTTGGAGTTGGGTGAAGGTTGATTGAGTGTGTATTTGAGTAAGGGAAGGTTTCATTATGTGAGTATGCTTCATACCTATTTGTGAGTAGTTTTTCTTCAGTGTATGAGTTCTAATGGTAGAAGAATGATCATATCTATTTGTTGAAGCAATGTATTGATTCAAAACTTCAGATTGCATATCATGGATGCAAAGAGATGTAGAAACGTATTTTGGTAGAGATGGAGAGCTTGGTATAGCTCCAAGTTTGTGACTCTCAAATTTGTTTTGCAGGTGCTGCTAGTGTATTTGGAAGATAACCATTATGTTTTATGCTATTTATTGTATTATGTAGTTTTTAATATTGGAGTGAGGGTTTGATGTTATGGCTGAGTGTGATATTTTTGTTTTTGTTGTTGGTGACAATATTGTTCAGTATTTTTTGGATGGATTGTGTTAGGTCCATATATTACTATTATAGTCCCTTATTTGTGTTAGTGTAACCCCATTATTGTTATTGTTGTATTCCTGTAACCCCAATATTTTTATTATTGTGTCCTTACATTATTATTGTTAGGTCGGCTAGGATTATATTGTGACCCCATGGACTCCTATATATAGAAGGAGGTTTTTTCATTTGTATCGTCCAATAATTCTTCATTTATGTAATGTAAAGGAGGTTTCTCACTCGAAGTGGCTTATTTCTAAGGCATTGATCTCTCTTTTCTTCTATTTTTGGAGCTGGCTTCATAAAATTTGGTATCAGAGCTTTGGATTCTAGGGTTTCCATTGCTCCAAACAGGTCATCATGGCATTTTCGCTATAAATTTTTTTCTACAAAGGTTATGAAGATGAAATTTTTATCACGGGAAGCCGAAATATTGAGGAAATTTGTGTAAATATTTCAGATCTTGGTTCGCAATATTTTCGGAGACATGATCTGTGGAAGTTAGGGTTTTTTCAGGCTCCCAAATTTCATCTCAAAGAGGTGACCGTGGGAAAATCGTCATAACTCTCTCTTTGAGAATTGGATTGGAATTCTGTAAAAAGTGGCCTTAAGTACATGGAATGTTGTTTCCTGTGTATCTATTTCAGGGCCGAAGGAGGAAGCAATGATATGTGGCACTCCGTACAAGTTTTCTCTACTGAACTAGTCCATAATTAGGTCATTGTGGGATATTGGGCATAAATTTTCCTTGAAGAATCCAAATCACGTTAGAAGATTCAAAGGGATAATACAAGGCCAAATTTCAGATATTGAAGATCTGAAATCACAGAGATAATTCAGTTTCAATATAGAGCTCCTCAAAAGCAAGAAAAAGGTGTGTATTTTTTTTCGAATTGCACATGTATTTTGTGAAAAATCAGTTTGAATTGATTCCAAGGGAATATTGTAGAATAGATATCAGTATTGGGTTATAGAATTCCCCCTAAAAAGAATTCAACACCCACAAAGCCTTCAAAAGGCTCTACTATGACTCATGAAGACAAAGAAGTGCAACATGTGTAGATTCATAAGTGTCCTCAGACACATAACTTTATTGATCATGGAAAAAGATTACATAGAAAATTACAGGAGTTTACAAACGTAAAATCTCACTACAATGAAATTAGGAAACTAACCTATTTATAAGCTCTATGTTCTAACTTAATTTAGTTATGGATCACTTGGAAAACCAACAAGTGTCCATTTACAATAAATGACCTTCTAACCATTCTACTAATTTTATTCCTATTTTAGAGCCTAGGAAACGACTCTATTCAAGAGTCCTATTTTTACTAAAAAAATACTATTTCTAAGTATCTCTAATATTTATTAAATATTATAATTTAATAAATATATTTATCCTAACTTTACATTATTTAATTTATGTATTTTTGGATTTATAATTGCCTTTATGAAAGAGGCTAACAACATGACATATCAAAATTACAAGAGCAAGTGCACCAAATTTCGCTCTCGCAAAGAGCAACAAAAAATGAAATGGAAGTTTTGAAGAAAGGAGTGGAAGCTAAGATGGATGGTTTAAAGAAAATCATCAAATATAAGATGGATGGCATGGAAGCTGGCATGGAAGCTAAGATGGATGACATGGAAGAAAAAATGAAAGACAACATGGAAACATGAAGAATGATGTAAAAGTAGACATGGAAGGTTTGAAAAAGTTGATACAAGAAATGTTTCCTAAATGCGAAAAGATAGTAGAGGAAACTCATGATGAGAACAAAATAAATGTTAATCGTGATTTCATAAACTCTAATGTTGGATGGAAGAACCACCATATTCCAAAGATGGATATGAGGAAGTTTGATGGCAAGGATCCCATAACATGGATTCTAGAGATGGAACAATATTTTTATCTTAATAATGTGCAAAACACACAAAAGGTACGCATTGCAACTTTACATTTAGAAAAAAATACATTTGTATGGTATCGATGGCTTTGCTCCCGTAAAAAAATTATCACTTGGTCAATTTTTACGGAGGAAATGATAGCACATTATGAGGATACAAAGAGAAACACCTTCTTTAGCCAATTTATAAATATCAAACAAAAGGGTTCAATGGTGGAGCACATTGAGGACTTCCAAAAATTGAATATAAAGGTAACTGATATTCCAGAGGAACACATGATTGATGTCTTCATAGGGAGTTTAAAGGATAACATCCAACATGAAGTTCACGTTTGGGAACCTAATTAATTGGAGAAGGCATTCAGGTTGGCAAGAAAAATTGAATGTAAAATTATGGCAACAAGGAAGCCTACCACTCACATCTATAAAGATGGAAGTGTTGCTACTCCTAGACTTTCACAACCTACAAGGTTGACACCACAACAATTGGAAGGAAAAATATAAAAAGGGCTTTGCTACAGTTGTGATAGAAAATACACTAAAGGTCATAAATGTCATGAGAAGAAATTATTTTACATAGATTTTGAAGAGGAGGAATAAAATGAACAAGAAACTTCAAAAGAAGAGGATATACACCAGGAACCAACCCTAGAAGAAGAAGAAATGAGTTCGACAATATCATGTAATGCATTGGTAGGAATTACCACTCCTCAAACTCTCAAGATAGAAGGACATATCAAGAATAAAAAGTTAATAATGTTGATAGATTCGGGTAGTACCCATAATTTTATTCATTGTAAGGTAGCCAAGGAATTGAATTGTTTCTTATACCCAGCACCTGAATTTCAAGTGATGGATGCAAATGGAGAAACTATAAATTGCTTTGGAAAATGCCATAATATCAAGCTAACCATGGGGGAATATGTATTTAATAGTCCAATGATTTCCATTCCAATGGGAGGTGCTGATGTTGTACTAGGAGTACAATGGTTACAATATTTGGGATGGTAGCTTTTAATTTTCAAGAACTTTTCTTGATTTTTTTCGGAAGGAAATAAAATCGAATTACGGGGTATCGCAGGGAAGATAGGAAAGATAATAAGCTCTAATGTCATGACAAATCTTATGAAGAAAGAACAACGAGGCTTAATTTCACAATTATGCTCACTAGAAGTTCCAACATCAAAATCATCTATTTCTCCAGATCTCCAAAAATTCTTGGACAATCATTCTAAGGCGTTTGAAACTCCCAAATGACTCCCACCTATTCGTGATCATGATCATGCTATTCATTTGATTCCAGGAAGTGTTCCTCCAAACATCAGGCCTTATAGATATCCTTATGTCCAAAAGAGCGAAATTGAATGTATGATTGCATAAATGTTTAGAGGCTGGTATAATTCAACCTAGTCAAATTTATTTCTCTGCTCTGTTGAGAATGCAGCAAGATGATGGAGCTTAGTGAAATGAAGTCGCCTTCACTAAGTGGGCCCGCAGGCAAATTCTGGTGCAAAGTCTATTTTTAGACATACGGAGCATGATTCAGAGATTCCAGTTGGAGATTCTTGAAGCATGCGACATGTTGGTAAAAATAGATGAGACTCTTATTTTTAGGACCCAGGCTATTTTTAGACTGTATCTCCTAAAAATATGGAAGTCAAATATTATTTACCCTTAATAATATTTTGACTATAAACAGCAGTTTACTCTCTTGGAGCACTTCAGTTCGAGTCATGGAGGTGGCTCATGCAACTGACAGAGGAATCACGTGGTTCCTAGGTTTGATGGCATCTTGCATGTTAGACTTCAGTTAGACTCATGTGGCAGAGTTTTTGGTGGAGTTGATTGAGGAGTTAATGGAGGTGGTGTTCTGGTTAACTAGTTGAACTAGTTGTATTTAGTTTAACTGGCTAATCAATTAGTTATGAGTGAGGAATAAATATTTAATTCACTAATTAGTAACTCATTAGTCTTAACTCAAGCAACACTTCAGTTCACTACGTTGCACATCTACCAAAGGAGACCATGGAAGAGGTAGATGAAGGGTGGAGACAGCTATCAGTTGGAACCTATCAGTTGGAGGACTGGCTTTGCATGGGATTTGCATTGACATCTGGAGGAATTGTCCAGACAATTGCGTGTACTTAAGCCAAGGGGATTCGAACCTTGATCTCTACATATACGTGCCATGATTGCGCAACAGAGGTACAGGTTAAGGTGGAGTTTTGAACCAAAGGACTTGTTCAAAACTGAGCTAGATTGTGTGTGACTTTATGAGAAAGTACTGAGTACTTGTGAGGAGTATTGTACTGGTTTTGTTACATGATTTCTCCATTATAATATACACAATAGCTGCGGGGTTTTCAGCTATAGGCTTTCCCATACATACTGAGTTAATGTGTGATTGATTGATGTGCGATTGCTTCTATATTTTCCGCATGTGACAATTAATTGTAGATGAGATTATGTGTTATGCATGCAATTCGAAATTGATGTGTAATCGGGTTAATCTCCATTGAATAAGTGATTTATTCAGCTAATTTCTACATGGTATCGGAGCAATATTAATTGTCGAGATCTATTACGGTGATTGCAAACTTATTTCCTCGGACAGAGTCTGCATGCGGGCCAGGTAGCCTCCGGAATATTCATCCTTCTTTGTAAGGTGAAAGATCTGGTGAATGCCTTTGCAGTCAATCTCTGATTTGGAAATAATTTGTTTTCAAGTATAGAGCAATAGAGCTTGGAGTTTGGAATTCGAATTTTGCAGCAGCTTTGTTTTCTTGGTGCCCGTGTTGAAAATGTATTTCAATGGTTTGCGACTCGAATATGCTCTTGAAGGCAGTTCGAATTATGTTGCATGGAAGGATCACATGGAAGCAGTGTTAGAAGATAATGGTCTGAAGGAGTTCGTAGATACGGATGTCCCAAAGCCCACTGATGCAGCTTTAGTCGATGCATGGCAAAAGAAGATAGCGAAATGTCGAAGGATCCTGTTGGAAGGCGTCAAGGATCATATTGTATCCAGCCTGCATGGAAAGGCTACTCCATATTTAATGTGGAAAGCTTTGATGGATCTATTCCAGAGTAAGAGTGACCAAAGGAAGCTGGCACTCAAAGATAAGGTCAGGAACATCAAGATGGAGAAGGGCGACAGTATCGCCAAATACCTCACGAAGTTCACTCAATGCAGAGATGAGCTTGGAAGTGTGGGGGTTACTGTCGATGAAGAGGACATGGTCGAACTGGCTCTCCTTGGTCTTCCGAAGGCTTGGCACTCATATCAAGATAGTGTCAATGGTCGGGAGAAGCTGCCGGGATGGGAGCGCCTTTGGGCGGATCTCATGCAGGAGGAGATAAGGAGGACTACTCGAGATGGATCTTCATCAAAAGGAGCTGATGAAGAAAACTGCGCTTTGGTGTCCAAAGCTAAGAAAGGGAAGGGTAAGAAAACCTCTCATTCTGGAGCTAAGGGCAAGAAGCAGGATATGGCGAAAGTGAAGTGTTTTCACTGCCATGATCACAGACATTATGCTACCAATTGTCCAAAGAAGAAGAAGAACAAGCAAGCGGGAAGATCTGCAGATGGAGAAGCTTTGGCTTCACAGTTCGAGCTTGACTTTTCACTGATTGCATGCTTGGTTTCAAGTGTGCTGGGATCGGTATGGTTCTTGGACAGCGGTGTGTCATTTCATATGACGGGAGATTGGGAGTTGTTCTCAGATCTGGAGGACAAAGATTTGGGTGTGCACATCGAGATGGGCGATGATGGTAGATACAGTGCGACTGGTATCGGTACCATATCCTTTCAGAGGGAGTCTGGTAAACCCTTTGTATTGAAGGATGTCATGCATGTACCTGGATTGAAGAAGAACCCGATTTCAGTAGCGATGTTGGAGGATAAGGGGTATGATGTGGTCTTCAGCGAAGGAAAAGCCTTCCTGCGCAGTAAGACTACTGGAGAGACCCGGAAGATAGGGGTTCGAACTCGGAACCTTTATCAGTTGCAGGTAGATGACTGCGCAGCTATGGCATGCAAGGCGGGAGAAGTGGTGAGCCGGGATGATGAGGGCGAACTGTGGCACAGGAGATTGGGCCACCTTCACCATGGAGCTTTAAAGATTCTGCAGCAGATTTCTACTGGACTTCCTAAGGGCACTCTTGCGCAGTCAGATCAGTGCAAGGGGTGTACTTTAGGGAAGTATGTGAAAGCCACCTTTCACGAGAAGGATAGTCGCGCCACTACGATCCTTGAGAGAGTTCACACAGACGTGTGTGGTCCTTTCTCAGTTGCTTCGACAGCAAATCACAAGTATTATGTGATCTTTGTTGATGATTTCTCTCGAAAGTGCTGGATCTTCTTCATGCAGAAGAAGAGCGATACATTCGCGAAGTTCTGTGAGCTTAAAGCACTGGTCGAGAAGGAGTCGGGGAAGAAGGTGATTGCTCTAAGGAGTGATAACGGTGGTGAATTCATCTCGGCTGAATTCAAGGAGTTCTGCAGCGCAGAAGGGATTCGGAGAGAGCTCATCGCACCTCATAACCCACAGCAGAACGGGGTGGCTGAGCGGAAGAACAGAACGATCGTGGGTGCTGCACGGGCGATGTTGCATGATCAGGGCCTACCCCTTCACTTGTGGGCTGAGGCATGCAATACAGCAGTGTATGTGCGGAACCGTTGTCCTCACAAGGTTCTTGGCATGAGTACACCAGAGGAGGCTTATTCTGGCAAGAGGCCTGATATTTCCCATTTGCGGATTTTCGGTTCTCCTGTCTACATGCATGTGACGAAGGATGCGAGAAGGAAGCTAGATCCAACTGCTGAGGTTGGAATATTTGTGGGGTACACTGATACACCTCATAAATATCGAGTGTATGTGCCAGACAGTCGCAAGACTGTTGTGCGACGGGATATAAAATTTCAGGAGGAGAAAGCCATGCAGTGTTCGCTTGAGAGGGAGCTACACTTGCATGCAGATGAGGAGCTGTTAGTTCCTAAGGAGGAGCTTCCGGATGTGGATCAGCCACAAGAGGAGGTTCAAGAGGTGGAAGAAACCACCCAGGCAGCGCCAACCATCAGAGGGCGCATGCGCACTACAGAAGCTGAGCGACTGGCTCGGGATGCAGAGAAGGGTGTAGGACCACCTACAGCACAGCGCAGACAGAGACAGTCACCGGATCGGTACACTGGATACATGGCTCTTGTGAGTCAATGTGTTGTGACGGAGCCATCCTCTTTTGAGGAAGCTGTGGAGGAACCCGCATGGGTTGATGCCATGATCGAAGAATATGATTCGATCGTCAGGAACAGTGCATGGGAGATTGTCCCAAGATCAGTGGGGAAATCAGTGGTGGGTTTGCGATGGATCTACAAGGTGAAGCAGGCGGCTGACGGGAGTGTGGAGAAGTACAAGGCGAGATTTTTCGCCCGTGGCTTTTCACAGATCGAGGGGATTGACTATGAGGAGACTTTTGCACCTGTCGCAAGGTACTCTTCCATACGGACGATCCTTTCTCTCTCAACGCAGATGGGGTGGCACATTCATCAGATGGATGTGAAGACTGCGTTCCTCAATGGAGTTATTGAGGAGGAGGTGTACATAGAGCAGCCTGAAGGTTTTGAGATCTTCAGCAGTGAGTCGCATGTGTGCCAACTCAAGAGAGCACTGTACGGGCTGAAGCAAGCACCTCGTGCTTGGTACACTCGGATAGACAGCTACTTCACCGGGCTTGGATTCTCCAAGAGTGAGGCTGATCCAAACCTGTACCAGATTGTGGTGGAGGGGAAGCTGTTGATCATCGTACTGTATGTAGATGATCTAATTTTGACTGGCGATGAGCAGTTGATACTTTCATGCAAGGAGGATCTTGCACGAGAGTTTGAGATGAAGGACTTGGGCATCCTTCATTATTTCCTGGGATTGGAGATTTGGCAACACAGCGGAGGACTGTTTGTTTCTCAGGGCAAGTATGCTCGGGAGATTCTGGAGAGGTTCAACATGCAAGGCTGCAAGCCTGTTGACACTCCTCTTCCTGGTGGTTGGAGGAAGGAGGATGGTACTTCAGCGGAGGTAGTGGATGCCACTGTCTATCGACAGTTGGTGGGGTCACTTATGTATCTGGTCAATACATGACCCGATATATGCTATGCAGTTAACCAGCTCTCGCAAGCTATGGTTAAGCCTACCAAGCTCTTTTGGAAGGTGGGCAAGCATGTATTGCGCTATATCAGAGGCACATCGGGATATGGTCTATGGTACAGACAGGAGGATGGAGTGAAGCTTTCTGGCTTCACTGATGCAGATTGGGCAGGGAGCCCAACGGACCGGAAGAGCACTTCTGGAGGAGTTTTCAGCATTGGTTCGACAGCAGTTTCCTGGTACAGCAGGAAGCAGAGATCCGTGGCACTCAGTTCAGCAGAGGCCGAGTACATGGCAGCAAGTTTGGCTGCATGCGAGGCTATTTGGACGAGGAAGATCCTCGCAGGTTTGTTCAGGTTGCATTTGGAGCCTACAGTGATCTACTGTGATAACCAGAGCTGCATCAAGCTCTCGGCTAATCCATTATTTCATGATAGGTCCAAACATATCGACATCAGGTACCATCACATCAGAGATTGTGTTCAGCGGAGGATCATGATGCTTTCATATGTTCCCACGGAGGATCAGGATGCCGACATCCCGACGAAGGCGCTCACCAGGAGCAAGTTCGAATTCCACAGAGGCAGGATAGGGATTGCAGATAATCCATATCTTGCTGAGAGGGAGTGTTGAGAATGCAGCAAAATGATGGAGCTTAGTGAAATGAAGTCGCCTTCACTAAGTGGGCCCGCAGGCAAATTCTGGCGCAAAGTCTATTTTTAGACTATGTCTATTTTTAGATATACGGAGCATAATTCAGAGATTCCAGTTGGAGATTCTTGAAGCATGCGACATGTTGGTAAAAATAGATGAGACTCTTATTTTTAGGTCCCAGGCTATTTTTAGACTGTATCTCCTAAAAATATGGAAGTCAAATATTATTTACCCTTAATAATATTTAGACTATAAACAGCAGTTTACTCTCTTGGAGCACTTCAGTTCGAGCTACAGAAGTGGCTCATGCATCTGACAGAGGAATCACATGGTTCCCAAGGGTTTGATGGCATCATGCATGGTTGACTTCATTTGGACTTCAGTGGCAGAAGTTTTGGAGGAGTTAACGGGACAGATAGTGGAGTTGTGTTCTGCTTATTTTAGTTGAACTAGTTGAGATTAGTTTAACTAGCTAATCAATTAGTTATGAGTGGAGTGAATTAAATATTATTTAATTCACTAATTAGTAACTCATTAGTCAACTCAAGAACACATCAGTTCACTACAGTGCATGATCAGTTCAGTGGAGACCAGTGGAAGAGGTAGATGAAAGGGTGAGTATAGCTATCAATTGGAGGATCAGTTTTGCATGGGATTTGCATTACACTTGGAGGAATTGTCCATGACAATTGCGCAGTCAAGCCAAGGGGATTCGAACCTTGGATCTCTACATATACAGGCCATGATTTCGCAATAGAGGCAAGGCAATTGGCGGGGAGTTTTGAACCAGTAACCTGTTCAAAACTAAGCTAGATTGTGTGTGACTTTATGAGAAAGTACTGAGTACTTGTGAGGAGTATTGTACTTGTTTTGTTACATGATTTCTCCATTATAATATACACAATAGCTGCGGGGTTTTCAGCTATAGGCTTTCCCCATACATACTGAGTTAATGTGTGATTGAATTGATGTGAGATTGCTTCTGTTATTTCCGCATGTGACAATTAATTGTAGAAGAAGGTTATGTGTTATGTATGCAATTCGAAATTGATATATGACCAGGTTAATCTTCAGTGAATAAGTGATTTATTCAACTAATTTCTACATGCTCCAAAGAGGCATTGGTTCACTGTTTGGCTTGATCATGTGCATGTGTTCGCATTATAGAGAGCTCAAAGCTCACTATTAAATATAAATTTCATTCGTGTGTTTGATGAATTATTGGATGAATTACATGGAGCAATTTATTTCACCAAATTGGATCTTCGTTCAGGGTATCATCAAATCAGAATGAAGACTGAAGATATTCCGAAAAACAACATTTCGAACTCATGAAGGTCATTATGAATTTTTGGTCATGCCTTTTTTCCTTACCAATGCACCTTCTACATTTCAAGGGTTGATGAATTCCATTTTCAAACCCTTCCTTAGAAAATTTGTGCTAGTATTTTTTGATGATATACTAATCTACAACAGTTCTTGGAAGGATCATGTTCAACACATTGACAGGGTGCTCAAACTATTGGAGGAGAAACAATTATATGCAAAAAAATCCAAATTTTTCTTTGGAGTACAAGAGGTGGAATATCTGAGTCATATTGTATCTCACGAGGGTGTTAAGGTAGATCCTAACAAAATTAAAGCCATTAAGGAATGGAAAGCCCCCACAACCATAAAGTAGTTGCGAGGATTTCTCGGGCTAACAGGGTATTATCGCAAGTTTGTTAAGAATAATGGGAGAATAGCAACACCTCTAGTAAAATTATTTAAGAAAGATGCATTTTCATGAATTCTTGAAGAAACTAAGGCCTTTGAACATCTTAAAGAGGCAATGTGCGTAGCACCCATCTTAGCTACACCAGACTTCACAAAAACCTTTATTATGGAATGTGATGCCTCAGGAAATGGAATTGGTGTTGTTTTAATGCAAGAAGGAAGAAAAATGTCTTTTGAAAGTCGTCCAATCAAAGGAAATTATTTACAGAAAGCTATTTATGAGAAGGAAATGTTGGCAATACTACATGCACTAAAGAAATGGCGACCTTACCTAATGAGAAGACACTTCAAGGTAAAAAAATGATCATGATAGTCTTAAATTTTTTTTGGAACAAAGCCTATCTTCAGAAGAGCAACAAGAATGGGTCACAAAGATGTTGGGTTATGGCTTTGAAATCATTTACAAAAAAGGGAAGCTAAATGTTGTTTCAGATGCACTCTCAAGAAAGGATGAAGAGGTGGAAGCATTGCTTTGTGCCATTTATATTATCCAACCATATTGGATAACTGAAGCAAGGGATGAATGGAAGAAGGACGAAGAAGTGTGGACACTAATTCAAAAGTTGCAGCAAGATCCTTGTACATCTGATACCTTTAGTTGGAAAAATGATTATTTATGGTATAAAGATCACTTATATATTTGTAAGAATTCCCAACTAAAACAAAAGATTATTTTGGAATTGCACACTCCTCCTTTAGGAGGATACTCAAGATTTTTAAAAACTTACCACAGGGTGAAGAAATAATTTTTTTGGGATGGCCTTAAATCTGATATTCAAAAGTTTGTGGTGGAATTTTTGGTTTTCCAGGAAAATAAAGTTGAGACAATTAAGACCTCGGGTCTTCTACAACCTTTATCCATTCCAAGTCAAAATTGGGAGGAGATTTCAATGTATTTTATCACAAGTTTACCTAAGTTTGAAGGAAAGAGTGTCATCATGGTGGTAGTTTATAGAATTACCAAGTATGCACACTTTTGTGCATT
The DNA here is from genome assembly GCA_034641835.2 of Pinus albicaulis. Taxonomy (NCBI): domain Eukaryota; kingdom Viridiplantae; phylum Streptophyta; class Pinopsida; order Pinales; family Pinaceae; genus Pinus; species Pinus albicaulis. The sequence goes on from CM076569.1 coordinate 632,091,916, forward strand.
ATCTCATCCATTTAAAGCTAGTACAATTGCTACTGCATTTATGGAAACAATTCAAAAGCTACATGGGAACCCAAATATTATTGTAAGTGATAGAGATCCCATTTTTACTGGAAATTTTTGGACGAAATTATTTTCTTGTTTGGGTACTCAACTAGCTCATAACTAATCTTATCATCCTCAATCCAATGTTCAAATAGAGATAGTGAATAAATTTTTGGAAGGATATCTTGTTGTTTTGTATTTGATAAGAAAACAAAATGGGTCAAGTGGTTACCTCTCGGTGAATGGTGGTATAACACTTCCTTCCATACTGTAGCAAAAATGATCCCATTTATGGCACTTTATGGATATCATCCACTTTCTATAGCATCATCTTTAAGAGAAAATTCGAAGTTTCAAGCAGTGGAAGATCACATCGAGCATCAACAAGAAGTTCTCCAACTCTTAAAGGATAACCTAAATTTGGCACAAAATCGAATGAAACAACAGGTAGATCAACATCACAGCAAGAGAAGTTTTGATGTGGGAGAATGGGTATTTTTACAGCTACAACCATACAAAAAAATGTCCCTCAAGCAAGCTAAGAAGGATAATAAATTATTTCCAAAGTACTATGTTCCTTATAAGGTGTTGCAAAAGATTGGTACTATGGAATACAAATTGGAGCTTCCTGCTTCTTCGCGAGTGCATCCAGTTTTCCAAGTTTCATGCTTAAAGAAGGTTACAGGTGACAAACTTCCAGTTCAAACAATATTGCCAGAACTGGATGAGGAAGGAAAAATCATTTTGGAACCTGAAGCAATCACGAAAACTAGAACTTGACACCTACGAAATCGATCAATTTCAGAGTATCTCGTCAAGTGGAATAACTTGCCCACTGAAGATTATACATGGGAGGATGAGAATTTTATACAGAAGCATCCAGAGCTACTCAAGCGTCGAGGACAACACTTTTTTGAAGGATAGGGGCATGTTAGGTCCCTATATTATTAGTATAGTCCCTTATTTGTGTTATTGTAACCCCCTTATTGTCATTGTTGTACCCTTGTAACCCCAATATTGTTATTATTGTTCCCTTACATTATTATTGCTAGGTCGGCTAGGATTATATTGTGATCCCATGGACTCCTATATATAGAAGGAGGTTTTATCATTTTTATCATCCAATAATTGTTCATTTATGTAATGTAAAGGAGGTTGCCCCCTCAAAGTGGATTATTTCTAATGCGTTGATCTCTATTTTATTCTATTTTTGGAGCTAGTTTCATAACATATTGTTGCCACTATTTTTCTTGAGTGGAGAGCATATGGTTGTGGTGGTTTTATTTATTGGTGGTGTCTTGTTGTTGGAGATCGTATTGCAGAGTTGAATCGAGTTGAGAGAAAAGTCTTGGGATCCAGTGTGAAAATATATGAAATGAGCTATGCATATATTAGAGGAGAAGTGACTTCATAAGAGTGGAGCACTAATTTCAAAGCTTCATCAAAAGGAAAAATTTATCCATCCAATCAAATTTGGATAGTCCAATTGGAATTAGGCGAGGATTGTTGATCGTGGTGGATTTCAATGGATGGTAGTCCATAGATCCATGTGAGAACATAGTCTTATGCGATTATTAGTAGAATCGAGTCTCCTAAATGATAGGGGTCAATTGGATTTATTTGAGGTAGAATATCCTAGATGATGGGAGTAAAAAATTCTATGTAAAATGCATCATTTTCTTAATATAAGATTCATATATGTGCAGCAACAACAATGGTGGTTTTTTTCCTGGTAAAAGGTTTTCCAGAAGATATCTTGTGTCTCATGTGTGATGGTGGTTTTTTTGGTTGTGATTTGATGGTTTGGTTGTGCATTTTTTCTCTTATGTTTATCTCATTTCAGTTTCTTACATGATTTATGCTCATGTTGTGGCTTATGTGATATGTTGCTAGTTGTGTGCATGATTTAGTAGAAAATTTTAAATTGGTAAAATTTGTTAAGAAGTCACACTACTGATTCACCCCCCTCACAATATTTCTAAAAGGTTTCCAACAATTGGAATCAGAGTGGGGATCTTAATTGCATATTGATCACTGGAAAGTAGATCTAGGATTTGTTGGAAGAAATTTGCAATTTATTTATTTATTTTTATTTTTATTTTAATTAATTAATTAATTAATTAATTTTTTTTTTTTTTTTTTTTTTTTTTCGGAATGAATTTTCAACGAATACTTGTTCTTAATGCTACAAATTTCAAGGCATGGAAATAAAGTGTGAAATATATAGATTATTTTATTGTGGATCTAACTTGTGGAAAAATGAAGTAAAATTCTCAAGCAAGGTGAATTATTCTCGAAAGCCTCCGTAATGCAAACTTAGAAAAGGTTGGAGATTTAAGATTTTCCAAGGAGGATTGGGACAAATTTCGTATGTTATTTAGAGAAAGTTGTAGCAACAGTGATGGAGATATTAAAAAGAGAAAAAAAAAGAATAAGAATAAGAAGAGATCCACAAAGAACAAATCTCCAGTTGAACCAATTGTACAAGAGTACAGCAAATCTGAAGGTATAAGCCGCATTAATTTACCTTTGACTTATATTTTTAATAGCAGTGGTGATAATAATTTGGATCTGGGTAGTGAAATAGGTGATGTTCATATTTTTATGCTCCTTAAGGATGAATATGAATCTGTCATGGTTTTCATTGAAGATTTTTCAAGTGAAATTGGTAGGCTAATAGATGTATGCAAGGAACATGAAAATAAATTGTATATTTGCGATGAAAATGAGAAAGATCTCAAGGAGGAGATCACTACTTTGAGGACACAATTGAAAGAATAAAAAAGGAATAAATAAGTCAATAGCAACAAGAAAAAATATAGGAAGGATTATGTTGAAGCACTTGGAGGTGTAATTAAAAAATTAAGGAAGCAACTTGAAGAAAAATACTAGCAATTGGAGCAAGTGAAGAGCACCATAGTAGTGAAAAAATATGTAATCTATTTTCAAAAGGGAGATACAAGCTCACATGCAAGAAATAATAATAAAGCAGAACCAAAGAAGCCCACGATAATGAATCTGAGCAATAATAAAAAAAATAAAGGACAGAGAAAACATATCCAACAACAAAAAAAGAATAAAACCAAGAGGAGCATTCACTTATAGAAGATAATTTTCTCATATGATTGATGGTAGCAGATTTCAAAGGAGAAATGAAAACTCCTTTTCCCCCCTGATGGACGAGATTGAGTGCTTCAATTGCCACAATTTTGGGCATGTTGTTTCCACTTGTAAGAGGAGAATGCATACATCCATGCAACAATATGATCATCCAATAATAGGACCTACATTCAGGTATACAAGTTATTTTAATGGTTATTATTTTGTTTGTAACATGTTTGGGAAAAAATCCATTTATTGCAGATCTAGCATGAGAAGATGGAGATAATGTATGAGCAACAAAAGATCAAATCCTTTGGCTACATATATTGGTCATATAGAGTGTTATGTGCTCCATAATTTTGGGCATATGGCTAAGGATTGTAATATACCTAGATCCTTGAGGCCTTTATTTCAAAGCAACGTACAAAGGAAAATGTACAACCAAGGAACTAGGTAAGGAACACACAGAAGAAAAAAGAGCATCAACTTGGAAGATGTGGCATTGAACTTTGATTGCATGATGAGGATGACATGTGGTACATTGATATAAGATGCTCACAACATATGTCAGGAGATAGGAGTAAATTTCACTTCCTGAAGAGAACCAAGAATGGCCATGTTTTTTTTGAAGGTAATGAAACTGAAAGTGTTGGGAAGCGGTAAAGCCAATATTAGTGAGAAGAGGACCAATGCAGATGATGTGCGGCTCATTGAAGGCATAAATAATAATATCTTGAGTGTGAGCCAAATGTTTGATGGAGGTAAGGAAGTAGTTTTCAACTCCAAAGGTTGCACCATCTGGAAAGAAGGATCAAAGAGAGTGATTGCTAAGGGAGTCAAGACACTGGATAATGTGTATGTGTTGAAGAGAAGAGTGAGTAGAAATAAGAGACCAAGTGAGTAATATTTCTCATCATATTAAAAGTTGGAGAGATCAACCCCTAATGCTGTCCATTATTGCATGATAGATCTACTTTACTGTAGAGGTATATATGAGATTATCATGGTCTTAGGGGGGGCATTGGTAGCTTGAGGAGTACCAACAACAATTATTTTTTGATCCAATTAAACCATGCATATTCAGGTCCACAAGATCAACATAATTTGAGGTATATCATGTTTAGGGGGAGCTATGTCTCTAAGGCTTGTTTTTTATTTTTATATTTATTTTCACCCATTATTATTTGCAGCTAATTTATTTACTGTGTATGAGTGGAAAATACATGTATATCAACTGTGTTGCAACATTTATTGATCATCTTTCAACCACCCTAGCATGAGTACAATTGTGACAATGAAATGCATACGATGACTTGAGATATGGACCAGCCATATATGGGTTGTTATATTCAGTTCTACATCTATATGCTTATCATTGATTCATCATTTTATGTTGGTAGAAGGTCCAATCCTTAGCGCTTTGATTTATTATGTTGATAGGCATGTTATGGAGGAGTTTCATGGGGTCTTTTTGAAGCCACATATATGGGCTAATGTTGATGTAACAACCATGATGTGTCATTTTTTGGTCATTGGTCCATATGATATTTTATAGCAGAAATGTATTTAATTGATAAATGATGTAAAATAATCATAATTCCCTGTACTTGTATTGTTTTATCATTGGCTCTTATGGTATTTTGGTGCTAGAGTTGGGCATTAATGTAAAAGTGAGTCATGAGGTCATGTAATAGTCATGTACGAGGTCTTATGTCACTGCTAAAAACATGTATGTACATTGTTATATGTCATATATTCATGGTCATGTGAAGTCTTAGTCCATATGGTGCTTTTATTTGTGGCAAGGAAGCATTGTTTGTAGCGGAAATAGTTCATTGCAAGTTGGAGATGATCTTGGAGATGGCATATGTTTAGGAGGAATATTATATGTTCCTATTTAATTCAACTATCCATTTTTGGCATTGTGTTTCGCTTGGAGGTGTTCATGTTGTGCCTCATGCTATGATTTTTGGGGCTATTGATCTCATGATATGAGAAAACAGTTTCTGATTGGCTATTAATGTTGTTGATTGGAGATGAATGTATTTTCTACAATGGATTATGGGTTGGTTGACTCATGTATATGCACATATTATGTTGTTTTTCATTGTTTTGTTTTGTTTTTTGTTTTGTATGTTTAGACTAATCCTAATCTTTCTATTTTTTCTCCTCCCAACCCACCCAGGGGTTTCGAACTAGTGACCTTGCAGACAGAGTGCCTTAAGAGTGCACCCCATCACCGATTTCTCTACACAACGTGGGTTATGTTGTTTTTCATTGTTTCTTATGGTTTCTTGTGAATATTTTTGCTTCTGCTAGAGGTGTTTTGTTGGATATGTTGCTTTGAATGTTGTGTGGTGATATGTGCTTCTTTCTGCTACTGATATGAGAGGCATAGATGCTTTTTGATTGAATTATTTTTCAGTTGTGTAGAGATAAAATCCTTCAGTGTTTATACTTGTATTCTTATTTCCTCATCAGATGGAGTTGACCCTTTTCCGTTTATGTCAAAGGGGGAGTGATACAGTATGTTGGTTTGGAGTTTGTGTATGGTTTCCATAAATGCCAAAGGGGGATATTGTTGGAATTATGGTGTGAATGGTTTCAACTAGCTGATGTTACCATTGGTTCATGATGACAACTAGCTCATGTTGGCATTTATGTCAACCCTATGTAGTCTGACTGATGTTTGGATGCCTTCCTTGTAGTATGGTTGTAGTTGGTTGAGTTGGAATTGAGCTGGTTGTGTTGGCATTGATGTAAACCTTGATGGTCAGATGATAGCATTGGTGTGGTGTTGGAATTGATGTCAACCCTGTATAGTCTAGTGTTGGGAAAAATACTGAGAGGGGGGGGGTGAATCAATATTTACTGCATACTCAAAACTTTTCACTTTTTCATTCCTTAAAACCCATACGCTACTTTCCTTTAGTAAACTCGCGTATACACGCGGATATCTTTCATTGAACTCGCGTATACACAGAGATCTAATTATTCATTAGTTCTTTGCTTATATCATTCCATTATTCATTCATCAGATGTTCAATAAATAGTAAACATGTGCAGTAAGATCAGAATAAACCATCACACAAAGCATCACACATGAACACCAGGATTTTTAGGTGGAAACCCAAGTCGGGAGAAAACCACCGCTGCAGTTGCTCAGCCTTCAATATTTTATTATAGAGAAAACATCTTACAACATATGTGCTAGTGCAGACTCTACTAGCACGCAGGCACCCACCTGCGCTCGTTTACCAGCCTCTCCTGGAAGGGAGCTCCAACCCCCTGACTCGTTTACCAGCCTCTCCTGGAAGGGAGCTACGACCCCCTGCTCTCGTTTACCAGCCTCACCTGGAAGGGAGCTACGAACCCCTGATCTCGTTTACCAGCCTCTCCTGGAAGGGAGCTACAACCCCCTGACTGAAGGCTACAACCCTCAGCACCTCTATGGACCACGTTTCATCAATTTTCACACTGGATCCAAAGCTTCCTTTAGGACACCACTTGCAGGCCACGTTTCATCATATTTTCAGACTGGACCCTTTCCAACTTTTAAGCACAATCAACCATGAAACAGATACATATAACTCACTGACAGATATCAGTAAACCAGCAGAACAGATCAGACATTTCTTACCACAGACTTCAGCAAACCCTAGTTTGCATACGCGCTTTCCTTTCTATGATGTCGTGTATATACGTGCTCTCATTCAAATAAACCAGCGTATACTTCTGTATAAATTACAAAGCCAATTTCATTGCGCATACGCGCTTTTTCTTCGGCGAAGCCGCGTATATACGCACTTCCTCTTCAGCAAACTAGCGTATAGATCTTCAACCATTATAGAGCAGCATACTTCTTCAGATTAGATATTCAGTTCAGATTTACCCTTATACTTCAGACAGATGTTCGCCTCATCTCAGATCTAAGCCTTCCATAAACAGATCTAGCAGATACAAGTACATTCCAGATCTAGATATCCTGCTTCATCATTTCTTCATTAGAGCACCATGGATTTAGATCTATCATCAAACCTTTACCCTTTCCATACAGATATACTTCACAAAGAAGTATTCATTCAAGCTTAGACATCTTGCTCCCACACTCATGATTTGCACAATGAATTTCTTCTCCTTATATAGGTTTACCCTTTTTCAATACCATGAGCCAAAACCACATTACATCCGATGGTATTCCTGGACGGGGTCAATTAGGCGAATCATTACCCAATACAATGGGTCAATACCATGGTGGTTACCCCTGGTTTTGCACTTTTTGAGCGCTTTTGCCCATACGCAACTTGGAACGTTCTTTTCCGCGTGCATACGCGACTTCCCCTAGGCCAATCCGTGTATGCCTAGAGACATACTCTTTTTCATCATAGAATTAGCACATGCTGAATTCCTTTCTCCATTGCCTTCTGTACACACTGTAGATACATCATATTTAGTTCATCAAGACATATTCTATCAAGCACAACTTCATCAAGTAAGTTGCCATAATCTTCATCAAGTGGGTTGCCATTCAAGGACAACACTCAGTATCAGATTGCTTAACAAACATCATTTCATATCAAATTTACATCATCTACCAAGTCCAACAAGTCAAGAATAACTTCATCAGGTGGTTTGCCATCAAGGACAACACATGTCAACAGTCGCATGTCTTCATCTTCATTCAGTGGGTTGCCATCAAGGACAACACTCTGCATCATATTGCCAACATCTAGTTGATGTTTGGATGCCTTCCTTGTAGTATGGTTGTAGTTGGTTGAGTTGTCATTGAGTTGGTTGTGTTGGAATTTATGTCAACCTTGATGGTCAGATGTTGGAATTGGTGTGGTTGATGGTGTTTATGTTCATGTTATGATGTTTTGTTGAAGCTGCTACAGGTGGATGATGCAGATCTACATGTGATGGAGATGATGGCTCAAGTGTCATTCATGTTGTTGAGATGGTATACTAGTTGAGTTGGAATACTAGTTCTTCATCTATGCTCATGGAGATGACTTGTTGCAACGATATGTTGGTATGATGATGATGTTGCAGAGATGCTACAAAGTGTGTTCAAATGTGTTGTAGCTTTTGTAGGTGATTGAGGAGAGCCGAGGACTTTTTGGGGACTCATGCCAACCCTTGTTTGTTGGTTTCTATGCCCATTTGGTAGTGGAACTTGGGAGACATGTCTGGTCTAATTTCAAAGGTGTCAAAGGTTGTGATAGAGGTTTGGAGGTGAGTTAAGATGCTAGAGAAGGTGATCCAACATGTGGCAGAGGTTCTGAGTTGAGGGTTTTTATTTTTCCTTGTGATTTGCCCCAAATTAACCCATTCACACTTGTGCATGTTCTTGAAAGGCTCCAACTTCATGAAGGCAAGCTTGTGCATGCGGTTGAAATTGATATCAGGTTGTTTTGTGCATGGGGTTGAGCTTCTTCATGAAATATCCTTTGGATTCATTGCGCTCATTGGATATATTTTGACTTAGAAATTCCCATAATCTTCTATATTGATTGGATAAGGTCGAAATAGGTTGAGTAAGTCCTACAATGGGTGTGAACACCTTTAGTGAACAAGAAGTGGCAATAATGGCTTGATTTCCTCAACTTTTTTCACTCTTAATCTTGGTCCAAAAGTGAATTTATCCCTACATGTTTTATATCAGAGACGCAAAGAGCTATAACAGAGTGTGTTGGTAGAGATGGAGGGCTTGGTATAGCTCTAAGTTTGTGAATCTCACATTTGTTTTGCAGGTGCTGATAGTGCATTTGGTAGATAAACATTGTGTTTTAGGTTGTTGATTATATTATGCAGTAATAATATTTTGGAGTGAGGGTTTGGTGTTATGGATGAGTGTGATATTTTTGTTGTTGTTGTTGGTGATAATAATTTTCAGTACTTTTTTGGATGGATTTTGGCCACTATTTTTCTTGAGTGGAAAGCATATGGTGATGGTGTATTGTTGCTAGAGATCTTATTACAGATTTGAATCGAGTTGAGAAAAAAGTCTTCGAATACAGTGTGAAAATATATGAAACGAGGTCCACATAGAGTTGAGGAGTAGTAATTTCATGAGAGTGGAGTAGTGATTTCGAAGCTTCAGCGAAAGGAAAATTTTCTCCATCCAATCAAAGTTGGGAGATGATCATTGATTGTGGTGGCTTTCACCAGATGGTAGTCCGTAGATCTGTGTGAGAATATAGTCTTTTGAGTTGATCAGTAGAATTGAGTCTCTTAGATGGTATGAGTCAGCTGATTTTATTTGAGGTCGATTATCCTAGCTAATGGGAGTCAAAAAATCTATGTAAAAGACATAATTTTCTTAATAGAATATTCATAGCAGTGCAACAAAAACAAGGGCAGTTTTTTTCCCGGTGAAGGCTTTTCCACTAGATATCTTGTGTCTCCTGTGTGCTGATGGTTTTTGTGGTTCTGCTTTGATGGTTTAGTTGTGAATTATTTCTCTCATGTTTATCTCACTTTAGTTTCTTACTTTTTTATGCTCATGTTTATGCTTATGTGATATTGTTTATGTGCATGATTCAGTAGAAAAGTTTAAATTGGTAAAATTTGTTAAGAAGTCACGTTATTGATTCATCCCTCCCCTCTTATTAGTTCTCAAAGGTTTCCAGCAATCCAACAATCTTATTTCTAAACACATTAGATTCAAAAATATAAATCTACATAGGCCTCAAATGCTAGTCTCTAGGGAGGAAAGATGGGCCTCTCAGTTTAACATAAAATAGCAACATTCTCCTCCATTTAACCATAAACATCCATGGAAATTGTCTCTCTTGAAAGAAAATTTTAATGACTGTATATCCTCACGAAACTCATTTATCATATGCTTTTATTAGGGCTCAAATAAAAATCTAAGGGTGGCAGGTGTGGGGGGGTACTCTTTGGCCTTGAAGGAAAAATGGAGCTAGCATACTCTTGGATTTTTCACATAGTATATAATAACCAAAAGAGATGTACCTCATCCTACAAGGACATAATTTGTGCAATAAATACTCAATTCATAATATGATTATCATGGATGACTCCAACAACACAATTAGACACCTCAACCTAGGAACAAATCCCATGGATATCAAATTAAAATACATCTTTAAGAAATTAAACACTAGTCTGTCTTCTATTTCTAAAATACAAGCTAAGCATGTATTAAGGGATCTAAATGTGTTGTAGACTCATTGGAAAACAAATTTGTATCTCTTTCTATTGGATTAATGAAGCTTAATATAACCATGAGGATTCCACCTATTCCATAAAATTTAAATGATGGATATGAGTGTAAGATAATATTGTTGTCATGGTCCTCATGCAAATTTGGATCATGGGTTGGGAACATGGCACAATCAAGTGGTCATATGGTATGAAATTTATGGATGAGGTGCAATTATCCCTTGATAAAATAAGTGACTTGCGAAAGGGGAAATGCAAAATACATGAGGGAGTGAAGGTGACCAGATAGTGGGAAATGAAGGCTACGAAGTAGACATAGGGAAAAATAAATATTCAATCATGACCCTGCATTCTCTTCTAAATGACATAGGATGTAAATCCAATGGTGATTAAGTTTATTCAAGTGATATAGCATGGGTGATAATGGAGACTAACTTCCAATTAAACAAACATGTAAATGTTGTGTTAAATATTGGAAACAACAACCTTTGGGGAATTAGAAACATAATAAGGCACGAGAAATCCAAGACCAGAAAAAAGATCAAGGTTAACAAAATCCAGATTTGAACTTAGTGCTTCATAATGGAAGCCAGGCTAGGGAAGTGATGGATATATGTGTCAGGGACCAGTGTGTTGGAAGTGGACATGTATACGAAACTTTTTTCTCTTGCGATGAAAGTGGAATACCTTACTACTTAACTCAAATTTCAAATATAAATCATGTTGGAGAAAATTCACTAGTAACAGAGGAAAAGTGATGAATGAAATAATTTGAGGCAACAAGTGGGCTTGGCTTAGGTTGCACAACAATAGGAAATCATGTTGCAATAACCCCATCATCCTCAGTCAATGCAGCGTGCCCCTTACCAGCTTGTCTACCCAATATCACCTTGGTAGTCTCAATGGATAATGTAGTTAATATATATGACTGGAATAGTACTTAAGTTATGTAAATTTTCCCCACTAGAGTTAAGTGTTGTAAGAATTTGGGCATTTACTATAAGAAATGCACATACAGACTCCCCTAAATGAGCAAAAGGTATTTCGACTAGAAGAAAAATATATTATAGTTTTATTATGAACAAATTTGCTACTCAGTCATCTAAATGTAATTTTCTTGTGTATTATCACAAAATATTCTAATATAAATTTACCTGTTACTCTCTATATATATATTATAAGTAAATAATATACCAATTTTTTTTAACACTAAATAAAACCTAATATTTGGAATATATTAAGAGATTATATGTCAAATGGTCCTCTGAAAATTATCAAGATCCATGTGTCTCCTCTTATTTTTAATAATAAGGTAGTAAGACTAGATGTATCACATGAAACTGAATATGTGGGTATGTAATAAAATCTTCTTGAATTGAGAAATATCTCCATTAAGATGGGAAAGACATTGTTTGTACTCATAATGAATATAAGATCTCAATATGTGAAGATATCTAAATAGGTAATAATGTTTACCATAAATTCAATTATAGGTTGAATATGTGAAAATTAATTATTATTACAAGTTTGGATCCTTTCCACATAACTTACATATATGCTAATCACAAGATATAATAATGATCCATATCCATCCTTAGTTAGAGAAAATTACAAAGAAACACCAAGGATAAAAGAAATGCTATGAACGAGTTCACCCCTAAGCATGCGGCCCTCCTTTGAGCACCAAAATATTGATGCAAGAAAATTCCCTTCATCAATTATGCAAGTTTACCTATGGAAATGGTCCCATTATAATTTCTCTATTTGGGATGCAAACCCTTAGGATTTTGGCTATAAAACACTATTACTAGTTTTTGTTTTTTGTTTTTTGTTTTTTTTTTTTTTTTAATATTAAATTTGAATGAAATATGCAAGAATGTAGTTCTATTATAAATGGGTTATCTAGGATTATATATATATATACTCTCTCTCTCTCTCTCTCTTTCTCTCTCTCTATCTCTCTCTCTCTCTCTCTCTCTCTCTCTCTATATATATATATATATATATATATATATATATATATATATATATATAGAGAGAGAGAGAGAGAGAGAGAGAGTATATATATATATATATATAAAATCCTAGATAATCCCATTTAGAATAGAACTACATTCTTGCATATTTCATTCAAATTTAATAAAAAAAAAACTAGTAATAGTGTTTTATAGCCAAAATCCTAAGGATTTGCATCCCAAATAGAGAAAGTATAATGGGACCATTTCCGTAGGTAAACTTGCATAATTGATGAAGGGAATTTTCTTGCATCAATATTTTGGTGCTCAAAGGAGGGCCACATGCTTAGGGGTGAACTCGTTCATAGCATTTCTTTTATCCTACCACCTTTATAAGCCTTTGTAATTTTTTCTAACTAAGGATGGATATGGATCATTATTATATATCTTGTGATTAGCATATATGTAAGTTATGTGGAAAGGATCCAAACTTGTAATAATAATTAATTTTCACATATTCAACCTATAATTGAATTTATGGTAAACATTATTACCTATTTATAGATATCTTCACATATTGAGATCTTATATTCATTATGAGTACAAACAATGTCTTTCCCATCTTAATGGAGATATTTCTCAATTCAAGAAGATTTTATTACATACCCACATATTCAGTTTCATATGAGACATCTAGTCTTACTACCTTATTATTAAAAATAAGAGGAGACACATGGATCTTGATAATTTTCAGAGGACCATTTGACATATAATCTCTTAATATATTCCAAATATTAGGTTTTCTTTAGTGTAAAAAAAAATTGGTATATTATTTACTTATAATATATAGATATCTTCACATATTGAGATCTTATATTCATTATGAGTACAAACAATGTCTTTACCATCTTAATGGAGATATTTCTCAATTCAAGAAGATTTTATTACATACCCACATATTCAGTTTCATATGAGACATCTAGTCTTACTACCTTATTATTAAAAATAAGAGGAGACACATGGATCTTGATAATTTTCAGAGGACCATTTGACATATAATCTCTTAATATATTCCAAATATTAGGTTTTCTTTAGTGTAAAAAGAATTGGTATATTATTTACTTATTATATATATATATATATATATATATATATATATATATATATATATATGTAAATATAGTAACAGGTACATTTATATTAGAATATTTTGTGATAATACACAAGAAAATTACATTTAGATGACTGAGTAGCAAATTTGTTCATAATAATACTATAATATATTGTTCTTCTAGTAAAAATACCTTTTGCTCATTTAGGGGAGTCTGTATGTGCATTTCTTATAGTAAATGCCCAAATTCTTACAACACTTAACTCGAGTGGGGAAAAATTACATAACTTAAGTACTATTTCAGTCATATATATTAACTACATTATCCATTGAGACTACCAAGGTGATATTGGGTAGACAAGTTGGTAAGGGGCACGCTACGTTGAATGAGGATGATGGGGTTGTCGCAACATGATTTCCTATTGTTGTGCAACCTAAGCCAAGTCCACTTGTTGCCTCAAATTAAATTCTTACAACACTTAACTCGAGTGGGGAAAAATTACATAACTTAAGTATTATTCGAGTCATCTATATTAACTACATTATCCATTGAAACTACCAAGGTGATATTGGGTAGAGAGGATGATGGGGTTGTTGCAACATGATTTCCTATTGTTGTGCAACCTAAGCCAAGCCCACTTGTTGCCTCAAATTATTTGATTCATCACTTTTCCTCTGTTACTAGTTAATTTTCTCCAACATGATATATATATATATATATATATATATATATATATATATATATATATATATATATATATATATATATATATATATATATATATATATATATATATATATATATATATATATATATAGAGAGAGAGAGAGAGAGAGAGAGAGAGAGAGAGAGATTGTATACATGTTAAAATAACCAATGGAAAATCAAGATAAACTTGTGATTTAACTAGAATTTACAACTCTAGGGGAATCCTCCAAGGTGATCTGCTCTCCCTGTTCCTGTTCATCATTTTTGCTGAAGGATTGGGCCGCCTTGAAAAAATATCATCAAATATCAGGGCTCCATCTTCTGGGATCAAACATTGATATGACGCATCAATAGTTTTTGGATGATAACCACCTCTTTGGTGCTGCAACTATGAAAGAAGCCTCCTAGCTCAACAACATCCTGGAAGTCTTACAGGAAGCCTCAGTTATGATTCTTAATAATCTGAAGTCAGATATTTTCTTCTTAAACACCCCTCGCCCCATACAAGCTTTCTTAGCTAGAACCTTGGGCTTCAACATTGGCTCTCTCCCCTCTAAATATGTGGGTGTTCCTCTCCTATTTAACCCCTTACGCATCGCCCCCTGAAAATACCTCTTTGTGAAATTGGAAAAAAATCTCTCTCATTGGACTCATAGGGTCCTCAATATAGCGGGCTGGGCTACTCTCCTCAAATATGTCGTGCAAGCAATGCCCATATACCAAATTTTAGCTCTCCCTGCCCTGAAATGTATCTGCTTGGAAATTGCCGCCCTATTATGTCGATTCATTTGGGGAGGGACCGGGATGGATCTAAAATGGCCTCTTGTAGCCTGGAATAAGACATGTCTCCCCAAATGGTGGGGGGATTGAGATTAAGAGACCCAACCATCCTAAATGCAACCCTGGGGGCTAAATTGTGGTGGCGCTGGCTGAAAGGAGTAACGGAACTATGGAATAATACTTAGTCTCATAAGTGTGGTCAAGGAAAAACCCAGGAAGATCTCCTTCACTCTCCTCTTCAAATTTAGGGCTCTGCCATCTCTAACCTGGCTAACAATAATAGTGACTTGATCCGCACTCACTTCTTCTGGGAGGTGCATGATGGGGCAACCGGTCGTTTCTGGACAAAATCTTGGAAACAATTCCCACTCCTCTCTTAGGATACCCCCTTGGCAGATCTCATGCCCCTCCTTCACTCTTGTGGAGCTATGAAGATCGGAGATTATTGGCACCATAAACCGGATTCATATGGTTGGAGACAATGGAAAGCTGCAAAAGACTGGCCCATTGGCTTACCTTGGAAAGAATATGAGTGTCTAGCTCAATACCTCGCCCATCAAAAAATCCATGCTTCTTCGAGCCAAGATAATTTGCGATGGGGCCTGTCAACCTCTGGGGTATTTTCAGTCAAGTAATCCTATCTCCTTCATACGACGTTGCAAGTCAATCCCAATACTCAAGTATGGAAGAGAATCTGGAATGGCCACCTCTAGCCAAAGGTGGCACATTTTCTCTAGCTGGTGGTGCAAAAACGGGTCTTCACATGGGATCGTCTCCTCAAGAGGGGTTTTATCGAACCATCTTGGTGCTTCCTCTACAAGCAGGCTGAAGAAAACCAGCCCCACATCTTCATGCACTGCCCTCTAACTCAACAGGTCTGGTTGCAAGCCTTTGATATTTTCGGCCCCTAAGATATCGCCCTCAAAAGCACCATATCCTTGCTTGAAGACTGGTTGATCCACATATTCTCCAACCCAGTGGTCTCCAGAGCCTGGTGGATTCTACCCGATTTCCTACTTTGGAACACTTGGAAGGGGCATAATCGTGTGATATTTGATAATCAATCTTCGTCCGCCACACTAATATGGTCCCTGACCCTTTCTAACCTCTGGGAATCCATTCTCGTAGATCCCTGGGACCCCATGGAATGGGAGGTTCCTTCCCCCGAATCAGCCATTCTTCATCTTCTGAACCTCTCCCCCAACCTCGTCCACCCCCGCCCTCCCATTAAGTGAAAGTCTTCCCCTCCCCCCTCGTCTGCCTTCTCCCCTCCCCTAGGGATGCATTCAGCTCAACTTTGATGACGCCTCTATGGGAAACCTTGGGAAGGCAGGATATGGAGGTCTCCTCCACGATGCTAAAGGAGAAACATAGGTAGCTTTCGCTGGGTCCCTTGGGAAGACAAACAAAAATGTAGCAAAGATAACTGGATTGGAAGCATGCATGAATCTGGCACGAGACCTTGGGTACAAGCGTATCTGTATAGTTTGGGACTCCCAGTTGATCCCAGACATGACCAAAAAATTAATTAATGACACAAACCCACAACGCATTGCCAAGAGTTGGAGGCTGGACACACAAATCTCCCGCATTAGCAGACTCATCATCTAAATGGACTATGGCACTACGAGCCATGTGCTCTGTGCAAGAAATAAGGTGGCCATTTGGCTGGACAATAGAGGCACAAATAAGCCATCTCATGATTTTTGTGGCAGCTGGAACGACATTCTCACCAAAGAGATTTGGACCCTAGAGAAAGCCAAGACATCACAAGTCTCATGGATGAAGATCTTCACGTCCCTGTTGGGGGTGTCCAATCACTTGGACAAGTGGGTGGGGGGAAATTAAGGCTCGCCCGACCCCAAGCCACATGTCCGCCGACTCACCATGCTTGTATGAGCGAGTGGTAAAGAGCCTCGGGGTAGGCATCATATCAACGGGGTGGTCATGGTAAGAGGGAGGAAGGATGTGCTTTGGCTCACTTCTGTTCTGTGGGCGATGGTGAAGGTGGGAGTAGAGGCTTGTGCTGACGATCACTTGCTACCTCTCAAGCCTTGGCTTGAGCTCCACTGGCTTGGATAGGTGAGAGGAACAGACCCGTTGGGAAGCAGAGGTGATCGGTGGGAAATGAGAAGGTATCCCAATAGTGGCTCTATCACACGCGAGGTGCACTAGGAAGAAGACGAGGGAGGAGGGAAGGATTTTAGAATGACGGACATGTTCTGGACTGGGAAAATTGGGCTCATTTCCTGGGGGCCGACTCCAATTCCATGGCTAACTTATTAGCAACACCTCAGCGTCGCAGCTCCTGGGTGGTTTTGCCTCGGACTGATGGGGAATTATAGCCTACCAGTAGTGTTAATTTGTGGGTGTTGGACCATCTACACCTTCCTGGGTGATATCGGCAAGCTTGTGGGGGGGGGGGGGTTGTGTGTATCTCATTTACAAATCCCGAGAGATGCAGGTTGAGGTCCGCGTGAACCTCAGCTAAGGGCTAGGTGACAGAATGAGGGAGTCCCAGATGGGAAAATTGGAAACAACTTGGAGTATACGAGCAGTGAACAGAGAGGTGGAGAAGGCATTCTGCATGCTGCGGGACCGTGGACGGGCACGTCGTTGTGGTTTCGGCCAAGGAATGGATCCTTGAGTAGCTCCCAAAGACCCCAGTTCACACTCGGAGTCAACATAGAGCCCCACACTCAGAAACAACCATGACTGTCTCCCCGGATAAATTACCTGACGACATTGAGGCAGCAGTCACCCTTGATGCCATTTCCACCCAGATACCACAGATTCAACTCAACGTGGACACCCTGCGTGAGAAGAGGTACGACAATCGGAATGAACTCTAGTCTTACATTCGTGCATTTCAAAACCTGAAGACAAAGACCATTGAGGCCCTTGAGAGTCTGCGTTGCATCGTGAGGTACTCTCAAGACCACCTCCGTGCCCTGGAGTCTCAAATGGATCACATTAGCTACCACCTGCACCACTGGGAATGCTTCTTTGCGGCTCCTCCACTAGGTCCACTGCATCCTCCTCCTTGAGGATAACTTTGTTTTGTCCTTGTTTTTGAAATTTTGCGGCTAATAATCAAGTGCTTCGAATGCCTTGGCTAGCACCCCAGATCCATGGGCACTGTTTTCAATTGATTGTGACTGAATTTAATCGAGCCATGGTGGCTCCTCTTGTAAATTTTGTTTTTAAGATGATAATATAATACTAGTTTTTGACCGACAAAAAAAAAAAAAAAACTAGAATTTACAACTTCATATATAACCATTCACACGAAAATTAAAGTAGAATTAAGAGTAGACAATAAAAACATGAGATTAGGCTACAACTACGTTTGGAATTATAGTGGTTAGCACATGAAAGTACAAAAAAATCCTAGAAAAATGCATACACTACAATTAATGCACTGTTACAATTTGAGAATTTGTGACTATGCATCCAAAACTTTTATTCATGACGTTTTTTGTAAGCTATATACTAGAAAAATTTAGCAATTTTGACATGACACCATTATATGGGTAATAGAATAATTTATTTACCATGTGATCTTTTAAATAATTAGAATAATTAAGAGTTTTTTTGCAACCAAAACATAGCCAAATGTGAAATTCAACCCAATGAAATTCCAGCCTATATTCCAATTTCTAAGGCATTGAGGCTAAATTCGAAAACCTTGAATTCTTCCAAACCACACCTAAAGCTAAGACCAAAATGACATTTGAGTATCATTATGTTGTTTCTAACCCAAAATTACAAGCATTTTTTTGTCTTTCCATGATCTTATGTTCACCAGATCAACCAATTACCCTTGTACATCAAATTCCTATGCGTAACAGAGCCTATAGGGTATTTAACTAGATTGAAGAAGATAAATACATAAAAATACTGGACATTTTGATAGCCCTATATTTTTTTGAAATCCCAAAACATTTGAACTGAATCCCCCCAACTCCAGATTCTACTCTGCCATCTAATTCATTGGGTTTTGATTATGAAACTAGATCCACTAAAAAGTGCAAAGATAAAAATTTATGCCAAATATTGGATAGAAATGGGAACCATTTTAAATCGCTCACTTGGTTAATCCAAGAGGATTTGGAATTGCCAAGGAAAATTCATGACTTACCAAAGAACCTAGAGCACTTCTTTCCAATTTCCAAAATTTGATCTTGAAAAATATGGACAAATCAAAGATCATTTAAAGAAATCCAAGCTACGGATTTGGTTGATGAATGCACATTATAAAGATGTTATTTGTTGTATTTTCCCTTAAAATTTCGAAACAACCTTCCACTTGGTAATTTTTACTTACTTACATATCCATAAATAATTGCAATCAGTTTGAAATACTCATTTAAAGTAATACTTACATATCCATCACTAAATGTAATCAATTTTAAATAGTCATTTTAACTAAATTTGGTGGTGAAAATACTCCAACTAGTTCAATTTTAGAATTGTTAAGGATGAAACTGGATAGTAAAGGAAGAATTAAGGATTTTAATCAATGAAACCACAATTCAAAATAAAATTCTAGAAAACTTAATGCTACTTAGGATGTACAAGTGAAATATTTATAATTTTTTGTTTCTACCTATTGTAATCGCCTTATTTGTAAAAGGGTTGGGAAAACTACTTTGGTTGAAACTTTTGAAGAATCTCAAAACGTGGAAGACATGGTTAGGTTGAAATGAAATATTACAGATGAGGATAAAAACAATGTAAAAACAATAAGAATCCCATCACCTTAACCAAATCTAATTTATAATACAAAATAAGGATTTTAGCAATATCAAAAGCTTACAAAAGAAAATTTTAAAAATAAATTTGGAAAAAAATCATAGATTTGAAGAAGAATTTTGTGGAAATAAATCATATACGACACCCGAGAGATGTAGGTTGAGATCCGCACGAACCTGAGCCAAGAGCTAGGTGACAGAACGAGGGAGTCTCGGACGGGAAAATTGGAAACAACTTGGAGTATACGAGCATAAACAGTGAGGCAGAGCTGGCAGTTCGCATGCCGCAGGACCATGGGTGGGCACGTTGTGGTGGTTTTGGCTGAGGAATGGATCCCAGAGTAGCTCCCGAAGACCCTAATTCACACTCAGAGTCAATATAGAGCCCCAAAATCAGCAACAACCATGATTGTCTCCTTGGATCAATTCCCCGACGACATTGAGGCACTAGTCACCCTTGATGCCATTTCCACCTAGCTACCCCAGATTCAACTCAACTTGGACACCCTGCGCGAGTAGAGGTACGACGATTGGAATTAACCCGAGGCTTACATTCTTGCATTTCAAAACCTTTATACAGAGACCATTTAGGCCCTGGAGAGTCTGCGTCACATCCCGAGGCACTCTCAAGACCACCTCTGTGCCCTTGAGTCTCAACTAGATCACATCAACTACCACCTGCACCACCAGGAATGCTTCTTTGTGGCTCCTCCACCAGGTCCATTTCATCCTCCTCATTGAGGATAGTTTTGTTTTGTCCTTGTTTTTGAAAGTTTGCGGCTAATAACTAAGTGCTTCGAATGCCTTGGCTAGCACTGAAGATCCATGGGCACTATTTGCAATTGAGGGTGACTGAATGTAATCGAGCCATTGTGGCCTCTCTTGTAAATTCTATTTTTAAGATGATAATATAATACTAGTTTTTGACCGACAAAAAAAAAAAAAACTAAAATTTACAACTTCATATCTAACCATTTACACAAAAATTAAAGTAGAATTAAGAGTAGACAATAAAAACATGAGATTAAGCTACAAATACATTTGGAATTATAGTGGTTAGCACATGAATGTACAAAAAAATCCTAGAAAAATGCATACACAACAATTAATGCACTAGTACAATTTGAAAATTTGTGACTATGCATCCAAAACTTTTATTCATGACATTTGTTGTAAGCTATATACTAGAAAATTTTAGCAATTTTGACGTGACACCATTATATGGGTAATAGAATAATTTATTTACCATGTGATATTTTAAATAATTAGAATAATTATGAGTTTTGTTGCAACCAAAACATGGCCAAATGTGAAATTCAACCCAATGAAATTTCTAGTCTAGATTCCAATTTCTAAGGCATTGAGGCTAAATTCGAAAACCTTAAATTCTTCCAAACCACACCTAAAGCTAAGACCAAAATGACATTTGTGTATCATTATGTTTTTTCTATGCCAAAATTACAAGAATTTTTTTGTCTTTCCATGATCTTATGCTCACCAAATCGACCAATTACCCTTGTACATCAAATGCCTATGTATAACAGAGCCTATAGGGTAGTTAACTATATTTAAGAAGATAAATACATAAAAAAACTGGAAATTTTGATAGCCCTATATTTTTATGAAATCCCTGTTATTCGGATAAATCCTTCTCGTGGACGAGAATAATCTCCCTAGTATCCTAAGGATATATAGAAACAAACAATCAAATGAAAACCATTTTCTCTAGATCATTTGTGATTCAAAATGATTAATAACAAAGTATGAGGTCATGCCCCTACCTGAAGTGCAACGCTTGCCGAAATCTTCTATCTAATCACTTCAAAAGAGGTCACTTGAACATATGAAGCCTGCGATCAAAGACAAATAAAAGGATTAAAAGCATCTGCAAGATATAATAATTGAGAAAACACTAATCTATCTCAGTGATCAAGGAATCCAAGAAATAAAATACTCAAATAGATACATGAACAATTCAATGAGAAAATGGAATCCATTTGTATTAACTTGTATAATAAGAAGTAACCTTACAACCTTTCGCCTTGATGTTATACAAGTTCTTCTTGAACAATCGTTCTCTCTCAGATTGACAAGCCTTCTTCTCTCTAAACTAGCATAAAGTTATGGAAATGAGTGTGTGATAATTCTCATATAAAAAATGGCTAGTATAGAGAGTATGCTCTCTTAAGAATTCTTCAGCAGTTACCACATATGTGTCTCTACCATTTACAAGCTACCATCTACCCTTAAGACTGAAACATGAGCTCAATTTATAGGGAAATGGAGGTAGTTTTAGTTCCATGAATAGGGGGATGGATTCCTCTCATGAAGGCATTTGAGCTCCATAGACCAAGGGATAAGCTCCATGAGTGAAGGGAGAGAGCTCATGAGTATAGGATAAAGCTCGAACTAAACGCACTTCTAGAAGCTTCCTGTTGGCAGAATATTCATCTAGCTGGGCTTCTAGAACTTACTTTTACCTTTATTTGAATGTTTATGGGGGTCTGCAGGTTTTATAAACAAAACGTGCGGGATGTGCCATAGGATATAGAGCAAATATCTGCGGATCCCCAGACAAGGGCTAGGAAAAGTGCGGAGTTAGATTTTTTAGGGTTATAATGAGCTTTTCTCCAATTCCAAGACTTGGTTTAGGAACATTAGGGTTTTTGAATTCTAAGGGAGCATAATACAAGTAATGATGAACCTATATTGATAATCAAATATCATGGTGACAAAATAACGTGTAACAAATTGCCCCATAAAGTGCGAAATCTGAGGTAGTTTTGAAGAGTGAAGTGCTTTATCTTTCTAAGGATTGGATTGCGGGCATACCGGTCGAAAGCCTGTAAAAACATTCAATGCAAACATATATATTTATATTATCGCTGAGGTAGGCATTCCCATACTTAGATCAAAACTAACTACATGTTATGATAGAGAAATGATTTTAAAATTACATCAATAGCAGACAAAACATGGATGCAGCCATATGTCATACGTAGTCTATTGTATTATGAATAATAAAACTCCTCGCAGCCTGGATGGAGGAAACTAGATCGAGGGTCTTGATTTCCACTTCCCAAACTAGTACGATTATATCCTTGTGATTGATTGTGTCGAAGTCGAACATGGTATAAACCACTTGATTACCAGTCAATGATGGGAAATGTTAACAAGTGTGAGAGAAACCACCAATAATGACAATGGCTCTCAAAGTACTTAGTACAATCCACGAAGTGTGAATGAATGATTTGTAGTCAAACAATTCACAGAATCATTCGATTGAAGGTCAATGATGCAACCTATCGTCGAAGGTGAGAATCCTGCCATTAGGGCATGCAAATCCCAAGGTACTGATAGGATTCTAGATCAAATTTCTAGATGATGAGTTGTTGTTGATAGAAAGTGACCTATTGCAGGAAAGCCTATGACACGAAACCATTAGATCAAGTTTTGAAGAAATATTTGCAAGGACTGACTCAGGTATGGTCTACACGAATGGAGACAAATGTTTGCAATGAATGGTTTATTTGAACTATCTCTTGAACACATAATGACACTGTAGATGGTTTGCCAAAAATTTACCTAAAGTTAATACCTAGAAACTAGATGAAGACTTTAAATTTGGTTTGATTAACTGTTAGACAAAGGATTTTCCCAACCCAGGTACAAGTGTGAAAAAAAGTGTCGTTTTCATCGGCTTGAACTTGAGCTCGATATTATTTATTTTCTCACTGGATTATCCAAAAGAGGAGAAAACATTTCTTTGTTTGGAGCTAGGCAGGGTGGCCTACCCGTTGCTAGTTACAAACAAGAATTTTGCAGTGATGAATAAGATTCCAAAGATAATTGCATAGATATAAAGACAATTGTGCAAATTGATCTTAAAGTTATTGCATTCATAGTAACTAGGTTGTGTGGAAGCGCTGCTCCACATGTGGCCACCAAGTCTCAGATGCAGACCGTAGTTGAATGTTTCAGAGGCACCATTTTCAACTAGTGCGAAGGGGTATTGGCCAATATGAAATGCCAACTGTCGAGAGAAAAAAATGAAAAGTTGAAAAACTTTGGGTATGGCGCCATCCTGATCTCTTTTGCTTTCGAGAGGATTCCATTCCTCGCCCCTCAGCTTATTCATGTTGATCGTGGTGAACTTATAGAACCTCGTATGATACGTTGGGTTGCATTGATGGCTCGCCATGGTGGCGATGTCATTATGGTGGTTCGGTTTACTCCTGCGTATTTTATGTGGTTTTAGAACCAAATATTCACAATTTAAGATTTACCATATGTGGGTATAGACTTTAGAGGTGATCTCGAGATGTCCTTACCTCTAGGGGCACAATGGGATGAATCAGGTAAGCGAATCATTTTGATTTGTTTTAACTCTAATTTTTATTTGTGTTTTGTTTTTTTTTTTAAAATCGTCCAATAGTGATAACAAAATTTTAAATTCAGATGTTGTTCCACGATGGCCAGCTACACTCCATTGCTTTAAAAGGTGACAAACAGAGCCCATAGCATAGCCATAGCATTAGGCAACAGAAATCCTCACTAACATAGAACACAACCTAGAGAGGTTGACTATAGATATCCCTGAGACATCGATATACGCCATTCCTCTTCGTCTCCAGAGACATGTTACTGGTGTTCCAGGCCAGTTTAGGAGATTCCTGTGCAAGATGGCGTGTGCGATAGTATATTACCATGATCATCACCACGGATAGTGGATGATCATCGTGGATTGACACATTTTGTTTTTTGTATCAAGATCTTTCAGATCATAAGGTTTTTTAAACCTGCGATCATAGGCGATGTAATATTTTTTGAAAACAAAATCTCTTATCTATGATATTACTACTTTATCTGACTATCTTGTTCAACATGTATCGAATTTTGTTTTGGTTTACTGTTTAACATTGAAAATGTCTATTTAGAACACGATTAGCTAATGCATCAGCCAATGTGTTTAAATTTCTTGAAATATGTTGATATTCAATGTAATCAAATTGTCTTTCCAAGAGACAAACCTTCAAAAATAATCTTAATAACACTAGATTTTTAATTGCGTATACTCTGTTTAAATGTAATACAATTATTTCTCAATCTAACCTTATGATCAAACTTCAAATACCAAATGAAATGGCATCAGATAATAACTCAATCACTATGCTATATTTTTCAATATTATTCGTTGTTTGACCAAGGCTTACCCCATGCATAGAAACTAACTCATCAGTGGGTGAATAGATAACCCAAGCCGCGGAAGAAATATTCCATGTACTACGACAGGCACCATCAACAAAACCAATGTATTTTTGAAGGGATGTTGACATCTGCAATATCAAGAGTAATGAAGATAAGCAGAGATAGTAGCAAAAACTAGGCACACCTATCTAATCTAAGGCACACTAACTAGAAAAAATAACTAATATACAAGTGAGATTTTCACACAAGAATCAAGCATAATATCTCTTAAGATGAAGACCATTTCTGGGCTTATCTAAAGAGACCCCATCATAATCAGTCAATTCATAGGCCCCTTTGGCAAGAACTCGCTTGACAATATAAGGACCATGCCACATTGGTTCGAATTTCCCAACTCCTAGGTTATTTTTAGCTTGATTATATACTAAGACTAGGTCACCTTTTGAAAAAACACGAGGTGTAACACTTCAATCATACTGAGCTTTAATGCGTTTTTTATGAGCTTCGGCTGCTAATGCAGCGGTGCATCGAGTCTCATCTAATTTTTCTAAGTACAAAAAGCATTTTTCATCTTCAGAGGTAGTTGGTAGTAACTCTATGGCTAATTGGAGTGACAATATTTCACATTCAATGGGTAACACAACTTCTAAACCGTAAACCAGTTGAAAAGAAGTGAACCTTGTTGCAGTTTTTGCTAAGGTTCAGTATGCCCATAATGCCAAGAAAAGCATGGTATGCCAATTTGATTTGTGAGTTTCGATAATCCGTTTGATCATGGTGGTTAAAACTTTATTAACGGCTTCAACTTGACCATTAGCCTGCGGGTAATATGGAGTAGAGTTATCATGGCACGGGCCAAGTTGATCAGTAAGTTCGGTCATCATTGTATTTCGAAAATGACTCCCATGGTCAGTGATAAAAGCTTGGGGTACATCGAAATGAGCAATCACATGATTGAATACAAACGTAGCTGCAAGTTTTCCATCTGGCGTGAATGTAGGCATCGCCTCGGCCCATTTGGTAAAGTAATCTACAACGAGAATAATATACCCATGCCCCTCGGCTGAGTGAGGGTTACATGTAATGAAATTAGTGCCCCATTTCGCAAAAGGAACGACAACAATTATGGGGTGAAGAGGAGCTGGTGGTGCATGCATCTTTCGATCAAATATTTGACAGTTGTGGCACTTTTAGACCGCAAGAATGAAATCATTGAATAATGACGGCCAAAAATAGCCAGCGCGCAATATATTTTGGGCTGTGGCATACCTAGACATATGACCACCACACGCTCCAGAGTGGCAGTCATTTAAAACCCTTTCAGCCTCTTCATGAGTTATGTAACGTCGAAAAATAGAATCTGCACCATGATGATAAAGTGTGTCCCTAAACAATATTATATTGCTGAGATTGGTAACGGGTCTTTCGTTGATTTGAACATGAAATCTCAGGTTGAAAGGTTTGTGTTTGAAGATAAATGATGATATCTCCATATCATGGATCTAATGTACTGATAAGAAACAAAGATTCATCTGCAACGGGATGCTCTACCACATTTTCCGTCTCAGTATTGGGAAAGTCACACATAATTTCTTCAAACACCAATGATTTATTTCATTTAGACTTCTCGAATTCCAAATTAAAATCTTGTAGGATAACAATCCATTTAGAGTATTTTCCCCCAAGTAATTGTTTTGTCAAAATATACATCATTGGGTTGCAATTAGAATTACAGTTGTCTTGCGTAACAGTATGTAATGATGAAATCTTTGGACAACTTGAACTGTTGCCAAGGCCTATTTCTCCACACGTGAATATTTAATTTCAGTTGGATTCAAATTCCTACTTAGATAGTAAATCACATGTTCATTGTGAAATTCATCCTCTTGAACTAAAACCATTCCAATGGTGGAATCAGAGGCTGGTAGGTATAAAAAGTAGTCTTGGTTATAATTGGGTGGATGAAATAACGGTGCATGGGTTAACACATGTTTTAGAGCATCAAAATATCGATCAACAATATCATCCCAAATAAAAGGAATATTCTGTTTCAAAAACCTAGTAAAACCTTTTGTTAACTCAACATAGTTTGGGATAAATCTACGCAGAAAGTTTGCTTTCCCTTGCAAACTTTGGAGTTGGCGAAGTATGGAAGGAGGAGGTAAATTTATGATGGCCTCAACCTTTGAGAGATTGACATGAATGCTGGCTTTGGAAACAATGAATCCTAGTAATCGTCTAGATTGCACACAAAAAATACACTTATCCAGATTCAAACGAACTTGTAATGCCTACATCTCATAAAAATTGCTCGTAAATGAGTAGGATGATATTCCATGTGCAATGAGTGAGTAGGTAAATCGTCCAGATAAGGCTGCACAATGTGTTTGATGTCATGAAAAGTATAAGACATTTCCCTTTGAAAATTTGCACCAACATTCTTTAATCCGAAAGGTAATTTACAGTAAGCAAATGTTCCCCAAGGACAAATGAACTCTATTTTTGGTTGATCAGCAGGGAGTATGTTTATTTGATTATATCTAGAAAATCCATTCATAAATGAAAACATCTCATTTCCGACACAATCATCAATTATTTGGTCGATATAGGGGGTAGGATAATTGTCTTTTGGACAGGCTTTATTAATATCCCTATAATCGACACATACTCGTATAGTCCCTTGTTTTTTGGTAACAAGAACTATATTAGATACCCAACATGTTAATGGATTTGGATAAATAAATCATGCTCTTAGTAGTTTCTCAAATTCAGCTTTAATAGCAGCAGCTTTTCGCAGATGTATCAGACGTAAACATTGTCTAATAGGCTTTGCATCTGGGTATGTCCTTATTTCATGAACGACAATTTTTGGATCAATTCCTGGAATTTATTCATAGGACCAGGAAAATATGTCATGGAATTATTGAAATAGGGCTTTATATGTATTAATTTTGTCAATCGTACAAGAAGCTCCTATATGAATGTTTTTTAACAACTCCAGGTTTAACTGATATGTCAATAGGAACAGTTGTAGAAATGTTTCCCAAATTTATCTTAGAATCTGAATTTGTAATTGTGATTGGATTCTGTGGTTCCTTGACATAATCCATTGTAAAAATCGATGAAAATTCATTTTCAAATCTATCAATTTTAGGTAAAAATGAAGATCTATGGTGTATATAATCCTAGGTTAATTCATCCATAGACAAAAATTCACGAATACTTTCATCAGTATAAAAAAAATTGTTGAAAAGGATCGGAAATAGATGTCAAACCTGAGCTTGATAGTGAAGAAGATTCTTCAGTGACCACATTCATTGGATCAGGATCAGTTGAAGGTGTGTTGGAAAATGACTGTACCGCTGTATATGCTATCTCAAAAGGACTCAAAGGCATCTCGCCATTGAAAGAATCTATTTTTCACTCCGAAGGCACTATCCAAGGATCATCAAATGGAATAGTGCTTGATGTAATCATATTGATATTAGCAATATTATGCGGTACGTTGGGTGGAGGCATAGAAAAAGTTCGCATCAAAAAAAAATCTTTTACTAAACCTACTCCAACATCTTCATAAAGGAATAGTCGATTTTCCAACATGTCGAATACTATCTGTAGAGGCTGGGTCAGACGAATAATATGGCAGCTGATCGATTTTCACAATATTTACCTTATGAGGAAACATGATTAACTGAAAGAGGGAAGACACGACAACAGTCATAGCATAAGACCAACTTCAACCCAAAAGAAGGTTGTAATCTAGAGGGGCATCAACTACTTCCACATCTAGATTAATAGTTTTACCTTCAACCTCTATAAGTAGATATTGTAAAATTCCATACGGATGGAATCCTCTTCCATCAAAATATTTAAGGATTGTCAGAGATTGGTTGATTGTTGGAGAACCAAGAATTTTCCAACAATTTAACAACATAATGCACATGGATGCCCCCTCATCAATTACAATACAAAAAATTCGTCTTCTTTTACTAATACCAAAATCTGAAAAGCCATCTGATGGGGGAGTCTCGGTGTAAAATTTTCTACATCAAAGACCATAAGGTTATAATCTTGAGGATCTATAGCTCCAATAGCTGATACAAGTAATTTCCTCTGTGATGGACATGATTGCAGCGCTTCTAAGGCTGACATTGTTGAAAGGGAAATTGCCAAGTCCTCAACAATGTTGTACTTCTGAGCAGCTCTCACATGTGAATTGAAAGATGAATTTCGAAGTACACCTTTAATAGGCAGTTTAATTACTAGACTAGGATTTTTTTTCTCGATATGAAGTGGATCAGAAATTGAAGGAGATGTAGCTGGTGTTGAGTTAGAGTTTTCTACTTCTTTACCAATAACAGAACTTTTACTTCCATATTCTATTAGGTCCCTATATTACTAGTATAGTCCCTTATTATTGTTAGTGTAACCCCCTTATTGTTATTATTATACCCCTGTAACCCCAATATTGTTATTATTGTGCCGTTAAATTATTATTGTTAGGTTGACTAGGATTACATTGTGGCCCCACTAGGATTACATTATGGCCCCATGGACTCCTATATATAGAAAGGAGGTTTTGTAATTTGTATCATCCAAGAATTGTTTATTCATGTAATGTATTGGAGGTTTCCCTCTTTAAGTGTCTTATTTATAAGGCGTTGATATCTCTTTTCTTCTATTTTTGGAGCTGGTTTCACACCATTTGGTATCTGAGCTTTGGATTCTATGGTTTCGCTGCTCCAAACAGGTCATTGTGGAATTTTCGCTATAAAGTTTTTTCCACGAAGGTTAAAAAGCTGAAATTTTAAGAGTATGAAGCCAAAATCCTGAGGAACATCCTTGAAAAATTTCAGAGCTTGGTTCGAAATATTTTCGGAGATATGATCTGTGGAAGTTAGAGCTTTTTGCAGGCTCATAAATTTCACTTAAAAAGGTCAGCGCAAATTTTTTGCTATAACTTTTTTTCTACGAAGTTTCAGAAGCTGAAATTTTTAGAGTACGAAGCCGAAATCCTGGGGCACATTGTTGAAAAATTTCAGAGCTTGGTGCACAAAATTTTCGGAGATATGATCTGTGGAATTTAGGACGTTTTCAGGCTCCCAAATTTCATCTCAAAGAGGTGATCGTGGGAAAATTTTGATAACTCTCTCTCGGAGCATCAGATTGGAATGTTGTAAAAAGAGACTAGAGGTACATGGACTGTATTTTCTAGTCTATAAATTTCAGATCCAAAGGAGCAAATAGTGACATGTGGAAAGTCGTACAATTTCTCTCTACTGAACCAGTCCATAACTAGGTCATTGTGGGAGATTAGACATAAATTTGACTTGAAGAATCCAAATCAAGTTAGACCTGTGGAATTTGAAAGAAGCTTCAGAGGAATACTACAGGGATGAATTTTAGATATTTAGGATTTTCAAGTATAGAGATAAGTCAATTTAAATATCAAGCTCCTCAAAATCAAGTAAAAGGTGTGTATTTTTTTTATTTTTTATTTTTATTTTATTTTTCCGAATTGCATAAGTCTTGTTTGAAGAATCAATTTGAATTGATTCCAAGGGAATATTGTAGAATAGATATTAGTATTGGATTCTCAAATGGCCCCTAAAAAGAATTCAACACCCATTAAGCCTTTAGAAGGCTCTACTATGACTCATAAAGACGAAGAATGGAAACATGACATATCAAAATTAGAAGAGCAAGTGAAACAAATATCGCTCTCTCAAAGAGAAACAAAAAATGACATGGAAGTTTTGAAGAAATGCGTGGAATCTAAGATGGATGGTTTGAAGAATGTCATGGAAGCTAATATGGGTGGCATGGAAGCTGGCATGGAATCTAAGATGGATGACATGGAAGATAAGATGTAAAACATGAAGAATGATCTAAAGCAGACATTGAAGGTTTGACAAAGTTGATACAAGAAATGTTTCTTAATGGTGAAAAGATAGTAGAGGAAACTCATGATGAGAAAAAAATAAATGTTAATTGTGATTTCATAAACTCTAATGTTGGAGAGAAGAACCACCATATTCCAAAAATGGATATGAGGAAGTTTGATGGAAAGGATCATGTAACATGGATAATACAGATGGAGAAAAATTTTGATCTCCATAATGTGCAAAACACACAAAAGGTACACATTAAAAATTTACATTTAGAAAAAAATACATTTGTATGGTATCGATGGCTTTGCTCCCATAAAAAAAATGTCACTTGGTCAATTTTTACGGAGGAAATGATAACACATTATGAGGATACAAAGAGCAACACTTTCTTTAGCCAATTGATAAATCTCAAACAAAATTTTTCAGTGGGGGAGCACATTGAGGACTTTCAAAAATTGAATATAAGGGTAACTGATATTCCATAGGAACACGTGATTGATCTCTTCATAGGTACTTTAAAGGATAACATCCAACATGAAGTTCACGTTTTGGAACCTGATTCATTGGAGAAGGCATTCGGGTTGGCAAGAAAAATTGAATGTAAAATTATGGCGACAAGGAAGCCTACCACTCACTTCTATAAAGATGGAAGTGTTGCTACTCCTAGATTTCCACAACCTACAAGGTTGACACCAAAAAAATTGGAAGAAAAAAGAGCAAAAGGGCTTTTCTACAGTTGTGATAGAAAATACACTAAAGGTCATAAGTGTGCTAAAAATAAATTATTTTACATATATTGTGAAGAGGAAGAAGAAAATGAACAAGAATCTTCAAAAGAAGAGGATATGCACTAGGAACCAGCCCTAGAAGAGGAAGAAATTAGTCCGACCATATCGTGTAATGCATTGGTGGGAATTACCACTCCTCAAATTCTTAAGATAGAAGGACATATCAAGAAGAAAAAGGTAATAGTGTTGATTGAATCAGGTAGCACCCATAATTTTATTCATTGTAAGGTAGCCAAGGAATTGAATTGTTTCCTATACCTAGCACCAGAATGTCAAGTGATGGTTGCAAGTGGAGGAACTATAAATTTCTCTTGAAAATGCCATAATATCAAGCTAACCATGGGGGAATATGTATTGAATAGTCCAATGCTTTCCATTCATATGGGAGGTTCTGATGTTGTACTAGGAGTACAATGGTTACAATCTTTGGGGACAGTAGCTTTTAATTTTCAAGAACTTTACTTGAAATTTTTTTCAGAAGGAAAGGAAGTCGAATTATGGGGTATTGCAGGGAAATCAGGAAAGATAATAAGCTCTAATGTCATGAAAAAGCTTCTAAAGAAAGAACAACGAGGCATAATTGCACAATTATTCTCACTAGAAGTTCCAACATCAAAATCATCTATTTTTGCAGATCTCCAAAAAGTATTGGACAATCATTCTAAGGTGTTTGAAACTCCCAAAGGACTCCCACCTATTCGTGATCATGATTTTTCTATTCATTTTATTCTAGGAAGTGTTCCTCCAAACATCAGGCCTTATAGATATCCTTATGTCCAAAAGAGCGAAATTGAATGTATGATTGTAGAAATGTTTGAGGCAGGTAGAATTGACCCTAGAAAAAGTTCTTTCTCTACTCCTGTAGTATTGGTACACAAGAAGGATGGATCATGGCGCATGTGTCCGGATTATAGGGAGCTCAATAAGCTCACCATTAAAGATAAATTTCCCATTCCCGTGATCGATGAATTATTGGATGAATTACATGGATAAATTTATTTTACCAAGTTGGATCTTCGTTTAGGATATCATCAAATTAGAATGAAGACTGAAGATATTCCGAAAAAAACATTTCAAACTCATGAGGGTCATTATGAATTTTTGGTCATGCTTTTTGGCCTTACCGTTGCACCTTCTACATTTCAAGGGTTGATGAATTCCATTTTCAAACCCTTCCTAGAAAATTTGTGCTAGTATTTTTTGATGATATACTAATCTACAACAGGTCTTGGAATGATCATGTTCAACATGTTGACAGGGTGCTCAAACTATTGCAGGAGAAACAATTATATGCAAAAACATCCAAATGTTTCTTTGGAGTACAAGAGGTGGAATATCTAGGTCATATTGTATCTCACGAGGGTGTTAAGGTAGACCCTAACAAAATTAAATCCATTAAGGAATGGAAAGTCCCCAAAACCATAAAGCAGTTGCGAGGATTTCTCAGGTTAACGAGGTATTATCGCAAGTTTGTTAAGAATTATGGGAGAATAACAACACCTCTAACAACATTATTGAAGAAAGATGCATTTTCATGGACTCTTGAAGCAATCAAGGCCTTTGAACATCTTGAAGAGGCAATGTGCCTAGCACCGGTCTTAGCTACGCCAGACTTCAAAAAAACCTTTATTGTGGAATGTGATGCCTCAGGAAATGGAATTGGTGTTGTTTTAATGCAAGAAGGAAGACCCATTGATTTTGAAAGTTGTCCAATCAAAGGAAAGTATTTATAGAAACCTATTTATGAGAAGGAAGTTTTAGCAATACTGCATGCACTAAAGAAATGGAGAATTTACCTAATGGGAATACACTTCAAGGTAAAATTTATCATGATAGTCTTAAACACTTTTTGGAACAAATACTATCTTCAGAAGAGCAGCAAAAATGGGTCACAAAGATGTTGGGTTATGACTTTGAAATCATCTACAAAAAGGGGAAGCTAAGTGTTGTTGTAGATGCACTCTCAAGAATGAATGAAGAGGTGGAAGCATTGCTTTGTGCCATTTCTATTATCCAACCAGATTGGATAACTGAAGCAAGAGATGAATGGAAGAAGGACCAAGAAGTGTGGATACTCATTCAAAAGTTGCAGCAAGATCCTAGTACATCTGATACATTTAGTTGGAAAAATGATTCCTTATGTTACAAATATCACTTATATCTTTGTAAGAATTCCCAACTAAAACAAAATATTCTTTTGGAATTGCACTCTTCTCCTTTAGGAGGACACTTAGGATTTTTAAAAACTTACCACAGGGTGAAGAAAGAATTTTTTTGGAATGGCCTTAAATCTGATATTAAAAATTTTGTGGCAGAATGTTTGGTTTGCCAATAGAATAAAATTGAGACAGTTAAGACCCCGTGTCTTCTACAACCTTTATCCATTCCAAGTCAACGTTGGGAGGATATTTCTATGGATTTTATCACAGATTTACCTAGGTCCGAAGGAAAGAGTGTCATCATGGTGGTAGTAGATAGACTTACCAAGTATGAAAACTCTTGTGCGTTATCTCATCCATTTAAAGCAAGTACAGTTGCTACTACATTTATGGACACAATTCAAAACCTACATGGAAACCCAAGGGTTATTGTGAGTGAAAGAGATCCCATTTTTACTATAAATTTTTTTACGGTGTTATTTTCTTGTTTGGGTACTCAATTAGCTCATAGCTCATCTTATCATCCTTAATCCGATGGTCAAACTGAGATAGTAAATAAATTTTTGGAAGGATATCTTCGTTGTTTTGTATCTGATAAACAAACACAATGGGTCAAGTGGTTACCTCTCGCTGAATGGTGGTATAACACTTCCTTCCATACTACAACAAAAATGACCCCATTTATGGCACGTTATGGATATCATCCACCATCCATCACATCATCTTTAAGAGAAATTTCGAAAGTTAAAGAAGTGGAAGATCACATCGAGCATCAATAAGAAGTTCTCCAACTCTTAAAGGATAACCTAAATTTGGCACAAAATCGAATGAAACAACAGGAAGATCAACATTGTAGTGAGAGAAGTTTTGATGTAGGAGACTGGGTATTTTTATTGCTACAACCATACAAACAAATGTCCCTCAAGCAAGCTAAGAAGGATAATAAATTATCGCCAAAGTACTATGGTCCTTGCAAGGTGTTGCAAAAGATTGGTACTATGGCATACAAATTGGAGCTTCCTGCTTCTTCACGAGTGCATCTAGTTTTCCATGTTTCATGCTTAAAGAAGGTTATAGGTGAAAATCTTCCAGTTCAAACAATATTTCTAGAACTTGATGAGGAAGGAAAAATCGTATTGGAACCTGAAGCGGTCACGGAAACAAGAACTCGACAGCTACGGAATCGATCAATTTCAGAGTATCTCATCAAGTGGAAGAACTCACCCACTGAAGATTCTACATGGGAGGATGAGAATTTTATACAGAAGAACCGAGAGCTACTCAAGTGTTGAGGAAAACACTTTTTTGAAGGAGAGGGGCATGTTAGGTCCCTATATTACCAGTATAATCCCTTATTATTGTTAGTGTAACCCCCTTATTGTTATTATGGTACCCTTGTAACCCACATATTGTTATTATTGTGCCCTTAAATTATTATTGTTAGGTCGGCTAGGATTACATTGTGGCCCCATGGACTCCTATATATAGAAAGGAGGTTTTGTAATTTGTATCATCCAAGAATTTTTCATTCATGTAATGTATTGGAGGTTGCCCCCTCGAAGTGGCTTATTTCTAAGGCGTTGATATCTCTTTTCTTATATTTTTGGAGCTGGTTTCACAACATATTCTTACGTTCGCGTTGCAACCATAACCTAAGACATCATTAAAATATCTGTTCATGAGTGGGAAGAAGATCCTATCATTTTGTTATCTTGAGTAGGAAAAGTATCCTTCAAGACAACAGGTGTGGATGAAATTTTGACGATTTTAGAGACCTCAAGTTGATGCGGGTACTCTTTATTAAAGTGATCCTCGTCACATATCAGACAAGGATAAAGAGGTTTTCGTTTATCGTCATATGGTTCAGTTTTTTCGGTTTTCTCTTTGGGCGACGAAGTCTGTTTTCTTTTATTCTTACCTTTCTTCTTATTACCAATTTTGGATTTAGCTGTAGATGAATCTACAACGTGAATTTCGGCAGAAGTTTCAAGGAAATAATATTTTTTCGGTGACTTAGGTAAAGTTATTATAGGAGAAGTAATTTTTGAGGACTTCTTCTTACTTTTATTTGTGTTAACTAAACAAATTACAC
The DNA here is from genome assembly GCA_034641835.2 of Pinus albicaulis. Classification (NCBI taxonomy): domain Eukaryota; kingdom Viridiplantae; phylum Streptophyta; class Pinopsida; order Pinales; family Pinaceae; genus Pinus; species Pinus albicaulis. The sequence continues at coordinate 632,127,695 of CM076569.1, forward strand.
CATCTGTAGCATGAGACCCTGAAGGAGTTGTAGTTCTTTGACTAGGACGTAGTAAATCAGGAATTTTTCGTACAAAGTACTAGACTATGTATATACAAGGTCTAAGTACTGAGCTTGAGCAATGACCTATTCCTCAGTACCAACTCCTCCCTTATCCACATCTTCAGTGATCTTTGGAAGCAATGATTTGATGAACCATTATGCCAAGATCTGATCTGGAATAAAAACTTTCATGAAACATCTTCTACGTCTCCATTCATGTATGTGATCGGATATGTACATAGACGTAGATTTTTATAATGAAGTAAATAATTCCGTGCCATTGTCGTATCTGACAGGCAACTGAAAATGTGTTAAGAAAGTAGTTTCTAAAGCATTGAAATTGTTAAATGAGCCAGATGGTAATTCAATGTACCATTTTGCAACTAAGCCTATTAGTGTTCTCTGAAACAATCGTAATCGAATAGAATCATCAATCAAAGAGTTGGATGCGCACCAAAGGTGGTAAGTCATGAAATGGTTTGATGGGTCCTCTCCTAATTTCCCTTCAAATTTAGGGATATCACTAGGCAACTTATTTGGCATTGATGACTAATATGGAAGATAATATATGGGATCATTCATTAGGTGCGACAAATCAGGTAAATCCAAAGTTGCTATGAATGGAAACCAATGGTTAGGGTCTTGAGCAAATTGATAACCTTGCAGAACTATACCAGTACCAGGAGGAAGATATCTAGGATATCCTGGAATAGCTTGTGCGTTTGGGATTGGAATACCTCCCAGGTAACTAGGATTAGCCGGGCCATATTGGGGTTGAATACGTGTAACCAGGGTATGGTTGATGCTGGTATACTGGATTTTGTGCTGCAGGCCCATATTGATACTGCCCTTGATATGTTTGATAAAAAAATTGAGGTTGGCTTGTTACAATTGTACTTGTACTAGGTTGTCCCGTAGGCAGCTAAACAATAGTGTGGATTGTAGGTCTAGGTTGTGGTGCAGAGACTACAGGTATTTGTGGTGATAGTTTGGGGACTGTAGAAATAGGGGCTATAGAAACTCTAGGAATAGGTGTGGTAGCTTGAACAGAAGTTGGTGCAGCAATTTGAGTTGGAGTTCTAGGTGTACTCGGACCAGGCTGCTGAACTGTACCAGATGCAGATACCTTAATTGTAGGTTGAACAGGTTGGATAGGTTGTTGGATTTGACTGTAACACATTGGCTGACCAGGTTGATAATAGGGTACTTGCATATTAGGTTGCAAATTCTATTGAACTTGTGATGGATCCCACACTGTGTTTACTTCGGGGTATGAAGGTCCCATTGAAGGTTGTATTGCATAAGGAGGACCATAACCAGGGTGATAATTTGGAACATATGCTTGATAATTAGTTGGATAATTCCCACTTCCTTGAAAAAATTGATGTTCTGGGTAGAACTGTGGCCCTAAAGGAGGTTGTTTTCCCTGGAAATATGGTTTCCCTGGTGTAGGGTACTGTCCTTGAAGAGGCTGCAGACTCTGATTTGGGTACTATCCTTGAGGTTGATATTGACCCTAAGGTATGTACTATCCTTGCGGTTGATATGGTACTTGAGGTATGTATTGTCCTTGAGGTTTCCCCCCAGGCGAAAAATTACTACCTTGAGGGTTAGGGTTAGGAATGTTTCCAGACATCATGTAAATGCGTTCTGCACTCAAATTTTCGGTATGTGATTCATTTGGACTAGATGATGGTATATGTTTGTCAGGAGAAGGAGTTGCTCCTGAGAAAGTACCAAAAAGTGACTGGTATCCTACCGGAACAGACAGACCAGCATACAAATATGTTTCTAGTGATGCAGAAAATGTGGATGACGCACCAGACATGTTTAACGAAGGTCTATAACCTCTTGGTATGTCGTAAAAAGGAATCTGGGGTGGCGAATAATTTAGACCACTATTATGTAGAAATCCTACCAACTAAGAATACCAAGGATATTTATTGAAAGGGATATTGTAAATCGATTCACTTGGCCTAAGATCTAAAGAGTCCTGATTTGGAGGAAGAAATACTTCTTCTTCAGTGTCAGTATCTTCTTCAATACTAATGAGACCAGGAGGAAGATTTTCAGTGGTACGATACTTCACTCTGGGTGAATCAGGACGATGAGGGGTTGGAGTAATGAACTCGGAAGTAGTCTAAAATATAGCAGTTTCAGTTTCTGGTTCAAAAATTTCAGGATCCAAAGTTGATAATTCACTAGTGGTAGAAACAAGTTCAGCTAGTTCAGAAATTGAAACTCTTCTTGGGGTACTCTTTGATGTTCGAGGTTGATCTAGTTCGTATTCAGGATGAAAAATTATTGATGTTTCTTCGTGTTCAGTTGATCCAATCCCTTATGTTTGTCCTTTCTCAGGTTTAAGTTTTTCTAATTGGCTTGGTGTGTACTAAGGGGGTTTCCCCTGCATTCTACGTGATTGTCTAGGTAATTCTGCCACGATTAAAAATTTTAACACATGAAATCAAAGAAAATTTCAATAAAATGTCCTAAAGTCTCTAAGGAAACAATCGAATTGATCCCACACCTAAGAAATCTAAGAGAGAAATCCACACACAAACAGTAGATTCCCACACTAAAAACACTAGTTGGTGATGAAATTCAACGTCATAGAATTTTTATGCAGAAATGGTGACTGGAACAGTTACCCCGACAACCTGCTTAATGAAGCAGTATGGTGCAATTTTCTCCACTTAAACCATCTCAAAATTAAGAGAACCCTCCAGAAAGTCCAAGTGAGTCTAGTCGACGTCTGCTCTAGGTACAGTGGGACCTTCCCTCCACCATCACCTTGGGAAATAATCCTAAATTTTATAGTCACTAAGGTCACCAACGGGAACAAATATACCTGAGGGAACAATCTACGATCCGATATACACGCAAGGGCATAGTAACTAGCTCAATCCCCTTGAAGGCTCCTTGACATAATCTAAGGTTTACCGAAAAGTGACCCCATGCTCCTCGACAATGGTCAATCTAAGGTTTACTATGTTTAATATGTGCACATCTACTATCTTTCCCAATGAGATAGGTACGATTACCTCACTGGTTCAGACACGATGTCGTGCTTGAATATTTTAAGAAGAGCTTCCCAGAGCATACATGCCACAATTGGATTTTCCTACTGCTATATTTCTACTTGTTTGTTTTAAATATCTTGGAATATTAATTACAACCTTTTCTAAGACACTAGCCTAAGCTATATTGGTGGAAAAGAGCCCTAGAAAATGCAAAAAATATCTAGATTGATTTTAATTAAAGTGTTGTTTTTTGTTTGGCTGTTTCTTAGGACACAAGGTATGGAAGTGAAACTTCAATGATGTTTTAATGATCCGACTCAAAAATACGTTAAAGCATCTATATGAGACTGAAAATCCTTTCTTTTCAATGAAATCTATTTAAAGGAAATATTTGAGAGATTTAGATAACTTTCAAAGAACCAATTCTTTCTCTTATAAACAAAAATATTTGAAAATAAGACTATTTCTTTGAGAACTCAATTTCATATGATGATCAATTACTCATTCAAAATAAAATCCTTCATCAATCATATCAGAAAATACAAATCATTAAACAAACTCTTTCCAAAAATAAAACCTTATCGAAAACTCCTAAAAACATAAAATTCAAAAGAAAAAGAAAACACTAATGTTTAAACTCTATTTAGAAAGTTTTGAGGAGGTCTTTCTTAGTTTGTGATCGAACCAAGAATAATTTTTGCTTATCTCAGAAAAAATAAAAACATTCAATAATGGTTTTACGTGAAATTCACGCCTTAGTAAGCTTAAGACTCTTCTAAATTTGCAAATTAAAATGGAGCTCAATTTTCATAAAAGCAAGGGTTGCAACAATTTCAATGGCTCAGCAAGAAAACAACAACATACTAGTAAGATAAGGTATATGATGGTTTCTAATAGAGAGCAACAAGAAATTAGGGCAAACACTTACTTGTAAAATGAAAATCGGATGAAAAACTACTCAGACACAAGAATTGTTGAAAGAAATTCACACATAAGACTGTGACAGTCAAGACAAGTTGGGGAAAACACACAGAATCTGGTAATCTTGCTCCTGAAAAGAGAATTTTTAATTTTTCAAAATTTTTCCACAAGTCCACGGATTTCAATGGAGAACAGTGTGGTACCGCACTATTCTAAACTAAAACTTACGAAAGCTACCACACTATTTTTAAACAAAAACTGCGAAGGCCAGGAAAAAAACATAAAAATAAAAATTCAGATTTATTTTTCAGGGATCCTAGTAAGTTATATACCCAACCCAGTTGTATACTAATCAAAATAGAAAAATAAAAATGAAAAGTGAAAAGAGAAACTAAGTTCTAATTCCCCACTGGATTCGCCATTTTGTTATGTGGATAAATCCTTCTTGTAGACAAGAACGATCTCCCTAGTATCCTAAGGATATCTAGAAACAAATAGTCAAATACAAACAATTTTCTCTAGATCATTTATGATTAAAAATTATTAATAACAAAGTATGAGGACATGCCCCTACCTGAAGTCCAACGCTTGCTGAAATCTTCTATCCAATCGCTCCAAAAAAGGTCACTTCAGCATATGCAACCTGCGATCAAAGACATATAAAAGGATTAAAAGCACCTGCAAGATATAAGAATTGAGAAAACACTAATCTATCTCAGTGATCAAGGAATCCAAGAATTGAAATACTCAAATATGTACTTGAACAATTCAATGAGAAAATGGAATCCATTTGTATTAACTTGTATAATAAGAAGTAACCTTACAAGCTTTCGCCTTGATGTTATACAGGTTCTTCCGGGGTCCTGAAAAATAGTTCTTTCTCAGATTGACAAGCCTTCTTCTCTCTGAACTAGCATAAAGTTATGGACATGAGTGTGTGATCATTCTCATATAAAAAATGGTTAGTATAGAGAGTATGCTCTCGTAATAATTGTTCAGCAGTTACCACATATGTGTCTCTACCATTTACAAGTTACCATCTACCCTTGAGACTAAAACGTGAGCTCAATTTATAGGGAAATGGAGGTAGTTTCAGTTCCATGAAGAGGGGGATGGATTCCTCTCATGAAGGGATTTGAGCTCCATAGACCAAGGGATAAGATCCATGAGTGAAGGGGTAGAGATCATGAGTATAGGATAAAGCTCGAACTGAACGTGCTTCTAGAAGCTTCTAGTTGGGAGAATATTCATCCAACTGGGCTTCTAGAACTTAATTTTACCTTTTTTTGACTATTTACGAGGGTTTGTAGGTTTTATAAACAAAATGTGCGGGATGTGCTACAGGCTATGGATAAAATATCTACGAATCCATAGGAAAGGTCTAGGAAAGGTGCAGAGTTAGACATTTTAGGGTTTTAATGAGCTTTTCTCCAATTGCAAGACTTGGTTTAGGAACATTAGGGTTTTTGACTTCTAGGGGAGCGTAATACAGGTAATGATGAACCTATATTGATAGTAAAATGTCATGGTGACAAAATAATGTGTAACAATCACAAAACATTTGAACTGAATCCCCCCAACTCCAGATTCTACTCTGCCATCTAATTCATTTGGTTTTGACTATGAAGCTAGATCCACTAAAAAGTGCAAAGCTAAAAATTTATGCCAAATAATGGATAGAAATGGGAACCATTTTCAATCTCTCACTTGGTTAATCCAAGAGGATTTGGAATTGCCAAGGAAAATTCATGATTTACCAAATAACCTAGAGCACTTCTTTCCAATTCCAAAATTTGATCTTGAAAAATATGGACAACTCGAAGATCATTTAAAGAAATCCAAGCTACCGATTTGGTTGATGAATGCACATTATAAAGATGTTATTTGTTGTATTTTCCCTTAAAATTTTGAAACAAGCTTCCACTTATTGAACGCTTTAAGTGAACCCACTGAAAAAAAATAGAATTCAGTGGCTAATGTTGAAATAAAATCAATCCATATTGTATCATTATATTATTTTTGATCTATCTTAATGATTTCAGAGTGGAAAAAAATGGAGGAATTAGCTTGTAGGGTCATTTTAACAACAGGTCACAATTTGGAAGATTAGGATTTGAAACATTTTAGAGCCATTATGAGAATCGTATGGCATTTTTTGGGGTAAAAATTTCCCCACTTGCATAATCCCCTTTCATATTGATATACACTCATATACCTTTCCAAGTATGTAAGAATCATGGAAATCAAAACTTGTATGAAAAACTTATGCCTCCAACATGTTGACCTCTTGCTTTGACGACCATGGTATGAGAATATTAGATGACCCCTATTACTCACGTATATGGGGCCAACCACATGTGGAATTTCAAGAATATTCTATAATTTCCAAAACTATAACTCTAATTGATGGTTAAAGAGGTCAAAACCTTACCCCTAGATGGCTATCAGACAATGTTAAATATTGAGCTGCTAAGAAGAGAAGGGATTCCATTATATGTTATTGTATTTGTTTTAGGATTCAATAGAGCAACTTAGAGTGGGAAGTTAGAGAGCATAATAGAGGGGAACAATATTTATAGAAGCCTTATGTGACAAAAGTATCAGATAAATCCACAAAATGTATCTCTTTCTTTGTATTTAAATATTTCCATACTAGAGAAAAGAGACCACAGTGGCCTCACATTCTAGTTGGGTTTATCCTATAAGGGTCCCCAAAGTTAAAATATTGTGTTTATTTATGGGTGGTTTGTGTGTGTGCATGTATGTATTTCTCTGCTCTCTATTTTTCACATTTAAGTGATTTCATACATTTATGCAGAAATACAGTGATTAAATAATTTGAGATGGAAAGAAAATTAACCCTCATAGTAAATATTTCAGTATTTTCATTATATATATTGTGAAGAACTATTCTAGTGGAATTTCCATGGAAGTTTATGGATCAAACATAAAAATCGTTAGTAACCACAACCATCATTGGAAAGAAATTTAAATCTAAGATTCCATCTTTTCTTTTGAAATTCAAAATATTTAATCATAATGTACATCTTTCTTTGGTTGATTTAAGAGCCTCTTTGAATGTCATGTTGTGGTCCATATAGTAGAGGTTGAATGTTAAGTTAACCAACAAGTGCACCACCCACATTAGTTAGTTATATAGGTCTCTATATATATATATATCATCCCTTCAAGATGTTTTGTCCTCAAAGCATAAAAAGGCTATGCCTTCATTTTGGCTTGTAATGCCTTCTCTTGAATCTTCATTCTTGAGTTGGTGATGGATGAACACATGAGATGATATGGTATTCTAATCGTTCAGTATAGTTTTTTAATTGTGAAAGGGTTAGACAACCTTGACTTTGTAAAATAGTGTGTTTATAGGTCTTCCAAGATGAAACTTTTTGTATTGTTATTTCCAATTTAGCTAAAATTTATAGTCTTGAAAATATAGGTTAATGTTTGTTTTTTTAAATTTTATTTCTAAGTGAAGATAATACGATGATTGGTTATAGTACCAAAAAAATGTTCATAAGGTGTCCCTGCTTAATCCTTCTCTATCATACTTTTTATGTTTTCTTTTTTCACTTTTTGTAGCTTATATTATTTTTGCACTGTGTTATCTCGTTTATCATTGAAAAATTATTGTAAATATACTTATATTTTCCATTATTTGTACTTTGATGTGTGAAGATATTCTTACCTTAACTGGATTTAAATCTTAATGTTTTTTTTTTTTTTTAATGTTGATTAGAGTTTTATTGGCTCCTCTTTCCAAGATTTGGGTTTTTACATCCAACGATTCTTATGCTTCATTGGATTATTAATCAATTCTAATTTCTTGGTAAGTTTCCTTAATTTTCCATATAGTGGCCTTTGATCATGAAACCTTTGATTAAGTTTCCTATTGAGAAATAAGCAAATTCCCCTTACTTTTTGTCTTTTTTCATGTGACTCGGGAAAAAATTCAGTGCCCATCCATATTTATTTGTTGTAAATCCAAGAAAGCCATAATTTCCAATTGCATATGATGGTTTGGAAATATTTTCGCTTCCTTACTTTGAGTAAGTATCTGTTAGGTCCCTATATTATTAGTGTAGTCCCTTATTGTTGTTAGTGTAGCCCCTGTATTGTTATTGTTGTAACCCTGTAGTCCCCATATTGTTATTATTGTGCCCCATAAAACCCCACTATTGTTATTGTTGTGCCTTTACATTATTATTCTTAGGTTGGCTAGGATTAAATTGTGACCCCATGGACTCCTATATATAGAAAGGAGGTTTTTTCATTTGAAAAATCCAATAATTTTTCATTTATGTAATTTAAAGGAGGTTCCCCCCTCGAAGTGGCTAATTTTTAAGGCGTTGACCTCTCTTTTATTCTATTTTGGAGCTGCTTTCATAACATTTGGTATCAGAGCTTTTGATTCTAGGGTTTTGCTGCTTCAAACACGTCATCGTGGAATTTTGGCTATAACTTTTTTTCTATGAAGGTTCATAAGAAAAAAAAAAACAACCTATTTGCGAAGAAATCCTGATGAATGTCGTGTAAAAATTTCAGATCTTGGTTCGCAATATTTTCAGAGATATGATCTGTGGAAGTTAGGGTTTTTGCAGGCTCCTTAATTTCATCTCAAAGAGGTGACCTTAGGAAAATCATCATCACTCACTCTCTGAGCATCAGATTGGAATTTTGTAATAGTGGCAGAAATTACATGGACTTTAGTTTACTGTATATCAATTTCAGAGACGAAGAAGGAAACAGTGACACATGGCACGCCATACAAGTTTTCTCTACTAAACTAGTCCATAATTAGGTCATTGCGGGAGATTAGGCATAAATTTTCCTTGAAGACTCCAAATCAGGTCAGATCTATGGCATTGGATAGAAGATTCAGAGGGATACTAAAAAACCAAAGATAAAATCTCGAGGATCCAAAATTACAGAGATACATCAGTTTAAATATTGAGCTCCTCAAAAGAAAGAAAAATGTGTGTATTTTTTTTTTTTTTAAATTGCATAATTCTTGTTTGAAAAATAAGTATGAAGTGATTCCAAGGGCATATTGAAGCATAGATGTATTGGGTTCTAAAATGGCCCCTAAAACGAATTCAATGCCAATCAAGCCGTCAAAAGGCTCTAATATATCTCCCGAAGAGGAAGAAGTGCAACATGATATATCAAAATTACAAGACCAAGTGCACCAAATTTCACTCTCGCAAAGAGCAACAAAAAATGAAACGGAAGTTTTGAATAAAGACGTGAAAGCTAAGATAGATGGTTTGAATAAAGGCATGGAAGATAATTTGGATGATTTGAAGAAAGGCATGGAAGCTAATATGGATGGTTTGAAGAATGTCATGGAAGCTAAGATGGATGACATGGAAGCTAAGATAGATGAAACATTGAAATACAACATGGAAGACATGAAGAATGATCTAAAAGCAGACATGGAAGGTTTGAAGGAAGGTTTGACAAAGTTGATACAATAAATGATTCCTAATGGTGAAAGGTAGTACATGAAACTCATGATGATAACAAAATAAATTTTAATCATGATTTCATAAATTCTAATGTTGGATTGAAGACCCACCATATTCCAAATATCAATAGGAGGAATTTTGATGGCAAGGGTCCTGTAACATGTATACGACAAATGGAGCAATATTTTGATCTCCATAATGTGAAAAACACACAAAAGGTATGAATAAAAAATTTACATTTAGAACACAATACATTTGTTAGTATGAATCTTGATTCGAGGTGTACGAAAAAAGACCACTTTAGCTGAACATAACAAACAGCCCTAACAGCAGAAATGACTGCTAATATCTTTAGATCTGCAGTTAGATGATCAAGAAAAATGCTACAAAAATCTAGATCTATGCATTAGAAGACATTAAACAATAGAAAAATAATATTTACTCCATAGACCCAATAGACAAGACAAGAATATAACCAATGAAATTTTATATTAAGGGCACTTGGGAGGAAAACACAAGAGGGTGCTCCCTGTTCTCCTCAATGGGATGGGTTCTTTTAAGTCCTGAGCACTTCAGATTTAGAATTCCTCTCTCTTGATGGTGTAGAAAACCCAAAAAAAAATGGAAAAATATGGCTATGATAGTGGATCAATAGCCAGACCAAGAGTTGAGATCCAAAGTGATATTTAGGCAACAAAAGGTGACAAATGAATGGGGAAACCCTTCTATTTATAACAAAATATTGAGTTAGTCTAGAGATTGGTGCATAATTAAAATATTATTAACCAAATCTAGATCCAACTTTTATGAAATATTTTATTATATTTGTTGGAGGGAAAAGGAATTTGACTTGAGTCAAATCCCCTTATTTGTAAATAATAAATAAATAAATGATTTATTTATCATTTTAGGGATGTGATTAAGTAATGATAAATAAATAAATGATTTATTTATTATTTTAAGGATATGGTTGAGTAATAATCAAATAAATAATGATCTATTTAATTATTTAAGGGTGAATTAGTCATATTTAACAAAGAATATTATTTAAATAATATTTAAACAATTATTCTTAGAAAATAATAAGATAAATAATGATTTATCTAATTAATTTCCTTGTTTTGGGTTAAATATAACCAAAAATATTAATTAAACTATTGTTTAACTAATTATTTCTTGAGGAAAATCAAACAAATGTATATTTATTTAAGATTTCCTTATGGGGTTTCCTGTTTAGACCATAAACAACTTAAAAGGTGGTTTACTAAGTTATTTTTCATAGTGAATGCGATTTTACTTGGGGTAAAATTTGTCTTACTTGGTGTACTTGGGTCCATCTAATAACAATGGATTAGATGACAAAAAAATGGTGTAACAGATTTCCCCCCAGTGTGTGAGAGTTAGGAGCTAATCGTATGACCAAAGTACGTTGTAAGAGCTCAATCACTAGACAACAAAGGGGAAGTCAAAGAGAGAGGATTGTAAGGTAGACCAAAGTGCTGAAAGACCTAGACCCTGAGGAGGTGACTTGCAGGTGCGACAAGTATTTTTGATGAGTGAGTACATGCTATAGGCGGCGGGGGAGGCACACCTATGCCCACCGAGGCAATAGTACAAACAATAAGGTGCCCGGAAAACCACAGAACGCAATAATAAAGCATATGCTGGCAGAAGCATGAGCTAGATAAATAACATGATAATGAATCCCACATACATATTGTGCCTGGGATAACAACCAGGGCTTGTACAATAATATCTGAGTACATGAGATATAAATACAACCTAGATGCCCTTGAACACAGGAGATGGCTCTAAAAATTTGACTAATACATGTAAACAAAAAGGCGCTGCAAGCGACTGAAGGTCGACATCATCAAATGTATGGAGTTGCATCGAAGGTTGAAATGAAGAGGTTTTCCCAGTGTGTGGGGGGCTACCTGCAGGGCCACCTCCTCATGAAGCTGAGACATCTCACACACACCCAGGAATTGTCGATGTCAGCTGCTGCATCACTGAACCATCGAGTATATGGATCTCGATCATGTTGAAAAGAGATGGAGCTGAGAAACAATCAAGTCAAAGGGCAAGAAGGAGTCCCTTTGCCTAATCCGAGGCACTAAACAAGAGTGGAAGTTGGAACCAAGGAACACCTCCCTCTAGACCTGTCTTCTGGAATGAATGAGATGATGTCGATAGAAGGAGATCCGCCGTAGGTGAGGCAATAAGGGATCCTCAACTAAGGCACGAGAGAAAATAGTAGAGTGACTGGCAGACTGACACCAATGATGATGATGAAATGGGGGATACTGAGTAGCGAATGGACGACTTCCCTTGTTAGAGCATAAATGGCATGGATGAATCGACAACAACTGACGCAATATTATGAGGGATAGGGGATAGTGGAACTGGAGGTCATAATGTGCGACCCGAGAGAGGGACCAAACAATGAAGGATGAAGGACTATAGCGGGATAGACTCAATGAAAGCTATGATGACTCAACTCGGATGCTCTAAACAAGGGTGACTCGATGGTGCTGCCACACAGAAAAGGGGTCCAATGGGGACCCTAAAAGCATGAGTACAAGATGGTAGCTCATGACGAAAGTTGACACGAGCGTGGACAAGTATGGAGGCAACATGATGCCCCTGGTAAGAGTGTTTCAAGTGAAGAAATTTAGTTTTGAGGAAGGGTGAAGTGGCGCTTGTTGGAAAAAATGTGTCCTGATGAAGTATTGAATCACAAAAAGCTAATAGATACCCCTTTGAGGGCTTGGTGAGATCATTCCAATGGTATAGATGATTCGTCAAACTAAGCTACGGTTTGACCGCAACAAGCGAAAGAAAAAAATCAGGAGTTTTCTTTTAATAAGACATTTCCCTTCCAAATTCACTCATGTGCAAGTGGAGTTGTGGTGAATGTATTGAGGAGAGGAGGTCCTAGATCTTGCGGTGATTGTAGGAGACAAACCAACCTTTTAAATTTAATATCCGTCAGTTGTAGGTAAGATGCCTAATCCTACTCTTTCATTTCATTGTGTTGAAAGTTCAGTTTAGGTGCCCAGAGCTCATGAACAGGCCAGGTTGCACTTTTTGGGGTCTGCTCTGTGACCTGGGTAACAGGTTCTGGGTAGAAAACTGTGACCTGTCCCAGGAAATGACCTGAACAATGCGACCTGTCAGAGAAAGGGGTTTTTAGTGCTCGTTTGGGCTGAGAGCATGTTGTGGACATGCCAAAATTTATTTAGAAAAAGGGAAATCTAAACACATTTTAATGAAGTGGTGCGCCATTTGTTTTCGGTATGGTTATGCAGTTTGAGAAAGGAAATAGATTATTACCAATCTCTTTTGGTATTGTATATATGAATCAAATGGACTTTAAGTTTATGGGTTGGCATGCATGGTGTTGCTATCCCAAAGGTAGGACTTGGGGATAATAAACTGATGTTCTCCCAAAAAAATCATAGTTTGGTCAACCACAATGTCTATGAGATTGGGTTGCTGATGTAATATGAAGGAATGATGAGGGGTATCATCCCTGGAGTGATCTGAAGTGATATGGGACTCTATAGATTCTTCTAAATGTGGAAGAATAATGGGACTAGAGTCGACACGACTAGATTCACTAGGAGAGTTATGGAGAATTGCTTCTCCTGGTATCTCAAATATGGGTGCCCCCTTACCCAAATATTTGGTGTCAATGTAATGGCCCCAAGGTGCATTTGGTTTGAATGAATGAGTTCGATGTAAGGGGGGATAGATAAATTCAGGGGTGGTGGCTGCTTCCACAATTTCGTCATCATAATAGAGGATGGGGTGACTGGTGAAAGAAATACCATCTGACGTGGCGAAGCTACCTGAATCATCATATTGAGAAGAGAGGTTCACATGCGCATCGTCACAAGTGGTGACAGACGAATAATCAGATAAAGGATCTACTGTTGTTGAGCCCAGGGTGATTGCTGAAGGGATGTCAAGCGAAACATCATGGGAAGTCTCCAAGGGGACTTCTATTGAAATTCTCATGGATGACAATAGGTAGAAAATGGTGGGTGAAGGCTTTGTCATCTTGACATAAGGAGGGGGAATGTCAATGGGAGAATTCGTGTCCTTTGGTTTTGCCGAAGCAAAATGCACAAATAAGGGAGCGGTGGACTCGTTGCGCTTGGCCTTGAATTGGTGAACCACTTCCAAAGAGGAGCGGTACTCTTCAAGGCGGGGACAGAGGTGAGTATAGGGTCATGGAAATCACACAAAGCGCAAGGGTGACTTGTGCGCAAAGACTTGAGTTTTGGGACTGAATCCAGTATAGTGACATATATGTTTGGGATATCAAACTCCAGAAATGTCTCATTGACCATGGACTTAAGGCGAGGCAACTTCGGACAAGTATGGGTGGCATGGTCGACGACATCACACAAAGCACACTAGATGGTACGCTTTGGAGGCTGAAAAGAGGCAGGGTTTGTCGGGTCAACCTTGTCCTTTGATGCTCCCTTGCGAGCTTTGCCCTTCTTACGTGAAGCAGTCGCAACGAGAGGTGGTTCCTGTTGAGGTGAATGAGGCAATGTTGCAGCGGGAGAAGTCATAGGGATCAGTTGGACCGGGGTCAAAGAAATATAAGGTTTGGGTTGACCATGTGGGGTAGCGGCTGGAGGATCGAGGTACCAGACGAGAATCCCAAGGGTCAGGTGAGGAAGAGAGAGGGTGGCCATAATAGGTACTGTGTACACTCCTGGTGAGGGAGCTAGGAATGGTATCTGACCAAAGGTGTATTGACTAGGCATGATGGCGCCAGTATGGTTAAGGCTTGGAGGAACCGTTCCAGGAGGGTAAGGTGGGTCATAAGTACCAATTGAAGGTGAAGGGCCAGGAGAAGAAGGTTCAAAAGGCTGATCAAAGGACATCATGAGAATCTAGTAATCAGGGGAACCAGATGGAAGAGTTTGAGTGGCCACCTGACCTTTAGGTGGTTGGGTAGCTACAATTCCTTGTTGTGCATCCACCTGCGCCTGAGGGGGAGGTGACTGCTGTTATGGGGGTTGAGCAGGCGAGGGAGGTGGAGGTGCTGATGCTGGAGGAGTTGGCGCGCTAAGATGCGGATACAGATAAGGGGGTTGGGTAACAGTGTGGTAAACAGGAAGTTGGGCCAAAAGAGGAGGCATGCTGTATCCTGGATACGTGCTACTGAGAGGGGTAAAAGTGCGGGAGGTGCTGCACCCCCCCCAGGAAAACCATAACCCATAGGAGGTTGAGCGTATGGATGAGAGAGAGCTCCAATGATAATGTCGGTGGCATGAGGTGCCCCTAGTACATTGGCACCACCAGGTCTGGGGGGATCAGGTATAACAATATAAACATAACCCGTCTAAGCGTAGATCAGGTCGTATTTTAATGCCATTTGGAGGGCAGGTTCTTCGGTTTGAGGAAAATGTGATGTGACATATTTCCCGATAGGAGGAAAGAGAGATCTAAGGAACTAGTCCATGTAGACACAGTGTTCGAAGGTAGGGGATTGACATAGGCTCTTTCTTCTTCACCATTCCCGGACATGATCGGATAGGCGGCTCGCAGATGATTGACGAAAAGAATTCAAAAGTTCGATACTAGTGTCACAACGAAGGGGAAGCTGGAAGTAAGATAAAAAAAGCCCGAGCAAGAGTCGCAAAGGTGGTATGAGAGGAAGTGGCCTGATCAACATACCACTTATAAGTTTCACCTGTAAGCATTCATTGGAACAACCGAAGACGGATAGAATCATCAGTAATGGAGTTAGATGAACACCACATGTGGAAAGATTGAACATGATTTGAAGGATATTCTCTAGCAAGTACTTCAAACTTTGGGATGTCGAAAGGGAGCTTTGTCAGCATAGCAGGCCAATTAGCGTCATGGTGTATAGGGTCGTTTATCAACTGGTCCAAGTCGGGGAGGCTGAGGCCTGCCATGAAGGGAAGCAAGGGCGCAGCCGGGGTAGCATCTGTAGCGGTCCCACTAGTGGTATTCCCAGCCTGAGGGCCGGGGTTGCCACTAGCATAAGGTCCTGCGCCAGATATGGTGAAGGTGTCAGGGGGAGAATCGAAGGCGGAACGAGAAGGAGAACTTGAAGGACCAGAAGAAGAGTCAGTGTGCGGACTCGGTGGAGTACTAACTCGAATCCTATGTGGAGGAGTAAGTCTTCCTACCAGAAATTGAGGATGAAGGCTAAGAAGTCTCTGGGATAAATGCCTTAGTGGTGCAATGGTGATGGCACAAACACGACACAAAGGAAAAAGAGACCGACAAGGGCAGGGAGGTGCAGTATCAACTAATTACAATGTTGAAACAAGGGCAGAAAGGTGTAGGATCAATTGATTTCAATGTTTTAGAGTCTTTGCTTGGTGGTGTTAACCAAGCCCTTTTTCACTTAGGGTGTGTGTGTAAAAGTGTGTAAATTTTAATTTTTAAACCTAGACGTTTGTAGATAAAAATAAAAAGTGTGCTATATGGCTGTAAATAAACCTGCAAATGACAGTATATAGGCCTGCAAAAATAGAAAATAAACAGCTAATAATGCAATAATCTAAACCCAAGGAGGTGGGCCTCTCAACAACTAGTCTATAAGTGAGTAAAAAACTAATCAAAACACACTAAAGAAAAAACTAATAGATCTAAGGTCAAGAGGGACAGGGATCTAAAAGACAAAATCTGCTGGAAAGTGGTGCAAAAAACAACAACACATCAGAGGAAAAATTGCTGTAAAAATGGTGGCGAAAGGCCATATCCTGAAGGGAAACATAATGAACCCTAGAGGAAAACACAAACAAATCTAGATGAGGTGATTTGGATAGATAACAAGCCGATCTGAATTGGATATGAAGATGAGGTATCAGATCTGGAAAAAAAATGGCTGAAGAATCTGAAATTTCAGACAACCTGCAACAGAAAAAAACTCTTCCACAAAAAGTGGAGGGTACTGAAGCCCTAGGGGCTAGGTTCCCACTTAGTTGAGCGAAACATAACAAGTACAGGTCCAAAACGGGCGGAGACGGAGGTCAGACAACCCTGTATAGAGGCTTAGCAAAACCTAGAAAACTTTCAGAAAAATTGTTGCAGAAAGTCCAGGTCGCAGTTTTTGTCCTATTTTCAGCAGAGGTCGCAATTTTTGGGCTGTAAAGTATGCCCTGGAGGTCTAGGTTGCAGGTTTTGGGCAGAAAAGTGCGACCTGCACTTCTGGCACTGTCGACGGCAGGTTTCAGAAAAATTTGTCGTCTCAATTGCGACTGATGTCTGTCACCTGCGCAATGGGTCCGAAAACACGTGGAAGTTATAATTTTTATCGTTTTAGGGTTTTATGGGTTAAAAAAAACATCAAGAATAAGAAAAACAAGGGGCTAAAGAGAAATCATAGGGTTTGAAGCAGCTGGATATGCAAGGATCAGAAAAACGACAGCAGTCGTAATGGTAAACCCGTGTGGAGTCGCTAGTTGTTAGAATGAATCTTGATTCGAGGTATACAAAAAAATACCACTTTAGCTATGCATAAAAAAAAACCCTAACAACAGAAATGAATGCTAATATCTTCATATCTGCAGTTAGATGATCAAGACAAATGCTGCAAAAATCTAGATCTATGCATTAGAAGACATTAAACAGTAGAAAAATAAGATTTACTCCATAGATCCAATAGACAAGACAAGAATATAACCAATGAGATTTTATATTAAGGGCACCTGGGAGGAAAACACAAGAGGGTGCTCCCAGTTCTCCTCAATGGGATGGGTTCTTGTAAGTCCTCAGCACTTCAGATTTATAATTCCTCTCTCTTGATGGTGTAGAAAACCCAGCCAAAAATGGAAAAATATGGCTATGATAATGGATAAATAGCCAGACCAAGAGTTGAGATCCAGAGTGATCTTTAGGCAACTAAAGGTGACAAAAGAATGGGAAAACACTTCTATTTATAACAAAATATTAAGTTAGTCTAGAGATTGGTGCATAATTAAAATATTATTAACCAAATCTAGATCCAACTTTTATGGAATATTTTATTATATTTGTTGGAGGAAAGGGAATTTGACTTGAGTCAAATCCCCTTATTTGTAAATAATAAATAAATAAATGATTTATTTATCATTTTAAGGATGTGATTAAGTAATAATAAATAAATAAATGATTTATTTATTATTTTAAGGATATGGTTGAGTAATAATCAAATAAATAATGATTTATTTAATTATTTAAGGGTGAATTAGTCATATTTAACAAAGAATATTATTTAAATAAGATTTAAACAATTATTCTTAGAAAATAATAAGATAAATAATCATTTATCTAATTAATTTCCTTGTTTTGGGTGAAATATAACCAAATATATTAATTAAACTATTGTTTAACTAATTATTTCTTGAGGAAAATCAAACAAATGTATATTTATTTAATATTTCCTTATGGAGTTTCCTGTTTAGACCATAAACAACTTAATAAAGGTGGTTTACTAAATTATTTTTCATAGTGAATGCGATTTTACTTGGGGCAAAATTGGTATTACTTGGTGTACTTGGGTCCATCTAATAACAATCGATTAGATGACCAAAAAATGTTGTAACAACATTTGTATGGTATCAATGGCTTTTATCTCATAGAAAAATTGTCACTTGGTCAATTTTTATGGAGGAAATGATAGCACATTATGTGGATACAAAGAGAAACACCTTCTTTAGCCAATTTATAAATCTCAAACAAAAGGGTTCAATGGTGGAGCACGTTGAAGACTTCCAAAAATCGAATATAAGGGCAATTGATATTCGAGAGGAACACGAGATTGATGTCTTCATAGGAATTGTAAAGGATAAAATCCAACATGAGGTTTGCCTTTGGGAACCTAATTCATTGGAGAAGGCATTCAGGTTTGCAATAAAAATTGAAAGTAAAATTATGGTGACAAGGAAACCTACCACTCACATCTATAAATATGGAAGTGTTGCTACTCCTAGAATTCCACAACCTACAAGGTTGACACCACAGAAATTGGAAGAAAAAATAGCAAAATGGCTTTTCTACAGTAATGATAGCAAATACACTAAAGGTCATAAGTGTGCCGAGAAGAAATTGTTTTACATAGATTGTGAAGAGGAGGAAGAAAATGAACAAGAAAATTCAAAAGAGGAGGATATACATCACGAACCAACCCAAGAGAAAGAAGAAATGAGTCCGACCATATC
Source organism: Pinus albicaulis (assembly GCA_034641835.2). NCBI lineage: Eukaryota > Viridiplantae > Streptophyta > Pinopsida > Pinales > Pinaceae > Pinus > Pinus albicaulis. Next base: position 632,146,358 of record CM076569.1, read on the forward strand.
TTGTAATGCATTGGGAGGAGTTACCACTCCTCAAACTCTCAAGATAGAAGGACATATCAAGAATATAAATTTAATAGTGTTGATTGATTTAGGTAGTACACATAATTTTATTCATTGTAAGGTAGCAACGATATTGAATTTCTTCCTATACCCAGCACTAGAGTGTCAAGTGATGGTTGCAAAATGGAGGAACTATAAATTGCTCTAGAAAATGCCATAATATCAAGCTAACCATGGGGGAATATGCATTGAATAGTCCAATTCTTTCCATTCCAATGGGAGGTGTTGATGTTGTACTAGGAGTACAATGGTTACAATCTTTGGGGATGGTAGCTTTTAATTTTCAAGGTTTTTTCTTGAATTTTTTTTTGGAAGGAAAGGAAGTTGAATTACGGGGTATTGTAGGGAAGCTGAGAAAGATAATAAGCTCTAATTTTATGAAAAATATTCTGAAGAAAGAACAACGAGGCGTAATTGCACAATTATGCTCACTAGAATTTCCAACATCAAAATAATCTATTTCTCAAGATCTCCAAAAATTCTTGGATAATCATTCCAAGGTGTTTGAAACTCCCAAATTACTCCCACCTATTCGTGATCACGATCATGTTATTCATTTGATTCTAGGAATTTTTCCTCCAAACATCAGGGCTTACAGATATTCTTATGTCCAAAAGAGCGATATTGAACGTATGATTGTAGAAATGTTGGAGGCTGGTATAATTCAACCTAGTCAAAGTTCTTTCTCTACTCCAGTAGTATTGTTGCACAAGAAGGATGGATCATGGCGCATGTGTCTGTATTATAGGGAGCTCTATAAGCTCACTATTAAAGATAAATTTCCCATTCCTGTGATTGATGAATTAATGGATGAATTAAATGGAGCAATTTATTTTACCAAGTTGGATCTTTGTTCAGGATAACATCAAATTAGAATGAAGACTGAAGATATTCCGAAAACAACATTTCAAACTCATGAGGGTCATTATGAATTTTTGGTCATGCCTTTTGGCCTTACCAATGCATCTTCTATATTTCAGGGGTTTATGAATTCCATTTTTAAACCCTTCCTTAGAAAATTTGTGTTAGTATTTTTTGATGATATACTAATCTACAACAGGTCTTGGAAGGACCATGTTCAAGATGTTGACAGGGTGCTCAAAATATTGGAGGAGAAACAATTATATTCAAAATACTCCAAATGTTTCTTTGGAGTACAAGAGGTGGAATATTTGGGTCATATTGTATCTCACGAGGGTGTTAAGGTAGACCCTAACAAAATTAAAGCCATTAAGGAATGGAAAGTCGCCACAAACATAAAGAATTTGCGAGGATTTGTCAGGTTAACAGGGTATTATCACAAATTTGTTAAGAATTATGGGAGAATATCAGTACCTCTAACAACATTATTGAAGAAAGATACATTTTCATGGACTCCCGAAGCAACTAAGGCCTTTAAACATCTTGAAGAGGCAATGTGCCGAGCCAGACTTCACAAAAACTTTTATTATGGAATGTGATGCCTCAGGAAATGGAATTGGTGTTGTTTCAATGCAGGAAGGAAGACCCATTGCTTTTCAAAGTCGTCCAATCAAAGGAAAGTATTTATAGAAAGCTCTTTATGAGAATGAAATATTGGAAATACTACATGCACTAAAGAAATGGCGACCTTACCTAATGGGAAGACACTTGAAGGTAAAAACTGATCATGGTAGTCTTAAATACTTTTTAGAACAAAAAATATCTTCAAAAGAGCAACAAAAATGGGCCACAAAGATGTTGCGTTATGACTTTGAAATCATTTACAAAAAAGGGAAGCTAAATGTTGTTGCAAGTGCACTGTCAAGAAAGGATGAGGAGGTGGAAGCATTGCTTTGTGCCATTTCTATTATCCAACCAGATTGGATAACCGAAGCAAGAGTGGAATGAAAGAATGATGGAGAAGTGTGGACACTCATTCAAACGTTTCAGCAAGATCATAGTACATATGATAAATTTAGTTGGAAAAATGATTCCTTATGGTACCAATATCGTTTATATATTTGTAAGAATTTCCAACTGAAACAAAAGATTCTTTTGGAATTTCACACATCTCTTGTAGGAGGACACTTAGGATTTTTAAAAACTTACCACATGGTGAAGAAAGAATTTTTTTGGGATGGCCTTAAATCTGATATTCAAAATTTTGTGGCAGAATGTTTGGTTTTCCAATAAAATAAAGTTGAGACAATTAAGACCTCGGGTCTGCTACAACCTTTACCCATTCCAAGTCGACGTTGGGAGGATGTTTCAATGGATTTTATCACAGGTTTACCTAAGTTCAAAGGAAAGAGTGTCATCATGGTGGTAGTTGATAGACTTACCAGGTATGCACACTTTTGTGCATTATCTCATCCATTTAAAGCAAGTACAGTTGCTACTACATTTATGAAAACAATTCAAAAGCTACATGGAAACCCAAATATTATTGTAAGTGACAGAGATCCCATTTTCAATGGAAATTTTTGAACGAAATTATTTTCTTATTTGGGTACTCAAATAGCCCATAGCCCATAGCTCATCTTATCATCCTCAATCCGATGGGAAAATTGAGATAGTGAACAAATGTTTGGAAGGATATCTTTGTTGTTTTCTATCTGATAAACAAACACAATGGGTCAAGTGGTTACCTCTGGTTGAATGGTGGTATAACACTTCCTTCCATAATACTACAAAAAATGACCCCATTTATGGCACTTTTTGGATATCATCCACCGTCCATCACATCATCTTTAAGAGAAAATTCTAAGTTTCAAGTAGTGAAAGATCACATCGTGCATCAACAACAAGTTCTACAACTCTTAAAGGATAACCTAAATTTGGCACAAAATTGAATGAAACAAAAGGCGGATCAACATCACAACAAGATAAGTTTTGATGTTGGAGACTGGGTATTTTTATGGCTACAACCATTAAACAAATGTCCCTCAAGCAAGCTAAGAAGGATAATAAATTATCGCCAAAGTAATATGGTTCTTACAAGGTGTTGCAAGAGATTGGTACTATGGCATACAAATTGGACCTTCCTGCTTCTTCTCAAGTGCACCCAATTTTCCATGTTTCATGCTTAAATAAGGTTATAAGTGACAAAATTCTAGTTCAAACAATATTTCGAAAACTTGATGAGGAAGGAAAAATTATATTGGAACCTAAAGCAGACATGGAAACAAGAACTCGACAACTATGAAATCGATCAATTTCAGAGTATCTCATAAAGTGGAAGAACTTACCCACTGAATATTCCACATGGGAGGATAATAATTTTAGACAAAAGCATCCAAAGCTAGTTAAACATTGAGGACAACAATTTTTTTAAGGAGAGGGGCATGTTAGGTCGCTATATTACTAGTGTAGTCTTTTATTGTTGTTAGTGTATCCCCCTTATTTCTATTTTTGTACTCCTATAGTCTCCATATTGTTATTATTATGCCCCATAAAAACCCACTATCATTATTTTTGTGCCCTTACATTATTATTGTTAGGTTGGCCAGGATTATATTGTGACCCCATGGACTCCTATATATATATAAAGGAGGTTTTTTCATTTGAATCATCCAATAATCGTTCATTTATGTAATCTGTTAGCCCCCTATGAATTTTTTGATAAGCAAATAGGGGGCTAAAATGTTTTTTGAGCCTTCAAGGAATGTATTTCCCATGAAAACACATCATCCTTGAAGCCTCCTTGCGCTTTTGTCCTTTGTTAAATCCTCACTGTTGTTTCCATGAGAAAAGCCTCTCTGTTGTGAGGAAGAATGCCCAAAAGGCCCTTTTCCCTCTTATTTCATTCCCCCTAAACCTCTATTTTACTCACCTCTTTCCCTCCCCTAATTCCTCATTAACCCTCATAATCATCCTAAAATCCCCTTTTAAACCCTTCAAATACCCTTTGTCTGGTTTAAGAGTCCATGTCTCCCTTTACCGAATCCCTTTTCAGCCTTAAAAACCCTCTGTTTTGGCTTGAAAACCCACTTTTTTAACATACACAGGCTTAGCCCCTTTCGGCTAGCCCCCTCAACCACTTCCCCTCCATATGCCCTGCACCCGAGACTAAGCGCTTAAGGCCTGGGCGCTAATCACAATCGGAAGAAATAGAGTGCGCATTCCTTGTCACATTTGATATTTCCCGATGCGAGAAAGTTTATACAGAGGACCCCTGCCGTGATCCGAACCGTCGATAATTAAAAGATCTGATGGTCAACGCTCTCTCCCACGCATCCTTATTTCCTCTCTCCTATCACCCCTCGATTTCATGCTGACCATCAATCTGTGCTCCGATCTGACGGCAGTTGCTTAATCGCTCGCCGCCGATCGCGCCAATCGCATTGCTGTTGAACCTCCTTGATTGGTGAGCTCCGATCCAATCATAGCTGTTGATCTGTAGGCAATATAATGGCCCACAACCATATCGCGCAGTTTGGGCATCCGAAGTTTAACATTTCAATTTCACGCGATATGGGTAGTTTTCTGGAGCCACGTGTCGGCTGGAGACCCATATTGCGTTCAAAAAGTGAAAACATCCTTCCAGCCTTTTGGTCGCGCGAAACCAACGGTTTTGGTCGCAAAAACCACTTTCCCTCCTGTGTCCACACAACCTCCATATCTAATCTCAGCCGTCCATCTAAGCCAGATCAACGGTCCACATCGCATTTCGCATTCCATTCATATTTTCTCATCGCGTGACCATTGAACCTCATTGGATCATCGCAGCCATCGATCTCCTCCTGAGATCCAACGTTCTTAATCAAATTTCTCTCCGCCATAGATGGGTCCCACCATATCAGCTCATTTCATCGCACTTTCCCGTTTTCCTTTGTATTCCAAAGGTCAAAACTGATGTTTTACATTGAAACCTTTGTAATATGCCTGCTTTGAACTTTAATGTTTCATATTAAAGTTTATTTCATTTCTTTGCCTAACTGCATATTGACACCTCCACTACAGCCACTGCGTCCACAATTGCGCCACCATTCCTCCAGGCCTTCAAAGCATTCTTCTGCCACTGCCCTAGATTTTATAATTGGTTTGTTTTATTGTGCAGGGTTTACACCAGAGTGGTATTTCACTCTGTTTCTCATAATCACAGTTACTTTGATTCAAAACATAGAGAGGCTGTTACAGCAGCGGCCAGTGTAACAGTAGAGAAGGATTGAGGGGGTTAAAGCCCGTAATTGAAAATTTGATACTTTAATTCCGTGATCAAAGGAAAAGATGCAGTTTGAAGATTAAAAGTGCACATGAAACAAGCCTTATTTGCTTTCAGGTCAGCAGTACACTTTCTCAGACAGTACACCCTCGGCAGAAGTCTTCATGCCTTCCCGAGCTCCCAAAGGCCATTTCACTGACAAAAAGTTTCCGAAGACTGTCAAGACAACAATAATGGAGGTATGGAAGCCCAAAATACCATTCAGTCACCTTACTTGCTTTAGAAGACATAACAGAGTGCCTTGCATCCAGAAAGGACATTAAAGAACACATCCGATGGTCAATATCGACTTGACAAAGACTCCGAACCAGACTACAGAGTACAACGCAAAGCTATTAAGCAGAGTGGGCATGGAATCCTCCCCCACTCTGTCTTAATGAATCGATTTAATGTATATCATCTACTCTTGCTATCCAATCTCCTATAAGAATTCCCGAAGAACACTTTGTAAAGGGTTGCGTTGTTGTTGTAGTTGCTATTGTAGGGATTCATTTTTGACTGATAGAACAATTTTGGGGGAGAGTAGCAGAGTAGTTTGTAATGTAATAGGCTGGGAGGAGAAAGTTGGTACTGTATCTGCCATTGAACTCAGTGTATGTGACTAGTTTTGCATCAATTAATCAAGAAAATTTCACAGGATCCTGGTCTATTACTACGAGTGATGCTTCTCTCATTACATTGTTTTATTACATTTTCATGTTGTTCATTGGTCTTCTGGTATGCATCAGAATCTGGAATAGGATTTACCCTCGCATGGTACCCCATGTTTCTGATCTCCCTACCTTTAATTTTTTTTGCTGATAGTGAATCTAAGAGAAAATTCATGTAATTTAACCAGTGTAGTAGCTGTTATTCTCTGCTAGCTGATGTGTGAATTCGGGGTTTGCTGCTTAGTTGTTCTTGTTGAGTTTCAAGCTAGAGGATTTGGGATACCAGGGATTTAGCGTAAGCACTATCCACTGGGGTCCTTGTTCAACAGATTGGCCTTTCAACGATCCCATGAGCTGGTGTCAAAGCATTGAAGGTTAAAAATCCTTCTATGATCTCAGGCCTAGTTCTATGTTTAAATCTAAAGTGTTTTCCATTTGAAAGTATGCTGAAGAAGATCTGGAGTTAGATGACCTCTGGTCTGATCTCAAGCTGCCCTTTGTGTCTCTCTTTCTTTCCTTGATGTTCCATTTCACCATCTATCTTGAAGATCCTTTAGTATAGATGACTTGCCCTCTGAAAATCTTGGTTAGTTGTTTGCAAGTAATTCCCTTTCATGACTCCATAGCCCAATGGATGGCACATTCCTAACCTATCCTCTTTTACCGAAACATCCTGTTGCTCTGCTCCTTTCTTTCCATTATCTTCTCATTTGATTATCTCATGACCAACCCAACAACCAACCAAATCATTTTAAACCCCCTTTGTGCTTCATACCTAGCCTAATACCTCATTTTGAGCTTCAAAGATATATCATTCTTTTCTTTATTGGATAGATCCCTCTCCCAGCCTAGGAGGGCTAGATCCTAGGGCCCCAAAGTGGTTCTCATGTTGTCTCATCTTTTGGTCTTGCTAATCCGGCCAAAACATGGGAACCCCAACATAATCTAAAGGAGGCTTCCCCCTCGAAGTGGCTGATTTCTAAGACGTTGATCTCTCTTTTCTTGTATTTTTGGAGCTGGTTTCATAACAATATATATCTTCTCAAGATTCCATTAATAATTGAAATAATATTTCATCTTTTATACCTTTTTTCTTTTCACCAACTCTATGTTGAACAAACTCTTAAATACAAAGTATCATATCTTTAAAAACTTGTGATATTGTGCTATGATACAACTCTTAAAGCTTTGAAATGCATGATATCATTACTCTTGAAAACTTTAAGACCTATGATATGTCATATCCAAAATTCTCTTCATTGCGATACATCACAAAATCACAAATGTCATGTCTATTATACAAAAAAATTAATAAAATAAGCATCAAAGTTCGCAACTTTAGAAAAACCGTTTGAATTTGTAGTATATTGTAGCCTTGAAAACTTCTAATGCTATGACATACCATAAGATCAAAATCTTTCTAAGATGCAACATATCACAATCTCAAAAAATATATAAGTTGTGATGGATCATAGGATTGAAAAATTTGGGAGCATGTGATACGTTAGGACATTCAAACATTGTAAGTTGTGACAGGTTGTTAAGAAAAAAAAAACACACACACACACACACACACTATTAAGGGTGCATGTGATAGGTTATGACATTAAAACGTTGTAAGATTGATGGATCACAGGATTGAAACGTTGTAAGATTGATGGATCACAAGATTCAAACGTTGTAAGTTGTGATAGGTTGTAAATATTAAAAAAAAAATAAAAAATATTAAGGGTGCATGTGATAGGTTATGACATTCAAACGTTGTAAGATTGATGAATCACAAGATTGAAAAATTTGGGAGCATGTGATAGTTTATGACATTCAAACGTTGTAAGTTGTGACAGGTTGTAAAAAAAAAAAAAAAAACTATTAAGGGTGCAACACAACAATACCATCACTTGGATTTAAAAATTCTTTCAATGTAACAATTTACGCAAATAGTCCCGAGGCTTACTTCAATTGGTTGAGTCCCTGTAGTTAAAGCACCTTTGGTATTGATAGGTCATGGGTTCAATTCTCTTGACACCCTCGAGGCCAGGCTTTGTGGTTGAGCCAGAAGGAAGTGATCCCTTCAAGTGGATCTGACTGGTACAAATATTCCATGGATGTAGCTGTCATCGATGTTTAAGGTCTGTAAACCACATAAAAACAAAAAACAAACAAAAACAAAAAAATTTCACACAAATAAAAAGTTTCTCAAAATGAACAACCTAAGACAAGACAAATTTTCTGCAAGTAAAAAATATTCCAATTATTTTAAAAATGGTACAAAGGGGTAAGGATCTAGTTTTCCTTATAAAATATGACAAAGGTTTTACTTTTTAATTACTCATTTTACACTTCACTAATATATTTGGACCATAGTAGTGAGTGATTGATATAAAGCAACAATATAAATATTCCCCTATTAGCAAGAGTGATCAAAGAGATCATATTTTAATCTTTCCAATACTTGTTTTCGCGTGGCCATCTATCCATTACTCTACGAAAGTTACACTCCAATTACATGATGCTTTATATGTCCTCAAATAATTATTTTATCCATATGGATTTTTAATTTTTTCACTTAATTGGAAAATATTTTTCTTCCATATTAGAATGAAGACACTACAAAATCGCTAAACGATGAAAAATAAATTAATATAAGAAAAACCATTTAGACCTCAGCTGAATAAATCATCTCAACTATGTATAATGAAAAGTGATCTTGCAAGGGAATTTAGGGTTCAAATTTTAAACCATCATGAAATGGGAAAAACCCTTTCACTATATTAAAACATGCAATTTGGATCTTCCATTTTTCAAGAAATTTCCCCTAATTTTCAACAATTTGGTGTGGGTATTCTTCTAAAAAAATCCCTAAAATTTTTTATTGAGGCAAAAAGGAGAAAAGTGGGAAAACTCAAAAGCTTCCAAGGTTGTACAATCATCTCTTTTACCTTCTCAGTGCCAATAAATTATCAAAGATGCCACTAAACAAAGATTCATGGTATATCCACATATTTTAATGATGAAACTTCACTCTCCCTTCATTAAACCCTAGGTTTTAGAATACCTCATGGTAAACAAACTTAACTAAATGATTTAAACAAGAAATTGATAGTTAGACCCTAGCTTCAAAAGTTCCTAGACCAAATTCATCAAAGGTACCCTAAACTTTAGAGAGTTGTGGTTATTCAAATCCTATTTACCTTCTGAACATGAGTTCTTCCTATCAATTACCACTAATTTTAAAACAAAGGCTACAAATGTTCGATCTAGACTACAATGTGGAAATTTGTAAAAGAAGCATTTTGAGTGCCCCTTACATTTCCCAACACCAAAGGATATAATCCCTCAAACCACTTCCCCAAAAATCATGTTTCCTCTATATTTTTTTTAAAATAATATTATTTCACTAAAATAAGCAATATATATTGATTTTTCTTCTAATTCCACTAATTTTATATGTTGTTGAAATGGATGTGTTATAGGATCTAGATATGGCGTCAAAGAGACAAAGAAAACAAAACGAACTAGTGAATAAACTAAGCCTAGATATAGTATAGGTGGAAAATATTAACAAAGAGGTGAGTTCAATTCTACCCATGGATGAAGATAATCTTCTGTAGAATGGGCATAGGAAACACTCTCAAATGGAGTGAGATAAATTATATGTTCAAGGAGGAAACTTACCTATAGTTTCCTCTTCTACCTAGTGAGGTAAACCTAGACTTTGGTGTCTACCAACAAATTAAGAAATTAAGGTTGCACAAGTATATAATTAATCCAACAATATTCACTTGGACTAAATTCATTTCATGGCTAATAAATCAATCAATCAAATGTATATTAACAGTATGTTAGTTAAGGACACTTATAGGAATTCTATCGCCTTCTTCAAAACCTCTATGCTAGAATTCTACTACAAATTCCCTCTATTATTTGTCGACCTCATATAAGAGTGGATTTTGTAGTCTTCCTTGAACTAATAATTTATCCTAAGGATAAGGTGGGTTAACCCTAAATTTTTTATAACCAGGAGATTGGGAGACTAACCCATAAATCTAGAAAGAAGAAAAAATAAGAGAGAGCCAAAAATAAGAAAGAAGAAGAAGAGACGAGGAATCTAGAGGATTATAATTGATGGACATAGGGATGACTTATCCTGAAACTCTATGCAACAGCCTAGGAACACCTATCATAGGTGGTCACTTCCCTCTGAGTGAGCTTGGCTCAGAGAAATTTTCCCCTTCCATGTTAGATGCAATTGCAATTTTATATTCATTTGTATTTGAAAAAAAAAAGGTATATTAATGAAGCAAATGCATAAAAAATATAAATTTGTTGGGAATTCCCCAATTTGTGGTAACCAATGAGACATTGTTGATGGTATACACCATAGTAAATCCTACTATCATATCTTTTGCAAGGGGTACCATTTTCCAAGTTTTGGAGTTTAATATTTGAAGTGTGACTAAAGAAATTGAAAAATGTAAATGAAATGCATAACAACTAGAATAAGAGTTTTCCCACTGCAACATTGATATGAGAATCCTATTTGAGTTTAAGGCATGTTATTTGAACTCAAATATGTACTCAACACCATTCAAAAGATGATGCATATTATTAACATTTAAGAGTTCCAAAATTATGCACTTCAATTTCTCACTTACCTAGAAAATGTTGACTATAAAAAGGTAGTGTTGCATGGAGTTCAAATAAGAACGAATGAACTCAAAAAGTAGTATCTAGAGCTTACAAGATATCATTATAATATCATGCCATAGGTGTGCCAACAAGTTTGGAATTTGGACCAAAGTCTGGGAACCAAGGGGTAATGAGTGTTATTGGGATTAGTGTAATATTGTATCATTCTATTTAGAGTTTACCACATGAATATTATAGTTCTTACTTTGCTTTACTAAAATGTTTTATTCAAAATTGTGAATATAAGGTTGTGAATGGTATTTTTTTTCATGTATGTCCACACACACAAAATTTATACTTCACTTGAAAAGATTTATGTTCCATAAATACTAACTAAATATATAATTAATTTCCTATTTTCTTATTAAAATTTGCGTCTAGCTAGGATAGGTTAAATATGACAACATTAAACATATAGATTAAAATAAATTTACATTTTACATTTCACACTCCATTTTGGAATATGCAAAATGTAAACTATAATATTTTTTTAAAAATATTCAAATTTGTAATGTTTTGTATGGTAGATATAAAATTTTGGTTATTTTTAAGGTAAAATAATTTTATACTATAAAATTTGGGCGAATTATTTTTCAGAAAAAAAAAATGGAAATTTGTGGAAAAAACATATAATATTAGTCCACCGGTGAATACCAGCCGCTAAAATTTTATCTAATAATAATGGTTGTCAAACCAAAGTATAGATGGGTTCCATATTACAAAAGGTGTGAAGTCTAATTGGGCCATGACATGTGGAAGAACCCCTTGTTGTTGAGTAGGGAAAATTTCCCACAATAATAATACCTTAGTCATGAATTTTCTTAATTTTTTTTAATTTATTCTCGATATATTTATACTCTTCTCCTATTATATAATTTCACTATTTTATATCATTTGACTAATTGATTTATAGAAGTAAATTTTGAATATAATCTTATAGGAAATAAATCTCTTCATCGTTTCTAATAATATTTTGTTAAATTTCTTCCTGAAACTTGATTTTCCTATTGTAATTTCTAATTACATGGTGTATCATTTATATTGACAACCCCAATTACAATCTTATTGGTAGGAATTGTGTTTACTTGCTATCTCACGTCGTAAGGATTCCATAGTTTGATAACTATGTGAATATTTTTCATAACAATGAGTCACAAGTGTGGGGGACCCACTTCTTGAATGTGAATTGGGATAGTTGAAATTTGTAACCTTGAATTGATACTTAATTAAATGAATCATTTTTTCCTGAAACCTCTCAATTAACATTAAATGAAAACCTAATAATATGATAATATGCTATATTTAACCACCCTTTAACAAATTTTGAGTTGGGCTTTCAATTTTAATTCTAAAATATCTTTTTGTGAAGCACTTTTATTTTGTTAATTCCTTGATTTAACTTACTAACTCTTTTTTTTTTGTAAATACGGTCAAAATTTATATTAATAGCTGAAATTATTACATGATATATTACAATGGAAGATTTTCCAAAACTTCAACACACTTAGAGAGACAGAGTTCATCAGGTTGAGTCCATAGAGTCACATACAGTAGAAAAAACTTCAACAAGAATTGACCAAAGGTGACTACACCAAATCAAAAATTTGAAATAGGGCACCCTTGACTAATTGTTGCAAAAAATATTGAATATACAACTCATCGATAGTACTATTGTTTATACAGCTAGAGACTACAGACTTAACAAACTGACGAGTATGAACCTAAACTATAAAACACACAAATACCATATAGTATAGTAAAATGTGGGTAAAAACTAGAGCCTACAAGTTCCTTCCACCATGAATAATGAGAAAACTTGTTTGAATAACACTTTAGTCAAGAATAATGTCGGGCAAGTGTGGAGAGACATTTTAATGTGATTTGTTTAGAGGTGTATCGAAGTTTGCAGGAATAATATTGAGAGGCATAACTTTGATAATTGATGCTTCTTCATGTTGGTAATTAGAATCAACATTTGAATCAGACACAGCAAAACATTCCACATGAATTAACCTTACCACAATATAATTAAGGTTATCTTTGATGTCCCATAATATATGTTGTTTATGCTCATCACCAACAAAGAGCTTGTAGTTATCCATTTGCATATCCTGCATAACCATGTTAAGCAGTGTCTCCATTTGACGATGGTGAGTGATGAAGTGAAGAAAGTGAATTCTTCTTCTTCAGAATTTTCCTGGATCTAGTACCCATTTAACACTGCTTCCACTTATCTCTAAATCAGAGAAGTATTTATGGTCTCTGAATTCCTTTGCTTCCAAATTGAGATTTATTTTCTGACCTCAAGAGGGGAAACATAAAAAAAAATAGCTACAAATTCCCACCCAAAAAGGTGCCTATGCCTTGAGGAGGAAACCCTTGGATCGCCACCTTTTCGTACTAGTAATCATTGGTGAGGAGCTATGTAATACTTGAAATTAAAAAAATTTCCTACAAAAAAAAATAAAAAAACAATGACCTAAGTATTATGACAACAAGAATGTAGACTCACTTGAATGTAGAGGGAAATCTTAAGTGTTGGGAAATAGGATAGTGTGCAGTAGTAAAGGGGAAATAATTGGTATCCTATGAAAAAATAATGTGGTATCTATATCACACTTGTGATTGTTTTCAAATACCATATTGGGAAGATTCTAAACCCATATTCAGAACCAAATGGTGAATGTTCCAAAATACCAAAACCCATAAACAAGTACTGGATAGTTAAAAGAAACTTTGGATGGTTCAGATGCTTGTAAATATTTTTGGGATAAAACCACCACATTTTCAAAGGACAGACTAATCCCCGTGTTATGCAAAAACAAAACAAATAAAATTGAGGGAAGGCACAATTCTAGGTAACTAAACTATGAGAAACCTTGCGATGGCAATGACCACAAAAAAAACACAATGTAGGGATAGGCGTGTGTATAAATAGAGATTTACCTTTAGACACCATGACAACCATATGTAACCTTCATTTCAGCAGGGTCAAAGAGTCCTGGATCAAACAAAATATCACTTATTTAATGACCAAGTGACCATATTTCCACCACCCTACGAGAAACTAAAGGACTATATAACGAAATCCACATATGGGAAACCTCGTACGATAAAAAGGAATGTAAGCCATAAAACCTGCACGACCATGTCCAAGTGTCTTGATTGAACCCGAGCTTTACAAACCCAAGGAAATTTCGTATGATGAGGTCATAAATGAGAATAACTCTCCTATTAGACTGATTGATCCTTGTAGCCAATCCTACATGAAAGGAGCTTGCCATATCTAAGCCAACAAAAAGAATGATATTGCTTATGATCGTGGGGCATTTCAAATCCCTGAACTCTAATTGTGATAATTTAAGATGAGAGGGCCTAGACAGGTGATCCCTCGTACGTAAATCTTGGATGGGCCACGCGTAATCCATTTGGGGTGGGGTGTAGGTCTAATTTTTCTCCTCGAGGTTTGCCAACCTCTACCCATAAAAAAAGTGCATGTGTGGTGTATTAACATGTTTAGTGAATTACTATAGTATATGGCGAATTTCTAGAGCCTATTATCTCCCTTGTTGGAAATCAACGACTGGAATAGCACCCCCATCGGGGATATAGGCCTTGGAAATTTACTTATCTTTGTATACTAGTTTCCTTACCTCTTGGGAACCACCCCTTTATTCTATCTTCGACCATGATTCATCAATGGACACTTAGTCTTGTAGACGACCCTAGTTCGCCAATTGATTTTTCACCTTGTTCCCTTCCTGCCTCGCGTGTATGGGGATTATATAGTCAAATTTTGATAATAGGTCACTTATATTGGTGATTATCGCCTTTAGATTCCAACTATGTATAGTTCTATCTAGTGCGTTACCAAGTAGTAATTTTCTAATACAAGTTATTGCTAAATGAGAATCACCATGGACTTGGAGCAGTCTATAACCTTTGTCAATGGAAATTTTGATCCCTCACTCAAGATACATAATCTCTGCCATGTTATTTATGGTCATTCCATAGGAATAAGAAAAAACGTGTATTGGATTTGAGTTAGCATTCCTAAATATTCCTCCATAGCTTGCTTTACCTAGATTTCCTTTAGAGGCGCCATCAAAACTTAAGTCAATGTAAGCTTATGGGGGTGGGATAAATGAGTTCGGATTGGAAATTCTATTGCTTTTAATGTGAGAAATATCAATAACCCCCCCTTTTGTTTTGGATGTCCAAATATTTTAAAATAACCATCTCTTTCTCATTAGGAACACGATCCTCAGTAAGTGGAGGTGATGCCATAATTATTTCCCTAATTTTTTTTAGGATAATATATTGAAGTATCTATATATTCCTCTACTTTACTTGAAAAATTCTAAGGTTCCTCTCTTTCCAAAGAATACAAAGTGAGAAACCAATATCTAGGAACCATGCTTTTAAGATCGTGGGATGTTTAATCTTTCTCTCAAACCATTATTCTAACCAATTTTTAATTGTTGAAGTGTTCAACATAGGGAATCTAAATAATTGTAGGATTAAACCCCATAGTTTGTAGGAAAAAGGGAATAGGAATAAAAGGTGTCGTGTTGTCTCTTTCGTTTGAGAACAAAAAAAACAGATATATGGGCCTTCAAACCCTTTTGATCGAAATTTTTCCCACATAAGAAATAACCACCAAGTAATCATCCATAAGAAGGTCATTACTTTGTGCCAACCACAATTATTCCATAGATGATTCCACAGTTTATATTGTTCTTGTGACTGAGAGTTTGTTAACAAAGAGTAGGATTCTCTTAATGTGAATGTTCTCGATGATTGTCTGATATATGGATTAGTATGTTTTGTAGCGTCGAATGAAAGTGGTTCCATTGGTTCCTATCGCTAAATTTATCCCTTGATAAGTCCCAGTCACTGTGTGACTTTCATTGGCGCCAGAGTTTATCGTTCCCTATTTCTTTCAAAAAATCTACTACCTTGTATCCTCCTTGATCTTGAGAGAGGTTCTTTATTGATTAGAGTTTCTAGTTCTCTTGAAATCTAGGATATTGTTTCTAGGATTCCCCCAAAAAATCATTCTTCATCCCTTCTATAATATCCTAGAATGCATATTTTTTAACTAATTATTTTCTCTGGAAAGCCTAGTTCCATACCCTTAAACCTTTGATGTCTCCAAAATGCAATCGTTATTCTTGGGTACAAAAATACAAATATTTGTGGGACCATATATGTTTCCATATTTGAGAGCCTCCTTAAACCCACAACCACCACAACTTCATGGAATACACTATGTTAATTAAAATTGGATCCTGCTGGCCTAATCCTCTATGTTTCTTCGAGTTAGACAACTTATTCCATCCAGCCAGTGCACATTTGCGCTTCTTAACTGAGCCCTTCCATAAGAAATTTTTCCAGATTGATTTCAATTGATTTTAAACCGTAGTTGGAATTGGAATTATTAAAAGTTGATAATTGGATAAATCTTGTAGGACTATTTTTGTTAGGACCAACTGTCCTGGGAAATTCAACACCCTGAAAGCCTAGTTGTTTACTCGGCGTCAAGTCCTTTCGAGAAGTGTTTCCCATGTGGAGATCATGTTGTAATATAATACAAGAGGAACTCCCAAATATTTGGAAGGAATTTTACCTCTAGTGTAGCTTGTGATTCTACTTGGTCTTATTTGAACCATCTTTAGACATTTGAAGAAGAAGATACACATTTTATTGTTGTTCACTTCCATGCCTTATGCTTCCATAAATATTTGCAAAATGTTTATTATTATTTTCAACTCTTTAGAGGTAGGGAGCCTAAATAATATTACATCTTCAACAAAATATTGATGTGTGATCGAAAGGTACACACCATACAAACAGAGTACATAGATGAAACACAACTCGTTGGATTTCTGAAATAGTTGACCAAGTCCTTGCATTGATAGAGTGAAAAGAAATGGTGACAAGGGATCCCCTTGCCTCATGCCCCTTAATGATTTAAAATTTTGTGATGGGGATCGATTAATCAATATGGAAAAATATAATGATGATATAAAAGAGAAGACCTAGGCTATCCATTGTTGAGAAAATATGAAAGCCCTTAAAATATTGATCATGTATGTCAAACTTATTTGAACATAAGATTTGTATAAATCTAGTTTGATGAACATGTCTGGTTGTTTGGAGGACCTCAAAGAATGTATAATTTCCTGCACCACTATGGCTTCAAAAGAAATTTGACTCCCTTTTACAAAGACAGGTTGAGCTTGAGATATGATGGAAGGAAGAAAAGGTTTCAATTTTTTATCCATGACATAAGATATGGTCTTGTATATCACATTAAAAATAGAAATCGGTCATAATCCTTCAGGATTATCCGAGAGGCCAACCTTAGGAATTAGAGCAAGAAATGTTGCATTAAGGGATGGATGCAGTGAGCTATTTCTCCATTATTCTTCGACAATTTTTTGGATTTACTTTCCTAAAAATCCCCAACACTTTTGGAAGAAGTTTGTTGTAAAACCATTTGTACTAGGGGTTTTATTCATGGGCATACTAATTATCACCATCTCAACTTCGACAAGGGAGAGTGGGTTCATTAACACTACGTTTTGTGCCTTGTTAATCTTCCTTGGTGTATGATGAAGAACTGTGTCTATAGATTATTGTCTATCCATGCATCTCTTTTTTAATAGGCTATTAAAATAGCTTACCAAATCTTTTTCTATTTCCTGATGGTGGAGTTTCCTTTCCTCATCCTCACTCTTTAGAGAAACAAAAAATGTTATTATGTCAGTTTTGAAGCATAGTAATATGGAAGAACTCAGAATTCCTATTTCCTTCCTTTAGCCATTGTATTCTCGAATTATATTTCCATAGTAACTCTTCTTGATGTATTCTACTCTCTAATTCTTGAAGGGTGTATGCTTCTATGACTGTTAGTGCCTCTAATCTGCCTTCAAGAATGATTTTTTGTTGGATGCTTGGCATTTTCATTTCAAGTTCTTTTTTTTCCTCGAATATATTACGAAAGACATATTTATTCCAATATTTGATCTATTGTTTCATAGATTTTAATTTGAGTTGGAATATAATCAATTTACAATACAATAATAACCATGGTTGATGGTACACTTATTCCAAGCTGAATGTTGGAAAGAACACCCTAGGGGGGTGGTCATTTGGTTTATTATTCCTAAGGAAATTAGCAAAGGCTATGGATAAGCCATTAAAGAGGAAAAAAGTATTTTTGGCACATTATTTATGAAAGTAATGGAAATTAGGAGAAAAAGAAGGTGAAATGTCACAGGTTGCATGTGAGGAGGAAATTGAAGGAAAATAATGGAAAATGAATAAATTAGAGGCCTCATTAATAAAAATGCTTCTGAGGATCAGTGGGCAAGGCTTCGTCAGTTTAGTTTTGGATCTCTCTCATTATTCTCTCTCTCTCTCTCTCTCTCTCTCAGACACTTAGAGTTTTGGAGCACTTTGGCATTTGAGGAAGAAAGGCAAGAAACCAGGAAAAAGTAGGAAGCAAGCAAGGAGGAGAAGGAATCAAGCAGCTACAGCAGGATTCTTGGCAGGTATCGATTTGCATGTGTATTTTCCTTGCTAGATTTGGCATGCATGGTATTTCATGTGGTTATTTGATGTCTTGGCATGGGTTTTTCCAAATGTGACAGTGTTCTTAGCCTAGCCTTGCCATTTTTGGATAGACATGGTGTTGTGGAGTTCTCATGTTTTGGTTTAGTTGATTGTTGGATGGATTCGAAGTTGAGTGGGGTGGAACTTTGAATTGATATAGCACATGGCCTAATGGTCCTTGAACCAGACTGTGGACCATGGTAAATCCACTGGCCTAGTAACCCCTGAGCCAGACTGTGGGTTGCAGTAAAGTTAGGATTGTGTTGTCTCGGTAGGCCTAGGAATCCTCGACCAGTGAATGGAGAGATATATAGTAAAGCCTAGAGGTGGTTTACTCTTAATTTAAAACCTAGGAATCCCGGGTTTTGGATTGTGGTAAAGCCTGGGGAGTATGTCTCGGTTTAGGGCCTAGTGACCCCTGATTCAGACTGTGGGTTGTGATAAAGCCTGAGAGTCTAGGAGATAGGGAAATTCCTCACGGTGTAGGCGGAGAGAATATAGTGATATCCATGCTTGTGTTGGCCTAATGATTGGGGCAAATCATGGTAAATCCATTTATGACATGTTTATTGATGAGGGTGAGGTGGTTTATCCTCGGGATGCCCTAGTTATTTCCTTCGGTTTAAGTCCCACACTCATGCTTGGAATATGGCACAAGGTTGATTGGATGAAGTAGATTTGGCTCAACCAATCTATGGTCGGGTGGAACATGGAAGTCCCATCTTCGATTATTTTTCACATTCAGTAATGAAGAGCTCATTTTTGCGGTATTTGGTATGCAAATTTACTTGTTTATGTATTGATTTTATTGCTATTGCATCCATTGTATTTCTGTTATTAATATGCTAGTTATGAGCATGTATTCGATCAGTGATGATGTATGGCTCTATTCACGTTTTTGCCTGTAAATGAATATCCAATATATATATGGTAAAATTGATTGGATGATAGCTTATGGTGTAAGGGATTAATGCTTCTTAACCATTCTCAGATAAGAAAGAGACCCCTTTGTTTAAATATGTTTTTTATGTCTGTAAATGTTATGTTTGTGACATGTTTGACTAAATTCCTATCATGGATGGGTGGGTTCAGATGATTTCTGGTTGATGTGATTGCTTCCATATCTTTTTTTCAATGTTATTTACCCTCTCCTGAAGTTACAGGAAGTTCTAGCCAGTGACTTGGGCTCAGGGTTTGAAAATATGGCACAAATCCTAGAGCTACAGATGGAAAACTTTTTGTTTGGTCCTGAGCCACTACCTTTCCAAGGCTATCCCATGGCTCTAGGTATAGATCCGCTCCCTTGCCCTTACAAGCCCGTGGTTCAGCCTCAAAGGGGCTAAAAATAGTTCCCCCTTAGGGAACAAGGCACTAGAAGGCCGGGTTACCTCCTGGGGATGTCAATGATGCAGTGTAAGGTGTGTTTTTTGTATTTCCATCAGTTCTAATTCCTTAAGGTCATCTAGGAGGTTGAATCTCATATTAGTAGCCTCTCATCACATGTTTACTCTGATTGGCCAGTTACTTGGGTAGACATGGGAAGAGGGTGTTACAGAGTGGTATCAGAGCGTGGTTTCACTCTCCTTGGGTTGTGTGTGTTTTCCATGCATACATGTCAATTGCATATATGTTCCTCATGCTTATGTTCTATGTGTTTGTTGTGTATGCATAATGGTGGTGTTTGGTTTTGTTCTCTTTGTGTCATATATTCTGATACTACAAAGTGGTATCAGAGTATGGTTCAACCCTTGGATTGGATGGGCGGTGTGTTGGTCATGCTTTTATGTCGATTTCTTATGTGTTTTCATACCCATGTTGTATGTGGTTGATGCATCCATGTTGTGTTGACCATGGTGGCAGTGGTGTCACCATGGAAGTTCTTATGGTGTTGTCGTCAATATTTTGTCATGAATGTATGACTGATTGTATGATGTTCTCACCTATGTATTGTCCTTGCATGTTTTCTTACATGTTTCTACACATTGTACATGAATTTATTGTTTATGATAGGTCACATATTGTACATGCATTGCTTGTTTATGCTAGGTCACATATTGTACATGCTTGCATGTTATCCATGTATTCTTGATTGTGCAAGGTTATATGTTGAACATGCATTGGTCATTCATGATTGGTTATACATGTCAAGTGGGTGCATATGGTCAAGTTTGCATTGGTTTGGTTGAGGTTTTTATGCATAAGTTCATTGTATACAATTAGACCATCATGATTATATTGGTATGTTATGATACTAATGTGTTGGACGAGATAGATTAGGAGATGCAGATCATCAAAGTGAAGTTGCAACATTGGACCTCGAGGCAAGAGCAGATCGTCATACAAGTTGTATGCCTGGAAAGTAGGTATGTGATTCATGGTTGTTGTAAGCATTAGGGTTACTTATATGTTTGTCATTATATTATTATTATGGTTACATATGTGATACATGTTGGTTGATTATTGTAGTCATATCCATTATGGTTATGTGTATGCCTTTAATTCTATTGATGTTATGGTTAGATACATGATAGATGCTAGTTAATTAGCATGATCATATGTACATGTGTCGATTAGTCAAGCATGCTATTAGCTTGATGATTATGTTATATGTCATTGATGAATATGTTAACTTGTAGTTAGCTCAAAGACTATGTTATAAGTTGTTGATGATCATGCTATATGTTAATTTATTGTTGTGGTATTCTAGTTATCTTGATGATTAGGTTACATGTTGTTGATGAGCATGATATATAGCTTGTTGTTGGTATATGCTAGTAACTTGATGATTAGGGTTATTTTATTAAGATCTTGATGTTATGTGTATCATATTTCCTTGGATTGGATGATGTAGATGGTTAGGGTTATTACTTTCATGTATGAATCGATATAAATGTGATATTGTATTGTAATAATTTAGGTTGATTGTGCATATGTGATTGTTATGTATGAATGACAATTGATTATGAGTTTATGATGTGAACATGTTAGTTGGTTACTTTTATGGATATCTTGATCTTATTTGTGTTGAGTTGAGGTGCAAACAAGATAACCTCCCCTAAGATACATTGAGGTATGAGTTTTTTTATGTCGTATACTTGGTTATTGACTTTTTTGAGTGTTTGATTATGTCATCTAGTTGATCTATTAGCATAGTATGTTTGCAAGTTGTTTGAATGTTTGATTAATTGCATGATATGATTTTGTATCTATAATATTGCATGAAGGAATGATCGTTTTTTGAGATGGCTACACTAACGCACTATGTGTTGAGGCAGTTGATATATACTTGAGTATAACCAGGATGATGTGATAGCATATGGTAAAACTCAATAGTAGCAAGGTAAGATAACTAGTATATTGTTATATTTATTTATCCGCTGACAGTTATGTGTTTATGAGAATATGATGTAGGGGATTGTAAGGAAAAGAGTTTGCCATGAAATCTTAAAGAAGGCTTGAGTTGAGATTTCAATTGGAGGCATTGGGAACCATGGGGATTGAGTCATGGTGTATGTTGTTAGTCTTGTGTTTTTTGTCCTTTATGATTTGTTGAGCTTGATTTGCAGTTTTGTTTATGTCTAGTGCACAGCTATGCCACTTTGTTTTTGATGTCTTGTAGCTATTGGTTTTCCTTGTTTTCTTCTTGTTTGTTTCTTGTTCTTGTCATTGTATTCTATGTTTTGAGTCTTGGTAATTGGTTGGGAAAGAGGAAAGTTGATGGAACTCAAAAAGGTGTTGCAAAAGATTGGTACTATGGCATACAAATTGGAGCTTCCTGCTTCTTCATGAGTGCATCTAGTTTTCCATGTTTCATGCTTAAATAAGGTTATAGGTGAAAATCTTCCAGTTCAAACAATATTTCCAGAACTTGATGAGGAAGGAAAAATCGTATTGGAACCTGAAGCGGTCACGGAAACAAGAACTCAACAAATACAATAAATTTCAGAGTATCTAAGCAAGTGGAAGAAATTTCTAGTAGAATATTCCACATGGGAGGATGAGAATTTCGTATAGAAGCATTGAGAAATAATCAAGCATTGAGGACAACGCTTGTTTGAAGGAGAGGGGCATGTTAAGTCCCTATATTAATAGTGTAGTCCCTTATTATGTTAGTGTAGCCCCCCTTATTGTTATTTTTGTACCCCTGTAACCCACATATTGTTATTATTGTGCTCCCTTAAATTATTATTGTTAGGTCATTAGAGCCATATCAGGCCCCATGGACTCCTATATATAGAAAGGAGGTTTTGTAATTTGTATCATCCAATAATTGTTCATTCATGTAATGTATTGGAGGTTTCCCCCTCGAAGTGGCTTATTTCTAAGGCGTTGATATCTCTTTTCTTATATTTTTGGAGCTGGTTTCACAACATATTCTTGTGTTCGCGTTGCAACCATAACTTCAGACATCATTAAAATATCTGTTGATGAGTGGGAAGAAGATCCTATCATTTTGTTATCTTGAGTAGGAAAATGATCCTTCAAGACAACAGGTGTGGATGAAATTTTGACGATTTTAGAGACCTCAAGTTGATGCGGGTACTCTTTATTAAAGTGATCCTCGTCACATATCAGACAAGGATAATGAGGTTTTCGTTTATCGTCAGATGGTTCAGTTTTTTCGGTTTTCTCTTTGGGCGATGAAGTCTGTTTTCTTTTATTCTTACCTTTCTTCTTATTACCAATTTTGGATTTAGCTGTAGATGAATCTACAACGTGAATTTCGGTAGAAGTTTCAAGGGAAGAATATTTTTTCGGTGACTTAGGTAAAGTTATTATAGGAGAAGTAATTTTTGAGGACTTCTTCTTACTTTTATTTGTGTTAACTAAAAAAATTACACCATCTGTAGCATGAGACCCTGAAGGAGTTGTAGTTATTTGACTAGGACGTAGTAAATCAGGAATTTTTTGTACAAAGTACTAGACTATGTATATACAAGGTCTAAGTACTGAGCTTGAGCAATGACCTATTCCTTAGTACCAACTCCTCCCTTATCCACATCTTCAGTGATCTTTGGAAGCAATGATTTGATGAACCATTATGCCAAGATCTGATCTGGAATAAAAACTTTCACGAAACATCTTCTACGTCTCCATTCATGTATGTGATCGGATATGTACATAGACGTAGATTTTTATAATGAAGTAAATAATTTCGTGCCATTGTCGTATCTGACAGGAAACTGAAAATGTGTTAAGAAAGTAGTTTCTAAAGCATTGAAATTGTTAAATGAGCCAGATGGTAATTCAATGTACCATTTTGCAACTAAGCCTATCAGTGTTCTCTGAAACAATCGTAATCGAATAGAATCATCAATCAAAGAGTTGGATGCGCACCAAAGGTGGTAAGTCATGAAATGGTTCGATGGGTCCTCTCCTAATTTCCCTTCAAATTTAGGGATATCACTAGGCAAATTATTTGGCATTGATGACTAATATGGAAGATAATATATGGGATCATTCGTTAGGTGTGACAAATCAGGTAAATCCAAAGTTGCTATGAATGGAAACCAATGGTTAGGGTCTTGAGCAAATTGATAACCTTGCAGAACTATACCAGTACCAGGAGGAAGATATCTAGGATATCCTGGAATAGCTTGTGCGTTTGGGATTGGAATACCTCCCAGGTAACCAGGATTAGCCAGGCCATATTGGGGTTGAATACATGTAACCAGGGTATGGTTGATGCTGGGATACTGGATTTTGTGCTGCAGGCCCATATTGATACTGCCCTTGATATGTTTGATAAAAAAACTGAGGTTGGATTGTTACAATTGTACTTGTACTAGGTTGTCCCGTAGGCAGCGAAACAATAGTGTGGATTTCTAGGAATAGGTGTGGTAGCTTGAACAGAAGTTGGTGCAGCAGTTTGAGTTGGAGTTCTAGGTGTACTCGGACCAGGCTGCTGAACTGTACCAGATGCAGATACTTGAATTGTAGGTTGAACAGGTTGGATAGGTTGTTGGATTTGACTGTAACACATTGGCTGACCAGGTTGATAATATGGTACTTGCATATTAGGTTGCAAATTCTATTGAGCTTGTGATGGATCCCACACTGTGTTTACTTCGGGGTATGAAGGTCCCATTGAAGGTTGTATTGCATAAGGAGGACCATAACCAGGTTGATAATTTGGAACATATGCTTGATAATTAGTTGGATAATTCCCACTTCCTTGAAAAAATTGATGTTCTGGGTAGAACTGTGGCCCTAAAGGAGGTTGTTTTCCCTGGAAATATGGTTGCCCTGGTGTAGGGTACTGTCCTTGAAGAGGTTGCAGACTCTGATTTGGGTACTATCCTTGAGATTGATATTGGCCCTGAGGTATGTACTATCCTTGCGGTTGATATGTTACTTGAGGTATGTATTGTCCTTGAGGTTTCCCCCCAGGCGAAACATTACTACCTTGAGGGTTAGGGTTAGGAATGTTTCCAGACATCATGTAAATGTGTTCTGCACTCAAATTTTCGGTATGTGATTCATTTGGACTAGATGATGGTATATGTTTGTCAGGAGAAGGAGCTGCTCCTGAGAAAGTACCAAAAAGTGACTGGTATCCTACCGGAACAGACAGACCAACATACAAATATGTTTCTAGTGATGTAGAAAACGTGGATGATGCCCCAGACATGTTTAATGAAGGTCTATAACCTCTTGGTATGGCGTAAAAAGGAATCTGGGGTGGCGAATAATTTAGACCACTATTGTGTAGAAAGCCTACCAACTAAGAATACCAAGGATCTTGATTGAAAGGGCTATTGTAAATCGATTCACTTGGCCTAAGATCTAAAGAGTCCTAATTTGGAGGAAGAAATACTTCTTCTTCAGTGTCAGTATCTTCTTCAATACTAATGAGACCAGGAGGAAGATTTTCAGTGGTACGATACTTCACTTTTGGTGAATCAAGACGATGAGGGGTTGGAGTAATGAACTCGGAAGTAGTCTCAGATATAGCAGTTTCAGTTTCTGGTTCAAAAATTTCAGGATCCAAAGTTGATAATTCACTAGTGGTAGAAACAAGTTCAGCTAGTTCAGAAATTGAAACTCTTCTTGGGGTACTCTTAGATGTTCGAGGTTGATCTAGTTCGTATTCAGGATGAAAAATTATTGATGTTTTTTCGTGTTCAGTTGATTCAATCCCTGATGTTTGTCCTTTCTCAGGTTTAAGTTTTTCTAATTGGCTTGGTGTGTACTGAGGGGGTTTCCCCTGCATTCTACGTGATTTTCTAGGTAATTCTGCCACGATTAAAAATTTTAACACATGAAATCAAAGAAAATTTCAATAAAATGTCCTAAAGTCTCTAAGGAAACAATCGAATTGATCCCACACCTAAAAAATCTATGAGAGAAATCCACACACAAACAGTAGATTCCCGCACTAAAAACACTAGTTTGTGATGAAATTCAACGTCGTAGAATTTTTATGCAGAAATGGTGACTGGAACAGTTACCCCGACAACCTGCTTAATGAAGCAATATGGTGCAATTTTCTCTACTTAAACCATCTCAAAATTAAGAGAACCCTCCAGAAAGTCCAAGTGAGTCCAGTCAATGTCTGCTCTAGGTACAGTGGGACCTTCCCTCCACCATCACCTTGGGAAAGAATCCTAAATTTTATAGTCACTAAGGTCACCAACGAGAACAAATATACCTGAGGGAAAAATCTACGATCCGATATACATGCAAGGGCATAGTAACTAGCTCAATCCCCTTGAAGGCTCCTTGACATAATCTAAGGTTTACCGAAAAGTGACCCCATGCTCCTCGACAATGGTCAATCTAAGGTTTACTATGTTTAATATGTGCACATCTGCTATCTTTCCCAATGAGATAGGTACGATTACCTCACTGGTTCAGACAGGATGTCGTGCTTGAATATTTTAAGAAGAGCTTCCCAGAGCATACATGCCACAATTGGATTTTCCTACTGCTATATTTCTACTTGTTTGTTTTAACTATCTTGGAATGTTAATTACAACCTTTTCTAAGACACTAGCGTAAGATATATTGGTGGAAAAGAGCCCTAGAAAATGCAAAAAATATCTAGATTGATTTTAATTAAAGTGTTGTTTTTTGTTTGGCTGTTTCTTAGGACACAAGGTATGGAAGTGAAACTTCAATGATGTTTTAATGATCCGAATCAAAAATACGTTAAAGCATCTAAATGAGACTGAAAATCCTTTCTTTTCAATGAAATCTATTTAAAGGAAAGATTTGAGAGATTTAGATAACTTTCAAAGAACCAATTCTTTCTC
The DNA here is from genome assembly GCA_034641835.2 of Pinus albicaulis. Taxonomy (NCBI): domain Eukaryota; kingdom Viridiplantae; phylum Streptophyta; class Pinopsida; order Pinales; family Pinaceae; genus Pinus; species Pinus albicaulis. Next base: position 632,172,817 of record CM076569.1, read on the forward strand.
TTATAAACAAAAATATTTGAAAATAAGACTATTTCTTTGAGAAATCAATTTAATATGATGATCAATTACTCATTCAAAATAAAATCCTTCATCAATCAGATCAGAAAATACAAATCATTAAACAAACTCTTTCCAAAAATAAAACCTTATCGAAAACTCCTAAAAACATAAAATTCAAAAGCAAAAGAAAACACTAATGTTTGAACTCTATTTAGAAATTTTTGAGGATGTCTTTCTTAGTTTGTGATCGAACCAAGAATAATTTCTGCTTATCTCAGCAAAAATCAAAACATTCAATAATGGTTTTATGTGAAATTCACGCCTTAGTAAGCTTAAGACTCTTCTAAATTTGCAAATTAAAATGGAGCTCAATTTTCATAAAAGCAAGGGTTGCAACAATTTCAATGGTTCAGAAAGAAAAGAACAACATACTAGTAAGATAAGGTATATGATGGTTTCTAATATGCACTATTCTGAACTAAAACTTACGAAAGCTACCACACTGTTTTTAAACAAAAACTGCGAAGGCCAGGAAAAAAACATAAAAATAAAAATTCAGATTTATTTTTCAGGGATCCTAGTAAGTTATATACCCAACCCAGTTGTAGACTAATCAAAATAGAAAAATAAAACTGAAAAGTGAAAAGAGAAACTAAGTTCTAATTCCCCACTGGATTCGTCATTTTTTTATGTGGATAAATCCTTCCTGTAGACAAGAAGGATCTCCCTAGTATCCTAAGGATATCTAGAAACAAACAGTCAAATACAAACAATTTTCTCTAGATCATTTATGATTCAAAATTATTAATAAAAAAGTATGAGGACATGCCCCTACCTGAAGTCCAACGCTTGCTGAAATATTCTATCCAATCGCTCCAAAAGAGGTCACTTCAGCATATGAAACCTGCGATCAAAGACATATAAAAGGATTAAAAGCACCTGCAAGATATAAGAATTGAGAAAACACTAATCTATCTCAGTGATCAAGGAATCCAAGAATTGAAATACTCAAATATGTACTTGAACAATTCAATGAGAAAATGGAATCCATTTGTATTAACTTGTATAATAAGAAGTAACCTTACAACCTTTCGCCTTGATGTTATACAGGTTCTTCCGGGGTCCTGAAAAATAGTTCTTTCTCAGATTGACAAGCCTTCTTCTCTCTAAACTAGCATAAAGTTATGGACATGAGTGTGTGATCATTCTCATATAAAAAATGGTTAGTATAGAGATTATGCTCTCGTAAGAATTTTTCAGCAGTTACCACATATGTGTCTCTACCATTTACAAGTTACCATCTACCCTTGAGACTAAAACATGAGCTCAATTTATAGGGAAATGGAGGTAGTTTCAGTTCCATGAAGAGGGGGATGGATTCCTCTCATGAAGGGATTTGAGCTCCATAGACCAAGGGATAAGCTCCATGAGTGAAGGGGTAGAGATCATGAGTATAGGATAAAGCTCGAACTGAATGTGCTTCTAGAAGCTTCTAGTTGGGAGAATATTCATCCAACTGGGCTTCTAGAACTTAATTTTACCTTTTTTTGACTATTTACGAGGGTCCGTAGGTTTTATAAACAAAATGTGCGGGATGTGCTACAAGCTATAGATAAAATATCTGCGGATCCACAGGAAAGGTCTAGGAAAGGTGCAGAGTTAGACATTTAGGGTTTTAATGAGCTTTTCTCCAATTCCAAGACTTGTTTTAGGAACATTAGGGCTTTTGACTTCTAGGGGAGCGTAATACAGGTAATGATGAACCTATATTGATAGTCAAATGTCATGGTGACAAAATAACGTGTAACAATCACAAAACATTTGAACTGAATCCCCCCAACTCCAGATTCTACTCTGCCATCTAATTCATTGGGTTTTGACTATGAAGCTAGATCCACTAAAAAGTGCAAAGCTAAAAATTTATGCCAAATAATGGATAGAAATGGGAACCATTTTCAATCGCTCACTTGGTTAATCCAAGAGGATTTGAAATTGCCAAGGAAAATTCATGATTTACCAAATAACCTAGAGCACTTCTTTCCAATTCCAAAATTTGATCTTGAAAAATATGGACAACTCGAAGATCATTTAAAGAAATCCAAGCTACCGATTTGGTTGATGAATGCACATTATAAAGATGTTGTTTGTTGTATTTTCCCTTAAACTTTTGAAACAAGCTTCCACTTATTGAACACTTTAAGTGAACCCACTGAAAAAAAATAGAATTCAGTGGCTAATGTTGAAATAAAATCAATCCATATTGTATCATTATATTATTTTTGATCTATCTTAACGATTTCAGAGTGGAAAAAAATGGAGGAATTAGCTTGCAGGGTCATTTTAACAATAGGTCACAATTTGGAAAATTAGGATTTGAAACATTTGAGAGCCATTATGAGAATTGTATGGCATTTTTTGGGGTAAAAATTTCCCCACTTGCATAATCCCCTTTCATATTGATATACACTCATATACCTTTCCAAGTATGTAAGAATCATGGAAATCAAAACTTGTATGAAAAACTTATGCCTCCAACATGTTGACCTCTTGCTTTGACGACCATGGTATGAGAATATTACATGACCCCTATTACTCACGTATATGGGGCCAACCACATGTGGAATTTCAAGAGTATTCTATAATTTCCAAAACTGTAACTCTAATTGATGGTTAAAGAGGTCAAAACCTTACCCCTAGATGGCTATCAGACAATGTTAAATATTGAGCTGCTAAGAAGAGAAGGGATTCCATTATATGTTATTGTGTTTGTTTTAGGATTCAATAGAGCAACTCAGAGTGGGAAGTTAGAGAGCATAATAGAGGGGAACAATATTTATAGAAGCCTTATGTGACAAAAGTATCAGATAAATCCACAAAATGTATCTCTTTCTTTGTATTTAAATATTTCCATACTCGAGAAAAGAGACCACAGTGGCCTCACATTCTAGTTGGGTTTATCCTATAAGGGTTCCCAAAGTTAAAATATTGTGTTTATTTATGGGTGGTTTGTGTGTGTGCATGTATGTATTTCTCTGCTCTCTATTTTTCACATTTAAGTGATTTCATACATTTATGCAGAAATACAGTGATTAAATAATTTGAGATGGAAAGAAAATTAACCCTCATAGTAAATATTTCAGTATTTTCATTAGATATATTGTGAAGAACTATTCTAGTGGAATTTCCATGGAAGTTTATGGATCAAACATAAAAATCATTAGTAACCACAACCATCATTGGAAATAAATTTAAATCTAAGATTCCATCTTTTCTTTTGAAATTCAAAATATTTAATCATAATGTACATCTTTCTTTGGTTGATTTAAGAGCCTCTTTGAATGTCATGTTGTGGTCCATATAGTAGAGGTTGAATGTTAAGTTAACCAACAAGTGCACCACCCACATTAGTTAGTTATATAGGTCTCTCTCTCTATATATATATCATCCCTTCAAGATGTTTTGTCCTCAAAGCATAAAAAGGCTATGCCTTCATTTTGGCTTGTAATGCCTTCTCTTGAATCTTCATTCTTGAGTTGGTGATGGATGAACACATGAGATGATATGGTATTCTAATCGTTCAGTATAGTTTTTTAATTGTGAAAGGGTTAGACAACCTTGACTTTGTAAAATAGTGTGTTTATAGGTCTTCCAAGATGAAACTTTTTGTATTTTTATTTCCAATTTAGCTAAAATTTATAGTCTTGAAAATATAGGTTAATGTTTGTTTGTTTAAATTTTATTTCTAAGTGAAGATAATACGATGATTGGTTATAGTACCAAAAAAATGTTGATAAGGTGTCCCTGCTTAATCCTTCTCTATCATACTTTTTATGTTTTCTTTTTTCACTTTTTGTAGCTTATATTATTTTTGCACTGTGTTACCTTGTTTATCATTGAAAAATTATTGTAAATATACTTATACTTTCCATTATTTGTACTTTGATGTGTGAAGATATTCTTACCTTAACTGGATTTAAATCTTAATGTTTTTTTTTTTTTTTAATGTTTATTAGAGTTTTATTGGCTCCTCTTTCCAAGATTTGGGTTTTTACATCCAACGATTCTTATGCTTCATTGGATTATTAATCAATTCTAATTTCTTGGTAAGTTTCCTTAATTTTCCATATAGTGGCCTTTGATCATGAAACCTTTGATTAAGTTTCCTATTGAGAAATAAGCAAATTCCCCTTACTTTTTGTCTTTTTTCATGTGACTCGGGAAAAAATTCAGTGCCCATCCATATTTATTTGTTGTAAATCCAAGAAAGCCATAATTTCCAATTGCATATGATGGTTTGGAAAGATTTTCGCTTCCTTACTTTGAGTAAGTATCTGTTAGGTCCCTATATTATTAGTGTAGTCCCTTATTGTTGTTAGTGTAGCCCCTGTATTGTTATTGTTGTAACCCTGTAGTCCCCATATTGTTATTATTGTGCCCCATAAAACCCCACTATTGTTATTGTTGTGCCTTTACATTATTATTCTTAGGTTGGCTAGGATTAAATTGTGACCCCATTGACTCCTATATATAGACAGGAGGTTTTTTCATTTGAAAAATCCAATAATTTTTCATTTATGTAATTTAAAGGAGGTTCCCACCTTGAAGTGGCTAATTTTTAAGGCATTGACCTCTCTTTTATTCTATTTTGGAGCTGCTTTCATAACATTTGGTATCAGAGCTTTTGATTCTAGGGTTTTGCTGCTTCAAACATGTCATCGTGGAATTTTGGCTATAACTTGATTTCTATGAAGGTTCATAAGAAAAAAAAAACAACCTATTTGCGAAGAAATCCTGATGAATGTCGTGTAAAAATTTCAGATCTTGGTTCGCAATATTTTCAGAGATATGATCTGTGGAAGTTAGGGTTTTTGCAGGCTCCTTAATTTCATCTCAAAGAGGTGACCTTAGGAAAATCATCATCACTCACTCTCTGAGCATCAGATTGGAATTTTGTAATAGTGGCAGAAATTACATGGAATTTATTTTACTGTATATCAATTTCAGAGACGAAGAAGGAAACAGTGACACATAGCACGCCGTACAAGTTTTCTCTACTAAACTAGTCCATAATTAGGTCATTGCGGGAGATTAGGCATAAATTTTCCTTGAAGACTCCAAATCAGGTCAGATCTATGGCATTGGATAGAAGATTCAGAGGGATACTAAAGGACCGAAGATAAAATCTCGAGGATCCAAAATTACAGAGATACATCAGTTTCAATATCGAGCTCCTCAAAAGAAAGAAAAATGTGTGTATTTTTTTTTTTAATTTCATAATTCTTGTTTGAAAAATCAGTATGAAGTGATTGCAAGGGCATATTGAAGCATAGATGTATTGGGTTCTAAAATGGCCCCTAAAAAGAATTCAATGCCAATCAAGCCCTCAAAAGGCTCTAATATATCTCCTGAAGAGGAAGAAGTGCAACATGATATATCAAAATTACAAGACCAAGTGCACCAAATTTCACTCTCGCAAAGAGCAACAAAAAATGAAACGGAAGTTTTGAATAAAGACGTGAAAGCTAAGATAGATGGTTTGAATAAAGGCATGGAAGATAATTTGGATGATTTGAAGAAAGGCGTGGAAGCTAATATGGATGGTTTGAAGAATGTCATGGAAGCTAAGATGGATGACATGGAAGCTAAGATAGATGAAACATTGTGTTAGCCACCTATAATATTTTGTTATACCAAAAGGTGGCTAAGATCTTTTTGAGCCTCCAAGGAACAAATTTTATCACTAAAAATTGTTGGCTCTTGAAGTCTCTTTAAGGCCTCATGCCTTTGTCCCAAATCCTCATTTGCTGTCCCATTTTTTATACTCAGGAATTTCTGCTGACTCCAACTGAAACACTGCTGAAAGATCGCCATTTCTCCTCTTCTCAAAACCCTTCATCTGCTCCCCTTTTCTACATCAAAACTACCTTGTTTTCATAAGTCCTCTTCTTTCCATTTATGAAAATTTCCCCTTTCATAGTTAAAAACTCACTTTTAACTATTTCGGAACCCCCAAATCCATTAAAAATCCTTGAAAATTCTCATAAAAAATCAAAGTTTCATTGCTATAGGCCTAAGCCCCTTGAGCTAAGCCCTAAACCACTTCCCCACCATACGCTTTGGGTCTGGAACCATTTGCTAATACGATAAGGTGCTAATCGCATCGGAAAGAATCAAAGACGCAAGTCTTTCCCATACTCCAAAAGTTCCGATTGCGATTAGCCTTGCTGCTTAAAGACCCCCGATCTTATTATTTTCATATAACCCTGAGCCCGCCCCCGGCGCTTAAAACCTTGTGAATATTTTTCCGACCCTTTTTTCCTTTGTTAATTACAAAAACCCTCTTTTCCAAAGTTTTGATGTAATGAGTCAAAGTCACATGTTTAAAATAAAATGGTTAGATCAAAAAGACCGATCGCGCAATCGCGATCGGGGAAATTTCAATGGGTTGATCGGAAAGACCAAGCCCGCAGTTCCGATTGCGATTAGGCCCCCATTATATATAAAGCCCCGGGCCCATCAATTTTCATATATCCAAAGGCCCCGCAGTCGGGCGCCTGTCCGCTTTGTATATATGTTTTTCCACCCCGATCCATAAAAACCTTTGTTTATTTCAAAAGTTCGGGTTTTATATAAAATACAAGGGTTTCTCCCCGATTCCATTCTCCACCGTTGATCTAGTCTTTTGATCCAACGGCCTGCGCTCAATCGCATCGCAAACTTTCAATCGCATGCGTTTTTTGTCGTTTCCCCGATTGCCGATCCCCGATTCAATCCTGACCGTTGATCTAATCCTTGATCCAACGGTCCGCACAAAATCGCATCGAAATTGTTTCACCCCCTTGCGATTACCTCTGATTCATTCCCCGCCATTGATCTGGTCCTCAGATCAACGGCCAGCGCTCAATCGCAAAGGGCTCAATCGCAAAGTTTCAATCGCATGTTGTTTTGTGACCTCCCCGATTGCGATCCTCCGATTAAATCTGGACCGTCCATTTCCCGCCTATCCAACGGCCCTTATTCCCTCCGATCGCAAGTCCTACCGCCATTTCAAAACCCGCCGATTCGTTTTCCGCCGTCGATCTGATCCGCAGATCAACGGCCAATGCTTAATCGCACTGGAAGTTCAATCACATCCCCTTTTCTGCCATCCCTGATTGAGACCCTCCGATTAGATTTGGACCGTCCACGTGTCCAGATCGGACGATCCAAAACTTTTTGCCTTTCTATGCAGATCTCCACTGTTGGTTGCCTTCATCCGACGGCTACGCTCCTCCCCCGCCATCCGAAGCAGTTTAAACCTATTCCCGCAGGATTTCTTAACTGTTGTTGTGTTTTGCAGGTGTTTTAATGGTTTTCCATTATAGAATGAAGGAAAGCCGAGGGATGGGAAAGACGTTTCCTGTGCCTTCTGGCTATCTTAAAGAGGCCATTCACGCGGCTCTATTCCATGTTTCGTCAGTACTCTATGAGTATTGATGCCGTAAAGCCCAGTGCGGGTCTGCACATCGACAAGACACAGTTTTAATTCAAACACAGTTAAAGAGTATCAGTTTGAAGACAGAGCACAGCATATGAAGATTTAAGACGGTTTTTATGGGGATTACGGCTAAGACCGTTATCAAAAGCCTAATCCCCAATCTAAAACACAGTTTAAAGGAAAAACCTAAAGTGTTTCATCAGACAGAAAACCTCCACCGCCACATCCGAGGCAAATTGATTCCTCAGCTACCACCAAGCCACCTGTCGCCTCAAACCTTTCAAAACAAAGGCCGAAGTTATTGAAGAAAATCAGATATTCGCCTCTAGCGCAGCCAGGGAGTTACTTCTGCAAGGAAATCAATGCAGAAAATATCTGCAGAGTTACTCCAAACATTACATAGAGCCTCAAAGTCAAATAAAGCTCCCACCGAGCTTAATCCATAAATGTAAAATAGTTAATACAGTGTTCCACCTGTGAACTTCTTCATCGAGCCCCTCAAAGGGCCGAGAAGTCTTGAACCTGTATTAATTATCCTAAGAGATATTTTCTCATATCACCTCCTCATCTTCCTATAAATACTTCTACAGAAGATGAGAAATTGTTGGTTGCAGAACTTTGAAATACACTTGAGCTTGAGACTTCTATTTGTACATAGTATTCACTGGCCCTTGAAGCTCTGTTTGTGCTAAAGTAGTTAGGTTGAATAGTGAAGATGATTGCTGAACTGAAACATTGGACTTGAAGTTTGTAGCTGGTTTGACATCAATATAAAAGCTGTTTCATGGGATCCTGATCTATATTGGCGGTGATGTTATTCTCATTTGTAACTTGTTGTTTTATTTCTGTTTTCATGTTGTTTCATTTTCCACTGTAAAGAACAGTTTAAACAGGGTTAGGACCTGCTGTATATCAGTAACCTTCTCTGGCTGAGAAATATTTATTTGAATGTTTTCTTCCAATCTGTGTTATTCAGGAATGACTTAATTCAGTTTAGGCATGAGAATGTTGGCGTTCCCTCATTTTATCGTCCTAGCTGAATATTATTTCTGAACGTTACTTTCAGTATATGTTATGTGATGATGAACTGAAGGAAGATATGGTTAGCCCTAGTCCCAGACTTGTCTGCATAACTAACAGATTGTTTCCCTTGGAATGTGTTAAAAGCTGGCTAGTTTAGAAGCACTTGCTAGATCTTAGACCATTCTGTGTTATCTTTGTGTTTCCCCTTGTTTTGTATGTTTTCTATTGGAAGTGTGTCAAAGGCTGACCGGTTTAAAAGTACTTGTCAGATCCTAGTATGCTTTTGTGTCCTCCTTAAGTGTTCGTCAAAGGCTGATTGGTTTAAAAGTACTTATCAGATCCTAGGCTGCTCTTTGTTCTGCATCTGTTTAATTCCCCTTCTTGATGTACCACTCCATCCCATAAATCAAACTGTAAAAGAGATCCTTAGACATAGATGACTTGCCCCTTGGATCACACTTGATGTTGTTGTTCAATTAAAGCCCAGATATGACTCCATAGCCCAATGGACTAAAAACCAGCGTTATATCTATCTATCTGTCAAAACTATTCTATTTGCTTGCAACTTCTCACTTTTGAAACTTTGCACTTAGGACTTTCCCCTCAAGTAACCTTTCATGCTCAACCATCCAAAACAAAACAAAACCCTTGGCCTTCATAACTAGCCTAATATCATTACCTTAAGCTTTTCAAAGACAATATCCATCTTTGTACATATTGGAGAGATCCCTCTCCGGATTCAGGAGGGCTAGATCCTAGAATCCCAAAGTTGGTTGAAATGATGTTAATTCTGTGATTGGACTCTCCCAATCTTGCTAATAAATTACAGAGACCTAACATTTCTGGAGACTCCGCTGGGGACATCGAACCCATAATCATTTTCATTTAAAGATAATCATACGACGTCAGAGATTTGGTTCATAGAGCATTTGCTTTATTAACCAGAGTAAAAAGCAGCCTTTTCAAGCACTGCCTATTATAGGTAATCATGATGGAACTTGTTTGAATCAGTGAAAAACTAGGTAAACCCTAGGTTTCTCTTAAGACTTCATCTAAACCTTGAAAAATCAGCTGGCTTAGCCATAAGAGTAGACTGCCTTTGTCTCGCAACCTTAGCTAAGTTTTGAAACAAAGTTAGGATATTCTTAACAACCACAAAACGGAAAAATGACTTAGAAAAACCTAAAAATATTTCAGATTGGAATTAAATAAACATGGTGGTGGACCATAAGACCTTTTACCTCTGAAAGGAGCTAAAAATTTCCACTTGGCGACTCCACAATCCTAGCAGACCTTAAGACTCCATTGGGAAGAACCCTTATCATTATAAAATCATTCAAACTCAGTTAGAGGACTGTGGGATTTAAAATTGTAAAAACAGATTGGTTAACCTCTCCAAGATTGTCATATATGGTTGAACTTTTCTTGTTTTAGGTCTAAACAACATAGCATAGTGGCTTCTAAAAAGATTCACACTAGAGCCCACCCAGACCCTAACCCACCTGAGATAGTTGATAATCCAGAAAGTATCCTTTGGAAGCCTCCTAAGGTTAAATTATTAATTGTTTTCAGATCACCCTTGAGAGCTAAATCAGTCCCTGAAAATATTTCAGCTCTGCAACAATCACAAACTGACTTAGTGAACCCATTTAGGACTAGGTCATTTGATGATATAATCCAGTTAGACTCTGAATCTTCATTTTCATCTCCTGAAACAAGTGAACATCCTGGTAGCAGGGAAACAACACCTCCTGATTTACATTTCCTTCACAATTTAGGTGTCTCCCATCCAAGATCATCTCAACGGTCTACTCCTGGTCCATCCACTTCTACTCACCCTACATCCACTGTTCAAACCACTTCACCTCAGCCCACTTTCCCTTCTGTAAATCCACCTCCACCTCCTGCCATGGCAACATGGTATGCTCCCTTAGTCCTTCCTATACCATTAGTCAATCTTCCACAGGACTATCAGTCCAAAATTCCATTATATGATGCTAGTAATACTATAACAACATCTCAACATGTGGACAAGATGAATGACTACTTTGAAAGAAACGAAATTGATGATGATTCTGTCAAGTTGAGACTATTTGCTCAAAGTTTGGGGGGAGAAGTAAGAAAATGGTTTAAAGGTTTAACCCCCCATAGTATTAACGATCTCCAAACCTTCCATCAAACATTCTTAAACAAATGGGAAGTGAGAAAGAATCCTCTCCAAGTCCTTGCTGACTATAACAATCTCCATAGGAACCCTGGGGAAAGTGTACAATCTTATTGTACCAGATTTAACAGCGTCTATAATGCGCTTTCCCCTGAACTAAAACCTCCTCGGGGCTCAGCTTTAAACAAATTTCCTGAAGGGTTTGATCCAGACATGACATATTCAATTAGAGAAAGAGTTTTTGCAACTCTTGAAGACATGCAAAGGGGTGCTCTTTCTGTGGAAGTAAACTTGATGGAGAAAAGAGCAAGAATGAAGAGCGAGAAGAGAGTATCTTTTAGAGAGGAATCGACCCCTTCCACTTCAAGCTCAAAGATGGAGAGAATGATGGAAGAAATGATGAAAGAGATGAGCATAATTAAGAGAGCACAAGCAAATCAAAATCAAACTGCTCCTCAAAATAGGAACCAGAATCAGAATGTTAGAAGGAACCAACCTCCAAACAGACCCAGGGATGATGATCAACAGATCACCCCTCCCTTTCATCAAAACTATGTAAGTGAGGTTGAAGAAACAGAAGACATAACAGAGGAAGAGGATATCAACAAGTTTGGGGAAGAGGATGATGACTTTGAGGTTCATTATGATAATAAACAAGGTCTTTACACACCTTATGACGACAAAAGAGATGATAATGAAAATTATTATCAGGACATGGAAAATGTCGTCATAGAACCTCAAAGAGAATATGACCTTAGAAGCAAGACCAGTCAACAAGTCCCCAACACCAAAACCTCTGAAAAATCCTCTCAAAGCAGCATCGCAGCTAAACCCAAAACAGCCAAACAAAAAGACAAAACAGTGGCTGTTAATTCTGATAAGGATATGGAGAAAAACACTCAAAATTCTGAAAAACAGAGTGAAGACATCAGCAGTACTAACACTTCAGCTAGTACTCCTTCTACAACAGTTGTGTCAAGTAAAACAAATCAACAAGTTGTAATTGTTGATAGAGTGACAGCTAATAAGGTTGAAACAAGTACTTCAAAGAATCAAACCCCTTTCAGCCTTGAACAGGAAATCTTAAAGATCAAAATCTCTGTTCCATTGACTGAGTTAGCTGCCCAACATGTATATAGGAACCAAATTTTGAAGGCTTTAAATATAGAGGAAAATGGAGATACAGTTAATCTTAGTGACGACCTACGAGAGTTGATTTTTGGCCCTAAGATTGAAGGGAAGTTTCAAGAAGGACCAGTTCCTCCCTTTTATGTGAGTTTGAACATTCATGACAAAATTCTACACAACGCTATGCATGATTCCGGGGCTTCTCATAATTTAATGCCTAAAGCTGTGATGGAGAGCCTTGGTTTAGAAATTACCAGACCCTACAAAGACCTATACTCCTTTGACTTAAATAGAGTAAAATGTCTAGGATTGATCAAAGACCTCTGTGTTAACCTAGCCCAGATTCCAGCCAAATGTTTACTCATGGACATTGTTGTGGCTGATGTCCCCCCAAAGTATGGAATGCTATTATCAAGATCCTGGGGAGCTAAGTTACAGGGGACTATGCGGATGGACATGACATATGCGACCATCCCGGTTTTCAATCAAACCAGAAGACTTTACAGGGAGTCTCATATGCAATACACGGTTACAAGTCAAGACAGACCACGAAACTCTCCTATATATTCTGTCAATACAGGCCTTGATTCTTTTATCATGTTTAATAATGAAACTCCTAGTGAGCAAGTCACTTTAACAGAATTAAAGGCTGACAGGGAAGAAGAGTATAATAACGCAGAAGTGTCCAAACAGTATGCCACATGTGAAAACATTAGTAAACAAAGCATAGGTCTTGATTTACCGGTTATGAGTCCATTGTTTTTAGGACTTAACAACCCAGAAAATACCCCTAACATTTCTGGCATCATCCCTCAATCTATTGAAGAATTTGAGGAGTCAAAACAAATTCAATTAGGTGATGCTAATCATGAACAGTCAGAAGGCACCATAGTTAAAAAGGACAATCGCCAAACAGACGAAACCGAAGACAGTCCTTTATGGAGTATGTATTTTGATGGGTCGTGCACTAGAAATAATGCTGGTGCAGGGGTTTGGATCATTAACACTGAAAACAACCACACAGAATGCATCTCATGCAAATTAAACTTTCAGTGTTCCAACAACATAGCAAAATATGAATCCCTTCTCTTAGGCTTGCATCTCTTGAAGAAATTAGGAGCCAGAAGAATTAATGTGTACGGGGATTCTAAGTTAATCATTAGGCAAGTCAATGGGAAGTATAATGCGAATCATCCCAGACTTAGAGCCTATCGGAATGATGTCATGGATCTGTTGACAACATTTGAGGAGTCAAACCTGAGTTTCATCCCAAGGAAAAAGAACATTATGGCCCATAATTTAGCTTTTGCGGCTAGAACATGTCTAACGCCATATGAGACTCGAGAAAACACAACTCCGATAAAATTTAGACCGGCAGTGCCTGATAACGAAAAATATTGGCAAGTGTTTGACAATGACAAACAAATAGAAGACTTCATGCAATACAGAAATGAGTTCGAACTGCACAGTTCAGATTCAGATTATGATACAGACTGCAGTGAAGAAAAATTTCTTGGTGAAGAAGAACGTCTCCTCAACCTGCCAATACTAACCTATTGTCTAGCGAAATTAGGAACAAAATAGAATTAAGTGCAGAGTTAGAAATGGAAGAATTACAAACTCTGCATTCTAAAGATGAAAATTTTCCGAGTGGTCTAACGCCTTTAGAGGAGTTGTTCGATTTTAACGATGTGTCCAATAAACCAAACTGGAACCTGTAGAGACTGAAGTAGAGGAGTGCAATATAGGCAGTGAGGAAAAACTGAAAATGATCAAACTGTCCAAAACTTTGCCAGCTCACATTAAACTCAAATACATAAAGCTGTTCAAAGAATTTTCTGATTTTTTTGCTTGGAGTTACGAAGATCTCAAATCCTATGACACTGAAATAATACAGCACAAAATCCCTCTTAAAGAAAACCAAAAACCATTTAAACAGAAACTGCGTAGAATAAACCCTGTCCAGTTGCCATTGGTTCAGAAGGAGATCATGAAAATGTATGATGCTGGCATTATTGTCCCTATTAGATATTCTGAGTGGGTATCTAATCTGGTGTCCGTTAGGAAGAATACTGGAGAAATCAGGCTTTGTATAGACTTTAGAGACTTAAACAAATCTTCGTTAAAAGACAACTACCCTTTACCAAAAATGGATCACATTTTACAAAGGGTGGTGGGGTCTAAAAGGATTTCGTTGCTTGATGGCTATTCAGGGTATAATCAGATTTTAGTTCACCTTGCTGATCAATTAAAGACAACTTTCACTACTCCATGGGGCACTTTCATGTATGTGAAGATGCCTTTTGGTCTAATGAACGCTGGAGCAACCTTTCAGAGAGCCATGGACATAACATTCTTGGAAGAATTGGGCTTCTTCATCATTATCTATCTAGATGATGTCACTGTGTTTTCAAAAACAGATGAAGAACATTTAGAACATTTGAGAAAAGTTTTCGAGAAGTGCAAAAGGTTTGGAATATCTTTAAAACCTAAGAAGACACTATTTGGTCTCCAAGAAGGTAAGCTTCTTGGACACATTATTTCAGAAGAGGGTATAAAGATAGATCCAAAGAGGATTGAGGCTATATTGCAAATCTCTCATCCTCGAAATATCAAAGAGTTGCAGTCTTTCATTGGAAAGATTAACTTTTTGAGAAGGTTCATCCCTAACTTGGCAGAGCTCCTTAGAAATATTACAAACATGTTGAAGAAGGAGCAAGGGATAAAATGGACCTTGGAAGCAAAGACATCCTTTGAGCTGGTGAAACAAGCATTAACCAAAATGCCGGTTCTCATAAGCCCTGATTTTTCAAAAGATTTTTATATCTTCTCATTTTCATCAGAACATACCATTGCTGCTGTCCTTTTACAGAAAAATCCACAAGGACAAGAGCAGCCTATTGCATTCTTTAGCAAGGCATTGAGGGATGCCCCTTTGAAGTATAATATTATGGAAAAGCAAGCTTTTGCTTTGGTTAAAGCATTGAAAGACTTCAGAGTATACATCCTTCACTCACACATCATTGCCTTTGTCCCTAATTCGGTGGTTAAAGACATTCTAACACAGGAACCGGATGGTAAGAGAGGTAAGTGGATTGCTGTTATTCTCGAATATGATTTAGAGATAAAACCCACTAAACTCATCAAAGGCCAAGGTCTAGCTAGATTAATGGCTGAATCCAATTTTGAAGTTCTTGATATTAATATGATTAATGCTTTGGACAGCCAAGAAGAATTCTCAACTCCCATTATTGAAAACCATTTTATGAATTCTCCTTGGTATTCTTATATCGTTTATGTTTTTCTTAATTTAAATACACCTCCTGGTTTATCGAAAACAAAGGCAAGGTTCTTAAAACTGAAAGCAGTAAACTATTGCATTGTAGATAGGTGTCTTTATTGGAAAAATGCTAGTGGTATATTGCTTAAATGTTTGCTTGAGTTTGATGCAGAGAAGGTTAAGCAGGAATTTCATGAAGGAGAGTGTGGAGGCCATTTATACTGGAAGTCAACAGCCAACAAAATTTTGAGGGCTGGTTTCTATTGGCCTACTCTTTTTTCTGATATACACAAAATGACAACTACTTGCCATAAATGCCAATTGCTTGAGGGCAAGAGAAAATTATTACCCCTTCCTCTGCATCCAATCACTGTTGAAGCTCCTTTTCAACAGTGGGGACTTGACTTCATAGGTGAAATCCATCCCTCATCTTCTGCCCAGCATAGATGGATCCTTACTGCCACAGACTATTTCACTAAGTGGATAGAAGCCATTCCTTGTAGGCAAGCTAATGATTCAATTATTATAAAGTTCATAGAAACCAATATCCTTTCCAGATTTGGCTGCCCTACCAAGATCATCACAGATAATGCAGCAGCATTTGGATCAAAGAAAATGGTGGAATTCTGTCGCAAATATCAGATAACGTTGGGACACTCCACAACCTATTACCCTCAAGGTAATGGACTTGCAGAGTCTTCCAACAAAATCTTAGTGAACATAATAAAGAAACTGTTGGAGGACAACAAGAAGTCTTGGCACACAAAGCTGATCCATGCACTTTGGGCTGACAGATTAACTTTGAAGAAATCTATTGGTATGTCACCTTTTCAGCTTGTGTATGGTACATATGCAATCTTTCCTAATAGCCTTGGTGTACCAGTTATGAAGTTTATCCAAGAATTGCAGACTGAAGATAATGACATGATCAAAAGAATAAATCAGACCATTCATCTTCAGCAAATCAGAGAGGAAGTGTACAACAAAACATTGCAGAAACAGGACAGCATTAAGAAGCTTTTTGACAGAAGAATAAAGGCCAGCAATTTCAAGATTGGGGACAAAGTTTTAAAGTGGGACTCGAAGAGGGAAGACAAGGGAAAGCATGGTAAATTTGACAATCTATGGCTTGGCCCTTACTCTATTCATTCAGTTGCTGGAAACAATGCATTCTTCTTACAAGAGCTGGATGGAACAGATTTGTTTGGGGGTCCTGTCAATGGCAGGATGCTCAAGCATTACTTCTCTTGATTCATGATATGTTTTTAAGCCTTCTTTTTTCTTTTTCATTATGAATATTTCATCCATCATTGCATTCAAAGTTATGAAAAATCAAAAAATACAAAAACAAAGAAAAATGAAAAGAGGGCAGAAATGAAAACAAGAAAGGCAAAGCCCCATGCCAAAAAAGAGAAATAAATTCGAAAGTGTGCAAGCTTAAATGCCACTCCTACAAAACACACATCTAGTTAGTCAAACAGCCTAATCTTGACTAATTAGCTTTCAATTTTCTGCTGATAGGGTAGTGAATTTGATTTGCCAAACTGTTTAATCTTGGCTCATCAGTAGATAGATTAGGATAGAAATTAAGGTTCAAACATGTTCAAAATCTGAACCAAAGTTTCCAAAGAGAGATGACTCAAAACTGTTTTATTTTCTGAGTCAAAGAAAGTGTAAATCTGGTTCTAAATCACTCAAAATCTGAACCAGAAGAAAAGAAAAGACAGCTCAAACCAAGTAAAAAACAGAGCTGTGAAGAAACGGAAGGCAATACTTAAACTTTCAAATCTTAAGCCTTCTATTTTGATTTAATTTTCTGCAAATAATAATCTATGTATAGCTTGTTCTTATGCCATAGATCATAGCAAGTCAAACAACTCAATCTTGACTTGACTATTTTTAAATTTCTGTTTTAGAATTTAGAGAATAGAAGTTTGTTGGACTGTTTAATCCCAACAGACAGTAGACTAGGTAGAGAAATATCTGAGCTCAACTGTTTAATCTGAGATCAGGGAGAAATCAGGAGTAGAAATAGTTTAGATTTCCTGCTTTCAAAAGAATAAAATG
Source organism: Pinus albicaulis (assembly GCA_034641835.2). Lineage (NCBI taxonomy): Eukaryota > Viridiplantae > Streptophyta > Pinopsida > Pinales > Pinaceae > Pinus > Pinus albicaulis. Next base: position 632,189,956 of record CM076569.1, read on the forward strand.
TTGTGAGTAGAGTTTGCCAATCCAAGTGCACTCTGATGAAGAAAAAATGCTAGATCAGTAGGATTGGGTAGGTAGAAAGTTTGTATTGATGAAAGTCCATTGTTTTCATAGCCGCCAAACATTTTTTCAAAGCTAGATCATCCAGCAAAGGAAGGGCAACCCAATGGATGAGGCAACTAATCAGCCTCCCAGAAATCAAGTCTGAATTCTTGATGCCTTCAAGAAGGCACCATCCCCAAGTGGAGCCACTGTTAGCCACCTATAATATTTTGTTATACCAAAAGGTGGCTAAGATCTTTTTGAGCCCCCAAGGAACAAATTTTATCACTAAAAATTGTTGGCTCTTGAAGTCTCTTTAAGGCCTCATGCCTCTGTCCCAAATCCTCATTTGCTATCCCAGTTTTTATACTCAGGAATTTTTGCTGACTCCAACTGAAAGACTGCTGAAAGATCACCATTTCTCCTCTTCTCAAAACCCTTCATCTGCTCCCCTTTTCTACATCAAAACTACCTTGTTTTCATAAGTCCTCTTCTTTCCATTTATGAAAATTTCCCCTTTCATAGTTAAAAACTCACTTTTTAACTATTTCGGAACACCCAAAGCCATTAAAATCCTTGAAAATTCTCATAAAAAATCAAAGTTTCATTGCTATAGGCCTAAGCCCCTTGAGCTAAGCCCTAAACCACTTCCCCACCATACTCTTTGGGTCTGGAACCATTTGCTAATACGATAAGGTGCTAATCGCATCGAAAAGAATCAAAGACACAAGTCTTTGCCATACTCCAAAAGTTCCGATTGCGATTAGCCTTGCTGCTTAAAGACCCCTGATCTTATTATTTTCATATAACCCTGAGCCCGCCCCTGGCGCTTAAACCTTGTGAATATTTTATTTCCGACCCTTTTTCCTTTGTTAATTACAAAAACCCTCTTTTCCAAAGTTTTGATGTAATGAGCCAAAGTCACATGTTAAAAATAAAATGGTTAGATCAAAAAGACCGATCGCACAATCACGATCGGGGGAAATTTCAATGGGTTGATCGGAAAGACCAGGCCCGCAGTTCCGATTGTGATTAGGCCCTCATTATATATAAAGCCCTGGGCCCATCAATTTTCATATATCCAAAGGCCCCGCAGTCGGGCGCCTGTCCGCTTTGTATATATGTTTTTCCACCCCGATCCATAAAACCTTTGTTTATTTCAAAAGTTCGGGTTTTATATAAAATACAAGGGTTTCTCCCCGATTCCATTCTCCACCGTTGATCTAGTCCTTTGATCCAACGGCCTGCGCTCAATCGCATCGCAAACTTTCAATCGCATGCGTTTTTTGTCGCTCCCCCGATTGCCGATCCCCGATTCAATCCCGCCCATTGATCTAATCCTTGATCCAGCGGTCCGCGCAAAATCACATCGCAATTGTTTCACCCCCTTGCGATTACCTCCGATTTATTCCCCGCCGTTGATCTGGTCCTCAGATCAACGGCCAACGCTCAATCGCAAAGGGCTCAATCGCAAAGTTTCAATCGCATGTTGTTTTGTGACCTCCTCGATTGCGATCCTCCGATTAACTCTGGACCGTCCATTTCCCGCCTATCCAACAACCCTTATTCCCTCCGATCGCAAGTCCTACCACCATTTCAAAACCCGCCGATTCATTTTCCGCCGTCGATCTGATCTGCAGATCAACGGCCAGCGCTTAATCGCACTGGAAGTTCAATCGCATCCTCTTTTCTGCCACCCCCGATTGAGACCTTCCGATTAGATCTGGACCGTCCACGTGTCCAGATCGGACGGTCCAAAACTGCTCCTCCTTATTCTTCTCCCGCTATCCTTTTTTCCTTTCTATGCAGATCTCCACCGTTGGTTGCCTTCATCCGACGGCTACGCTCCTCCCCCGCCATCTGAAGCAGTTTAAACCTATTCCCGCAGGATTTCTTAACTGTTGTTGTGTTTTGCAGGTGTTTTAATGGTTTTCCATTATAGAATGAAGGAAAGCCGAGGGATGGGAAAGACGTTTCCTGTGCCTTTGAGCTATCTTAAAAGAAGCCATTCACGGGGCTCTATTCCATGTTTCGTCAGTACTCTATGAGTATTGATGCTGTAAAGCCCAGTGCGGGTCTGCACATCGACAAGACACTGTTTTAAATCAAACACAGTTAAAGAGTATCAGTTTTGAGACTAAAGCACAGCAGATGAAGATTGAAGACAGTTTTTATGGGGATTACGGCTAAGACAGTTATCAAAAGCCTAATCCCCAATCTAAAACGCAGTTTAAAGGAAAAACCTAAAGTGTTTTATCAGACAGAAAGCCTCCACCGCCACATTTGAGGCAAATTGATTCCTCAGCTACCACCGAGCCACCTGTTGCCTCAAACCATTCAGAACAGAGGTCGAAGTTATTGCTTGAAGAAATATCTGCCTCCAACATTTCCAAGAGGTTATTTCTGCAAGGAAACCAATGAATAAATATCTGCAGAGTTATTCCAAAACATACACAGAGCCTCAAAGTCAAACAAAGCTTCCACCAAGCTTTGATATTTATTGTGAAAAAGTTAATGTAGTGATCCACCTGTAAATTTTTCCCTCGAGCCTCTCAAAGGGCCGAGAAGTCTTCACTCTGCATTAACTGTCCTTGAGATATTTTGTTAAAATCTCACCTCCTCATCTTCCTATAAGTACTTCTACATAAGATGAGAAATTGTTGGTTGCAGAACTTTGAAATACACTTGAGCTCGAGACTTCTATTTGTACATAGTGTTCACTGGCCCTTGAAGCTCTGTTTGTGCTAGAGTAGTTAGGTTGAATAGTGAAGATGATTGCTGAACTGAAACATTGGACTTGAAGATTGTAACTGGTTTGACATCAATATAAAAGCTGTTTCTTGGGATCTTGATCTATATTGACGGTGATGTTATTCTCATTTGTAACTTGTTATTTTATTTCTGTTTTCATGTTGTTTCATTTTCCACTGTAAAGAACAGTTTAAACAGGGTTAGGACCTACTGTATATCAGTAACCTTCTCTGGCTGAGAAATATTTATTTGAATGTTTTCTTCCAATCTGTGTTATTTAGGAATGACTTAATTCAGTTTAGGCATGAGAATGCTGGCGTTCCCTCGTCTTATTGTTTTAGCTGAATATTATTTCTGAATGTTACTTTCAGTATATGTTGTGTGAAGATGAACTGAAGGAAGATATGGTTAGCCCTGGTCCCAGACTTGTCTGCATAAATAACTGATTGTTTCCCTTGGAATGTGTTAAAAGCTGGATAGTTTAGAAGCACTTACCAGATCTTAGACCATTCTGTGTTATCTTTGTGTTTCCCCTTGTTTTGTATGTTTTCTATTGGAAGTGTGTCAAAGGCTGACCGGTTTAAAAGTACTTGTCAGATCCTAGTCTGCTTTCGTGTCCTCCTTAAGTGTTTGCCAAAGGCTGACTGGTTTAAAAGTACTTATCAGATCCTAGGCTGCTCTTCGTTCTGCATCTGTTTAATTCCCCTTCTTGATGTATCACTCCATTCCATAAATCAAAATTTAAAGAGATCCTTAGACATAGATGACTAGCCCCTTGGATCACACTTGATGTTATTGTTCAATTAAAGCCCAGATATGACTCCATAGCCCAATGGACTAAAAACCAGCGTTATATCTATCTATCTGCCAAAACTGTTCTATTTGCTTGCAACTTCTCATTTTTGAAACTTTTTGCACTTAGGACTTTCCCCTCAAGTAACATTTCATGTTCAACCATCCAAAACAAAACAAAACCCTTGGCCTTCATAACTAGCCTAATATCATTACCTTAAGCTTTTCAAAGACAATATCCATCTTTGTACATATTGGAGAGATCCCTCTCCGTATTCAGGAGGGCTAGATCCTAGAATCCCAAAGTTTGGTTGAAATGATGTTAACTCTGTGATTGGACTCTCCCAATCTTGCTAATAAATTACAGAGACCTAACACATTGAAATACAACATGGAAGACATGAAGAATGATCTAAAAGTAGACATGGAAGGTTTGAAGGAAGGTTTGACAAAGTTGATACAATAAATGATTCCTAATGGTGAAAGGTAGTACATGAAACTCATGATGATAAAAAAATAAATTTTAATCATGATTTCATAAACTCTAATGTTGGATTGAAGACCCACCATATTCCAAATATCAATAGGAGGAAGTTTGATGGCAAGGGTCCTGTAACATGTATACGACAAATGGAGCAATATTTTGATCTCCATAATGTGAAAAACACACAAAAGGTATGCATCGAAACTTTACATTTAGAACACAATACATTTGTTAATATGAATCTTGATTCGAGGTGTACGAAAAAAGACCACTTTAGCTGCGCATAACAAACAACCCTAACAGCAGAAATGACTGCTAATATCTTCATATTTGCAGTTAGATGATCAAGAAAAATGCTACAAAAATCTAGATCTATGCATTAGAAGACATTAAACAATAGAAAAATAATATTTACTCCATAGACCCAATAGACAAGACAAGAATATAACCAGTGAAATTTTATATTAAGGGCACTTGGGAGGAAAACACAAGAGAGTGCTCCCTGTTCTCCTCAATGGGATGGGTTCTTTTAAGTCCTGAGCACTTCAGATTTAGAATTCCTCTCTCTTGATGGTGTAGAAAACCCAGAAAAAAATGGAAAAATATGGCTATGATAATGGATCAATAGCCAGACCAAGAGTTGAGATCCAAAGTGATATTTAGGCAACAAAAGGTGGCAAATGAATGGGGAAACCCTTCTATTTATAACAAAATATTGAGTTAGTCTAGAGATTGGTGCATAATTAAAATATTATTAACCAAATCTAGATCCAACTTTTATGAAATATTTTATTATATTTGTTGGAGGGAAAAGGAATTTGACTTGAGTCAAATCCCCTTATTTGTAAATAATAAATAAATAAATGATTTATTTATCATTTTAGGGATGTGATTAAGTAATACTAAATAAATAAATGATTTATTTATTATTTTAAGGATATGGTCGAGTAATAATCAAATAAATAATGATTTATTGAATTATTTAAGGGTGAATTAGTCATATTTAACAAAGAATATTATTTAAATAAGATTTAAACAATTATTCTTAGAAAATAATAAGATAAATAATGATTTATCTAATTAATTTCCTTGTTTTGGGTTAAATATAACCAGAAATATTAATTAAACTATTGTTTAACTAATTATTTCTTGAGGAAAATCAAACAAATGTATATTTATTTAAGATTTCCTTATTGGGTTTCCTGTTTAGACCATAAACAACTTAAAAGGTGGTTTACTAAGTTATTTTTCATAGTGAATGCGATTTTACTTGGGGTAAAATTTGTCTTACTTGGTGTACTTGGGTCCATCTAATAACAATGGATTAGATGAAAAAAAAATGGTGTAACAGATTTCCCCTCAGTGTGCGAGAGTTAGGAGCTAATCGTATGACCAAAGTACTTTGTAAGAGCTCAATCACTAGACAACAAAGGGGAAGTCAAAGACAGAGGATTGTAAGGTAGACCAAAGCTGAAAGAACTAGACCCTGAGGAGGTGACTTGCAGGTGCGACAAGTCTTTTTGATGAGTGAGTACCTACTATAGGCGGCGGGGGAGGCACACCTATGCCCACCGAGGCAATAGTACAAACAATAAGGTGCCCAGAAAACCACAGAACGCAATAATAAAGCATATGTTGGCATAAAAATGAGCTAGATAAATAACATGATAATGAATCCCACATACATATTGTGCCTGGGATAACAACCAGGGCTTGTACAATAATATCTGAGTACATGAGATATAAATACAACCTAGATGCCCTTGAACACAGGAGATGGCTCTAAAAATCTGACTAATACATGTAAACAAAAAGGCGTTGCAAGCGACTAAAGGCTGACATCATCAAATGTATGGAGTTGCATCGAAGGTTGAAATGAAGAGGTTGTCCCAGTGTGTGGGGGGCTACCTGCAGGTCCACCTCTTCATGAGGCTGAGACATCTCACACACACCCAGGAATTGTCGATGTCAGCTGCTACATCACTGAACCATCGAGTATATGGATCTCGATCATGTTGAAAAGAGCTGGAGCTGAGAAACAATCAAGTCAAAGGGAAAGAAGGAGTCCCTTTGCCTGATCTGAGGCACTAAACAAGAGTGGAAGTTGGAACCAAGGAACACCTCCCTCTAGACCTGTCTTCTAGAATGAATGAGATGATGTCGATAGAAGGAGATCCGCTGTAGGTGAGGCAATAAGGGATCCTCAACTAAGGCACGAGAGAAAATAGTAGAGTGACTGACAGACTGACACCAATGATGATGATGCAATGGGGGAGACTGAGTAGCGAATGGACGACTTCACTTGTTAGAGCATAAATGGCATGGATGAATCGACAACAACTAACGAAATATTATGAGGGATAGGGGACAGTGGAACTGGAGGTCATAATGTGCGACCCGAGAGAGGGACCAAACAATGAAGGATGAAGGACTATAGCAGGATAGACTCCATGAAAGCTATGATGACTCAACTCGGATGCTCTAAACAAGGGTGACTCGATGGTGCTGCCACACAGAAAAGGGGTCCAATGGGGACCCTAAAAGCACGAGTACAAGATGGTAGCTCATGACGAAAGTTGACACGAGCATGGACAAGTATGGAGGCAACATGATGCCCCCGGTAAGAGTGTTTCAAGTGAAGAAATTCAGTTTTGAGGAAGGGTGAAGTGGCGCTTGTTGGAAAAAATGTGTCCTGATGAAGTATTGAATCAAAAAAAGCTAATAGATACCCCTTTGAGGGATTGGTGAGATCCTTCCAATGGTATAGATGATTCGTCAAACTAAGCTACGGTTTGACCGCAACAGGCGAAAGAAAAAAATCAGGAGTTTTCTTTTAATAAGACATTTCCCTTCCAAATTCACTCATGTGCAAGTGGAGTTGTGGTGAATGTATTGAGGAGAGGAGGTCCTAGATCTTGCGGTGATTGTAGGAGACAAACCAACCATTTAAATTTAATATCCGTCAGTTGTAGGTAAGATGCCTAATCCTACTCTTTCATTTCATTGTGTTGAAAGTTCAGTTTAGGTGCCCAGAGCTCATGAACAGGCCAGGTCGCACTTTTTGGGGTCTTCTCTGTGACCTGGGTAACAGGTTCTGGGTAGAAAACTGTGACCTGTCCCAGGAAATGACCTGAACAATTGACCTGTCAGAGAAAGGGGTTTTTAGTGCTCGTTTGGGCTGAGAGCATGTTGTGGACATGCCAAAATTTATTTAGAAAAAGGGAAATCTAAACACATTTTAATGAAGTGGTGCACCATTTGTTTTCGGTATGGTTATGCAGTTTAAGAAAGGAAATAGATGATTACCAATCTCTTTTGGTATTGTATATATGAATCAAATGGACTTTAAGTTTATGGGTTGGCATACATGGTGTTGCTATCCCAAAGGTAGGACTTGGGGATAATAAACTGATGTTCTCCCAAAAAACTCATAGTTTGGTCAACCACAATGTCTATGAGATTGGGTTGCTGATGTAATATGAAGGAATGATGAGGGTTATCATCCCTGGAGTGATCTGAAGTGATATGGGACTCTATAGATTGTTCTAAATGTGGAAGAATAATGGGACTAGAGTCGACACGACTAGATTCACTAGGAGAGTTATGGAGACTTGCTTCTCCTGGTATCTCAAATATGGGTGCCCCCTTACCCAAATATTTGGTGTCAATGTAATGGCCACAAGGTGCATTTGGTTTGAATGCATGAGTTCGATGTAAGGGGGGATAGATAAAGTCAGGGGTGGTGGCTGCTTCCAAAATTTCGTCATCATAATAGAGGATGGGGTGACTGGTGAAAGAAATACCATCTGACGTGGCGAAGCTACCTAAATCATCATATTGAGAAGAGAGGTTCACATGCGCATCGTCACAAGTGGTGACAGATGAATAATCAGATAAAGGATCTACCGTTGTTGAGCCCAGGGTGATTGCTGAAGGGATGTCAAGCGAAACATCAGGGGAAGTCTCCAAGGGGAGTTCTACTGAAAGTCTCATGGATGACAATAGGTAGAAAATGGTGGGTGAAGGCTTTTTCATCTTGACATAAGGAGGGGGAATGACAATGGGAGAATTCATGTCCTTTGTTTTTTCCGAAGCAAAACGAGCAAATAAGGGAGCGGTGGACTCGTTGCGCTTGGCCTTGAATTGGCAAACCACTTCCAAAGCGGAGCGGTACTCTTCAAGGCGGGGACAGAGGTGAGTATAGGGCCATGGAAATCACACAAAGCGCAAGGGTGACTTGTGTGCAAATACTTGAGTTTTGGGACTGAATCCAGTATAGTGACATATACGTTTGGGATATCAACTCCAGAAACGTCTCATTGACCATGGACTTAAGGCGAGGCAACTTCGGACAAGTATGGGTGGCGTGGTCGGCGACATCACACAAAGCACACTAGATGGTACGCTTTGGAGGCTGAAAAGAGGCAGGGTTTGTTGGGTCAGCCTTGTGCTTTGATGCTCCCTTGCGAGCTTTGCCCTTCTTACGTGAAGCAGTCGCAACGAGAGGTGGTTCTTGTTGAGGTGAATGAGGCAATGTTGTAGCGGGAGAAGTCATAGGGATCGGTTGGACCGGGGTCAAAGAAATATAAGGTTTGGGTTGACCATGTGGGGTAGCGGCTGGAGGATCGAGGTACCAGATGAGAATCCCAAGGGTCAGGTGAGGAAGAGAGAGGGTGGCCATAATAGGTACTGTGTACACTCCTGGTGAGGGAGCTAGGAATGGTATCTGACCAAAGGTGTAATGACCAGGCATGATGGCTCCAATATGGTTAAGGCTTGGAGGAATCGTTCCAGGAGGGTAAGGTGGGTCATAAGTACCAGTTGAAGGTGAAGGGCCAGGAGAATAAGGTTCAAAAGGCTGATCAAAGAACATCATGAGAATCTAGTAATCAGGGGAACCAGATGGAAGAGGTTGAGTGGCCACCTGAACTTTAGGTGGTTGGGTAGCTACAATTCCCTACTGTGCATCCACCTGCGCCTGAGGGGGAGGTGATTGCTGTTATGGGGGTTGAGCAGGCGAGGGAGGTGGAGGTGCTGATGCTGGAGGAGTTGGAGCACTAAGCTACGGATACAGATAAGGGGGTTGGGTAACAGTGTGGTAAACAGGAGGTTGGGCCAAAAGAGGAGGCATGCCATATCCTGGATATGTGCTACTGAGAGGGGGAAAAGTGCGGGAGGTGCTGCCCCCCCCCCCCCCCCCAGGAAAACCATAACCCATAGGAGGTTGAGCGTATGGATGAGAGAGAGCTCCAACGATACCGTTGGCGGCATGAGGTGCCCCTGGTGCATTGGAACCACCAGGTCTGGGGGGATCAGGTAGAACAATATAAACATAACCCGTCTGAGCGTAGATCAGGTCGTATTTTAATGCCATTTGGAGGGCAGGTTCTTCGGTTTGAGGAAAATGTGATGCGACATATTTCCCGATAGGAGGAAAGAGAGATCTAAGGAACCAATCCATGTAGACACAATTTTCGAAGGTAGGGGATTGACATAGGATCTTTCTTCTTCACCATTCCTGGACATGATAGGATAGGCAGCTCATAGATGATTGACGAAAAGAATTCAAAAGTTCGATACTAGTGTCACAACGAAGGGGAAGTTGGAAGTAAGATAAGAAAATCCCGAGCAAGAGTCGCAAAGGTGGTATGAGAGGAAGTGGCCTGATCAACATACCACTTATAAGCTTCACCTGTAAGCATTCATTGGAACAACCGAAGACGGATAGAATCATCAGTAATGGAGTTAGATGAACACCACATGTGGAAATATTGAACATGATTTGAAGGATCTTCTCTAGCAAGTCCTTCAAACTTTGGGATGTCGGAAGGGAGCTTTGTCAGCATAGCAGGCCAATTAGCGTCATGGTGTATAGGGTCATTTATCAACTGGTCCAAGTCGGGGAGGCTAAGGCCTTCCATGAAGGGGAGCAAGAGCGCAGCCGGGGTAGCATCTGTAGCGGTCCCACTAGTGGTATTCCCAGCTTGAGGGCCGGGGTTGCCACTAGCATAAGGTCCTGCGCCAGATATGGTGAAGGTGTCAGGGGGAGAATCGAAGGCGGAATGAGAAGGAGAACCTGAAGGACCAGAAGAAGAGTCAGTGTGTGGACTCGGTGGAGTACTAACTCGAATCCTATGTGGAGGAGTAAGTCTTCCTACCGGAAATTGAGGATGAAGGCTAAGAAGTCTCTGGGATAAATGCCTTAGTGGTGCAATGGTGATGGAAAAAACACGGCACAAAGGAAAAAGAGACCGACAAGGGCAGGGAGGTGCAGTATCAACTAATTACAATGTCGAAACAAGGGCAGAAAGGTGCAGGATCAATTGATTTCAATGTTTTAGAGTCTTTGCTTGGCGGTGTTAACCAAGCCCTTTTTCACTTAGGGTGTGTGTGTAAAAGTGTGTAAATTTTAATTTTTAAACCTAGACATTTGTAGATAAAAATAAAAAGTGTGCTATGTGGTTGTAAATAAACCTGCAAATGACAGTATATAGGCCTGCAAAAACAGAAAATAAACAGCTAATAATGCAATAATCTAAACCCAAGGAGGTGGGCCTCTCAACAACTAGTCTATAAGTGAGTAAAAAACTAATCAAAACACACTAAATCAAAAACTAATAGATCTAAGGTCAAGAGGGACAGGGATCTAAAAGACAAAATCTGCTGGAAAGTGGTGCAAAAAACAGCAACACATCATCAGAGGAAAAATTGCTGTAAAAAAGGTGGCGAAAGGCCATCTCCTGAAGGGAAACATAATGAACCCTAGAGGAAAACACAAACAAATATAGATGAGGTGATTTGGATAGATAAAAATCCGATCTGAATTGGATATGAAGATGAGGTATCAGATCTGGAAAAAAAATGGCTGAAGAATCTGAAATTTCAGACAACCTGCAACAGAAAAACACTCTTCCACAAAAAGTGGAGGGTACTGAAGCCCTAGGGGCTAGGTTCCCACTTAGTTGAGCGAAACATAACAAGTACAGGTCCAAAACGGGCGGAGACGGAGGTCAAACAACCCTGTATAGAGGCTTCGTAAAACCTAGAAAACTTTCAGAAAAATCGTTGCAGAAAGTCCATGTCGCAGTTTTTGTCCTGTTTTCAGCAGAGGTCGCACTTTTTGGCCTGTAAAGTATGCCCTGGAGGTCCAGGTCGCAGGTTTTAGGCATAAAAGTGTGACCCGCACTTCTAGCACTCTCGACGGCAGGTTTCAGAAAAAATTGTCGTCTCAATTGCGGCTGATGTCTGTCACCTGCGCAATGGGTCCGAAAACACGTGGAAATTAGAATTTTTATCGTTTTAGGGTTTTATGGGTTAAAAAAAACATCAAGAATAAGAAAAACAAGGGGCTAAAGAGAAATCCTAGGGTTTGAAGCAGCTGGATATGCAAGGATAAAAAAAACGACAGCAGTCGTAATGGTAAACCCGTGTGGAGTCGCTAGTTGTTAGAATGAATCTCGATTCGAGGTGTACAAAAAAAGACCACTTTAGCTATGCATAAAAAACAACCCTAAAAACATAAATGAATACTAAGATCTTCAGATTTGCAGTTAGATGATCAAGACAAATGCTACACAAATCTAGATCTATGCATTAGAAGACATTAAACAGTAGAAAAATAAGATTTACTCCATAGATCCAATAGACAAGACAAGAATATAACCATTGAGATTTTATATTAAGGGCACCTGGGAGGAAAACACAAGAGGGTGCTCCCTGTTCTCCTTAATGGGATGGGTTCTTGTAAGTCCTCAACACTTCAGATTTATAATTCCTCTCTTTGATGGTGTAGAAAACCTAGCCAAAAATGGAAAAATATGGCTATGATAATGGATAAATAGCCAGACCAAGAGTTGAGATCTAGAGTGATCTTTAGGCAACTAAAGGTGACAAAAGAATGGGAAAACCCTTCTATTTATAACAAAATATTAAGTTAGTCTAGAGATTGGTGCATAATTAAAATATTATTAACCAAATCTAGATCCAACTTTTATGGAATATTTTATTATATTTGTTGGAGGGAAAGGGAATTTGACTTGAGTCAAATCCCGTTATTTGTAAATAATAAATAAATAAATGATTTATTTATCATTTTAAGGATGTGATTAAGTAATAATAAATAAATAAATGATTTATTTATTATTTTAAGGATATGGTTGAGTAATAATCAAACAAATAATGATTTATTTAATTATTTAAGGGTGAATTAGTCATATTTAACAAAGAATATTATTTAAATAATATTTAAACAATTATTCTTAGAAAATAATAAGATAAATAATGATTTATCTAATTAATTTCCTTGTTTTGGGTTAAATATAACCAAATATATTAATTAAACTATTGTTTAACTAATTATTTCCTGAGGAAAATCAAACAAATGTATATTTATTTAATATTTCCTTATGGAGTTTCCTGTTTAGACCATAAACAACTTAATAAAGGTGGTTTACTAAATTATTTTTCATAGTGAATGCGATTTTACTTGGGGTAAAATTGGTATTACTTGGTGTACTTGGGTCCATCTAATAACAATCGATTAGATGACCAAAAAATGTTGTAACAACATTTGTATGGTATCAATGGCTTTTATCTCATAGAAAAATTGTCACTTGGTCAATTTTTATGGAGGAAATGATAGCACATTATGCGGATACAAAGAGAAACACCTTCTTTAGCGAATTTATAAATCTCAAACAAAAGGGTTCAATGGTGGAGCACATTGAAGACTTCCAAAAATCGAATATAAGGGAAATTTATATTCGAGAGGAACACGAGATTGATGTCTTCATAGGAATTGTAAAGGATAACATCCAACATGAGGTTTGCCTTTGGGAACCTAATTCATTGGAGAAGGCATTCAGGTTTGCAATAAAAATTGAAAGTAAAATTATGCTGACAAGGAAACCTACCACTCACATCTATAAATATGGAAGTGTTGCTACTCCTAGAATTCCACAACCTACAAGGTTGACACCACAAAATTGGAAGAAAAAATATCAAAATGGCTTTTCTACAGTAATGATAGCAAATACACTAAAGGTCATAAGTGTGCCGAGAAGAAATTGTTTTACATAGATTGTGAAGAGGAGGAAGAAAATGAACACGAAACTTCAAAAGAAGAGGATATACATCAGGAACCAACCCAAGAGAAAGAATAAATGAGTCCAACCATATCCTGTAATGCATTGGGAGGAGTTACCACTCCTCAAACTCTCAAGATAGAAGGACATATCAAGAATATAAATTTAATAGTGTTGATTGATTTAGGTAGTACACATAATTTTATTCATTGTAAGGTAGCAACGGTATTGAATTTCTTCCTATACCCAGCACCAGAGTGTCAAGTGATGGTTGCAAAATGGAGGAACTATAAATTGCTCTAGAAAATGCCATAATATCAAGCTAACCATGGGGGAATATGTATTGAATAGTCCAATTCTTTCCATTTCAATGGGAGGTGTTGATGTTGTACTAGGAGTACAATGGTCACAATCTTTGGGGATGGTAGCTTTTAATTTTCAAGGTTTTTTCTTGAATTTTTTGAAGTTGAATTACGGGGTATTGTAGGGAAGCTGAGAAAGATAATAAGCTCTAATTTTATGAAAAATATTCTGAAGAAAGAACAACGAGGCGTAATTTCACAATTATGCTAACTAGAATTTCCAACATCAAAATAATCTATTTCTCAAGATCTCCAAAAATTCTTGGATAATCATTCCAAGGTGTTTGAAACTCCCAAATTACTCCCACCTATTCGTGATCACGATCATGTTATTCATTTGATTCTAGGAATTGTTCCTCCAAACATCAGGGCTTACAGATATTCTTATGTCCAAAAGAGCGATATTGAACGTATGATTGTAGAAATGTTGGAGGCTGGTATAATTCAACCTAGTCAAAGTTCTTTCTCTACTCCAGTAGTATTGTTGCACAAGAAGGATGGATCATGGCGCATGTGTCTGGATTATAGGGAGCTCTATAAGCTCACTATTAAAGATAAATTTCCCATTCCTGTGATTGATGAATTAATGGATGAATTAAATGGAGAAATTTATTTTACCAAGTTGGATCTTTGTTCAGGATAACATCAAATTAGAATGAAGACTGAAGATATTCCGAAAACAACATTTCAAACTCATGAGGGTCATTATGAATTTTTGGTCATGCCTTTTGGCCTTACCAATGCATCTTCTACATTTCAGGGGTTTATGAATTCCATTTTTAAACCCTTCCTTAGAAAATTTGTGTTAGTATTTTTTGATGATATACTAATCTACAACAGGTCTTGGAAGGACCATGTTCAAGATGTTGACAGGGTGCTCAAAATATTGGAGGAGAAACAATTATATTCAAAATCCTCCAAATGTTTCTTTGGAGTACAAGAGGTGGAATATTTGGGTCATATTGTATCTCACGAGGGTGTTAAGGTAGACCCTAACAAAATTAAAGCCATTAAGGAATGGAAAGACCCCACAAACATAAAGAATTTGCGAGGATTTATCAGGTTAACAGGGTATTATCACAAGTTTGTTAAGAATTATGGGAGAATATCAGTACCTCTAACAACATTATTGAAGAAAGATACATTTTCATGGACTCCCAAAGCAACTAAGGCCTTTAAACATCTTGAAGAGGCAATGTGCCTAGCACTGGTCTTAGCTATGCCAGACTTCACAAAAACTTTTATTATGGAATGTGATGCCTCAGGAAATGGAATTGGTGTTGTTTCAATGCAGGAAGGAAGACCCATTTCTTTTGAAAGTCGTCCAATCAAAGGAAAGTATTTATAGAAAGTTCTTTATGAGAATGAAATATTGGAAATAATACATGCACTAAAGAAATGACGACCTTACCTAATGGGAAGACACTTGAAGGTAAAAACTGATCATGGTAGTCTTAAATACTTTTTAGAACAAACAATATCTTCAAAAGAGCAACAAAAATGGGCCACAAAGATGTTGGGTTATGACTTTGAAATCATTTACAAAAAAGGGAAGCTAAATGTTGTTGCAAGTGCACTGTCAAGAAAGGATGAGGAGGTGGAATCATTGCTTTGTGCCATTTCTATTATCCAACCAGATTGGATAACCGAAGCAAGAGAGGAATGGAAGAACGATGGAGAAGTGTGGACACTCATTCAAACGTTTCAGCAAGATCATAGTACATATGATAAATTTAGTTGGAAAAATGATTCCTTATGGTACCAATATCGTTTATATCTTTGTAAGAATTTCCAACTGAAACAAAAGATTCTTTTGGAATTTCACACATCTCTTGTAGGAGGACAGTTAGGATTTTTAAAAACTTACCACATGGTGAAGAAAGAATTTTTTTGGGATGGCCTTAAATCTGATATTCAAAAGTTTGTGGCAGAATGCTTGGTTTTCCAATAAAATAAAGTTGAGAAAATTAAGACCTCGGGTCTGCTACAACCTTTACCCATTCCAAGCTGACGTTGGGAGGATGTTTCAATGGATTTTATCACAGGTTTACCTAAGTCCGAAGGAAAGAGTGTCATCATGGTGGTAGTTGATAGACTTACCAAGTATGCACACTTTTGTGCATTATCTCATCCATTTAAAGCAAGCAAAGTTGCTACTACATTTATGAAAACAATTCAAAAGCTACATGGAAACCCAAATATTATTGTAAGTGACAAAGATCCCATTTTCAATGGAAATTTTTGAACGAAATTATTTTCTTATTTTGGTACTCAAATAGTCCATAGCTCATCTTATCATCCTCAATCCGATGGGAAAATTGAGATAGTGAACAAATGTTTGGAAGGATATCTTTGTTGTTTTCTATCTGATAAACAAACACAATGGGTCAAGTGGTTACCTCTCGTTGAATGGTGGTATAACACTTCCTTCCATACTACTACAAAAAATACCCAATTTATGGAACTTTTTGGATATCATCCACCGTCCATCACATCATCTTTAAGAGAAAATTCTAAGTTTCAAGTAGTGAAAGATCACATCGTGCATCGACAAAAAGTTCTACAACTCTTAAAGGATAACCTAAATTTTGCACAAAATCGAATGAAACAACAGGCGGATCAACATCACAACAAGATAAGTTTTGATGTTGGAGACTGGGTATTTTTATGGCTACAACCATTAAACAAATGTCCCTCAAGCAAGCTAAGAAGGATAATAAATTATCGCCAAAGTAATATGGTCCTTACAAGGTGTTGCAAGAGATTGGTACTATGGCAAACAAATTGGACCTTCCTTCTTCTTATCAAGTGCACCCAATTTTCCATGTTTCATGCTTAAATAAGGTTATAAGTGACAAAATTCTAGTTCAAACAATATTTCGAAAACTTGATGAGGAAGGAAAAATTATATTGGAACCTGAAGTAGACATGGAAACAAGAACTCGACAACTATGAAATCGATCAATTTCAGAGTATCTCATAAAGTGGAAGAACTTACCCACTGAATATTCCACATGGGAGGATGATAATTTTAGACAAAAGCATCCAAAGCTAGTTAAGCGTTGAGGACAACAATTTTTTTAAGGAGAGGGGCATGTTAGGTCGCTATGTTACTAGTGTAGTCCCTTATTGTTGTTAGTGTATCCCCCTTATTTCTATTTTTGTACTCCTGTAGTCCCCATATTATTATTATTATGCCCCATAAAAACCCACTATCATTATTTTTGTGCCCTTACATTATTATTGTTAGGTTGACTAGGATTATATTGTGACCCCATGGACTCCTATATATATATATAGGAGGTTTTTTCATTTGAATCATCCAAGAATCGTTCATTTATGTAATCTGTTAGCCCCCTATGAATTTTTTGACAAGCAAATAGGGGGCTAAAATGTTTTTTGAGCCTTCAAGGAATGTATTTCCCCTGAAAACACATCATCCTTGAAGCCTCCTTATGCTTTTGTCCTTTGTTAAATCCTCACTGTTGTTTCCATGAGAAAAGCCTCTCTGTTGTGAGGAAGAATGCCCAAAAGGCCCTTTTCCCTCTTATTTAATTCCCCCTAAACCTCTGTTTTACTCACCTCTTTCCCTCCCCTAATTCCTCATTAACCCTCATAATCATCCTAAAATCCCCTTTTAAACCCTTCAAATACCCTTTGTCTGGTTTAAGAGTCCCTGTCTCCCTTTACCGAATCCCTTTTCAGCCTTAAAAACCCTCTGTTTTGGCTTGAAAACCCACTTTTTTAACATACACAAGCTTAGCCCCTTTCGGCTAGCCCCCTCAACCACTTCCCCTCCATATGCCCTGCACCCGAGACTAAGCGATTAAGGCCTGGGCGCTAATCGCAATCGGAAGAAAAAATAAGAGAGCCAAAAATAAGAAAGAAGAAGAAGAGACGAGGAATCTAGAGGATTATAATTGATGGACATAGGGACGACTTATCCTGAAACTCTATGCAATAGCCTAGGAACACCTATCATAGGTGGTCACTTCCCTCTGAGTGAGCTTGGCTCAGAAAAATTTTCCCCTTCCATGTTAGATGCAATTGCAATTTTATATTCATTTGTATTTGACAAAAAAAAGGTATATTAATGAAGCAAATGCATAAAAAATATAAATTTGTTGGGAATTCCCCAATTTGTGGTAACCAATGAGACATTGTTGATGGTTTACACCGTAGTAAATCCTACTATCATATCTTTTGCAAGGGGTACCATTTTCCAAGTTTTGGAGTTTAATATTTGAAGTGTGACTAAAGAAATTGAAAAATGTAAATGAAATGCATAACAACTAGAATAAGAGTTTTCCCACTGCAACATTGATATGAGAATCCTATTTGAGTTTAAGGCATGTTATTTGAACTCAAATATGTACTCAACACCATTCAAAAGATGATGCATATTATTCACATTTAAGAGTTCCAAAATTATGCACTTCAATTTCTCACTTACCTAGAAAATGTTGACTATAAAAAGGTAGTGTTGCATGGAGTTCAACTAAGAACGAATGAACTCAAAAAGTAGTATCTAGAGCTTACAAGATATCATTATAATATCATGCCATAGGTGTGCCAACAAGTTTGGAATTTGGACCAAAGTCTGGGAACCAAGGGGTAATGAGTGTTATTGGGATTAGTGTAATATTGTATCATTCTATTTAGAGTTTACCACATGAATATTATAGTTCTTACTTTGCTTTACTAAATGTTTTATTCAAAATTGTGAATGTAAGGTTGTGAATGGTATTGTTTTTCATGTATGTCCACACACACAAAATTTATACTTCACTTGAAAAGATTTATGTTCCATAAATACTAACTAAATATATAATTAATTTCCTATTTTCTTATTAAAATTTGCGTCTAGCTAGGATAGGTTAAATATGACAACATTACACATATAGATTAAAATAAATTTACATTTTACATTTCACACTCCATTTTGGAATATGCAAAATGTAAACTATAATATTTTTTTAAAAATATTCAAATTTGTAATGTTTTGTATGGTAGATATAAAATTTTGGTTATTTTTAAGGTAAAATAATTTTATACTATAAAATTTGGGCGAATTATTTTCAGAAAAAAATGGAAATTTGTGGAAAAACCATATAATATTAGTCCACCGGTGAATACCAGCCGCTAAAATTTTATCTAATAATAATGGTTGTCAAACCAAAGTATAGATGGGTTCCATATTACAAAAGGTGTGAAGTCTAATTGGGCCATGACATGTGGAAGAACCCCTTGTTGTTGAGTAGGGAAAATTTCCCACAATAATAATACCTTAGTCATGAATTTTCTTAATTTTTTTTAATTTATTCTCGATATATTTATACTCTTCTCCTATTATATAATTTCACTATTTTATATCTTTTGACTAATTGATTTATAGAAGTAAATTTTGAATATAATCTTATAGGAAATAAATCTCTTCATCTTTTCTAATAATATTTTGTTAAATTTCTTCCTGAAACTTGATTTTCCTATTGTAATTTCTAATTACATGGTGTATCATTTATATTGACAACCCCAATTACAATCATATTAGTAGGAATTGTGTTTACTTGCTATCTCACGTCGTAAGGATTCCATAGTTTGATAACTATGTGAATATTTTTCATAACAATGAGTCACAAGTGTGGGGGACCCACTTCTTGAATGTGAATTGGGATAGTTGAAATTTGTAACCTTGAATTGATACTTAATTAAATGAATCATTTTTTCCTGAAAACTCTCAATTAACATTAAATGAAAACCTAATAATATGATAATATGCTATATTTAACCACCCTTTAACAAATTTTGTGTTGGGTTTTCAATTTTAATTCTAAAATATCTTTTTGTGAAGCACTTTTATTTTGTTAATTCCTTGATTTAACTTACTAACTCTTTTTTTTTTGTAAATACGGTCAAATTTTTTATTAATAGCTGAAATTATTACATGAGATATTACAATGGAAGATTTTCCAAAACTTCAACACACTTAGAGAGACAGAGTTCATCAGGTTGAGTCCATAGAGTCACATACAGTAGAAAAACCTTCAACAAGAATTGACCAAAGGTGACTACACCAAATCAAAAATTTTAAATAGGGCAACCTTGACTAATTGTTGCAAAAAATATTGAATATACAACTCATCGATAGTACTATTGTTTATACATCTAGCGACTACAGACTTAACAAACTGACGAGTATGAACCTAAACTATAAAACACACAAATACCATATAGTATAGTAAAATGTGGGTAAAAACTAGAGCCTACAAGTTCCTTCCACCATGAATAATGAGAAAACTTGTTTGAATAACAATTTAGTCAAGAATAATGTCAGGCGAGCGTGGAGAGACATTTTAATGTGATTTGTTTAGAGGTGTATCGAAGTTTGCAGAAATAATATTGAGAGGCATAACTTTGATAATTGATGCTTCTTAATGTTGGTAATTAGAATCAACATTTGAATCAGACACAGCAAAAAATTCCACATGAATTAACCTTACCACAATATAATGAAGGTTATCTTTGATGTCCCATAATATATGTTGTTTCTGCTCATCACCAACAAAGAGCTTGTAGTTATTTATTTGCGTATCCTGCATAACCATGTTAAGCAGTGTCTCCATTTGACGATGGTGAGTGATGAAGTGAAGAAAGTGAATTCTTCTTCTTCAGAATTTTCCTGGATCTGGTACCCATTTAACACTGCTTCCACTTATCTCTAAATCAGAGAAGTATTTATGGTCTCTGAATTCCTTTGCTTCCAAATTGAGATTTATTTTCTGACCTCAAGAGGGGAAACATAAAAAAAAATAGCTACAAATTCCCACCCAAAAAGGTGCCTATGCCTAGATGCACCTAAGTATTATGACAACAAGAATGTAGACTCACTTGAATGTAGAGGGAAATCTTAAGTGTTGGGAAATAGGATAGTGTGCAGTAGTAAAGGGGAAATAATTGGTATCCTATGAAAAAATAATGTGGTATCTATATCACACTTGTGATTGTTTTCAAATACCATATTGGGGATATTCTAAACCCATATTCAGAACCAAATGGTGAATGTTCCAAAATACCAAAACCCATAAACAAGTACTAGATAGTTAAAAGAAACTTTGGATGGTTCAGATGCTTGTAAATATTTTTGGGATAAAACCACCACATTTTCAAAGGACAGACTAATCCCCATGTTATGCAAAAAAAAAACAAATAAAATTGAGGGAAGGCACAATTCTAGGTAACTAAACTATGAGAAACCTTGCGATGGCAATGACCACAAAAAAAACACAATGTAGGGATAGGCGTGTGTATAAATAGAGATTTACCTTTAGACACCATGACAACCATATGTAACCTTCATTTCAGCAGGGTCAAAGAGTCCTGGATCAAACAAACTATCACTTATTTAATGACCAAGTGACCATATTTCCACCACCCTACGAGCAACTAAAGGACTATATAACAAAATCCACATATGGGAAACCTCGTACGATAAAAAGGAATGTAAGCCATAAAACCTGCACGACCATGTCCAAGTGTCTTGATTGAACCCGAGCTTTACAAACCCAAGGAAATTTCGTATGATGAGGTCATAAATGAGAATAACTCTCCTATTAGACTGATTGATCCTTGTAGCCAATCCTACATGAAAGGAGCTTGACATATCTAAGCCAACAAAAATAATGATATTGCTTATGATCGTGGGGCATTTCAAATCCCTGAACTCTAATTGTGATAATTTAAGATGAGAGGGCCTAGACAGGTGACCCCTCGTACGTAAATCTTGGATGGGCCACGCGTAATCCATTTGGGGTGGGGTGTAGGTCTAATTTTTCTCCTCGAGGTTTGCCAACCTCTACCCATACAAAAAGTGCATGTGTGGTGTATTAACATGTTTAGTGAATTACTATAGTATATGGCGAATTTCTAGAGCCTATTATCTCCCTTGTTGGAAATCAACGACTGGAATAGCACCCCCATCGGGGATATAGGCCTTGGAAATTTACTTATATTTGTATACTAGTTGCCTTACCTCTTGGGAACCACCCCTTTATTCTATCTTCAACCATGATTCATCAATGGACACGTAGTCTTGTAGAATACCCTAGTTTGCCAATTAATTTTTCACCTTGTTCCCTTCCTGCCTCGCGTGTATGGGGTTTATATAGTCAAATTTTGATAATAGGTCACTTATATTGGTGATTATCGCCTTTAGATTCCAACTATGTATAGTTCTATCTAGTGCGTTACCAAGTAGTAATTTTCTAATACAAGTTATTGCTAAATGAGAATCACCATGGACTTGGAGCAGTCTATAACCTTTGTCAATGGAAATTTGGATCCCTCACTCAAGATACATAATCTCTGCCATGTTATTTATGGTCATTCCATAGGAATAAGAAAAAACGTGTATTGGATTTGAGTTAGCATTCCTAAATATTCCTCCATAGCTTGCTTTACCTAGATTTCCCTTAGAGGGGCCATCAAAACTTAAGTCAATGTAACCTTATGGGGGTGGGATAAATGAGTTCGGATTGGAAATTATATTGCTTTTAATGTGAGAAATATCAATAACCCCCCTTTTGTTTTGGATGTCCAAATATTTTAAAATAACCGTCTCTTCCTCATTAGGAACACGATCCTCACTAAGTGGAGGTGATGCCATAATTATTTCCCTAATTTTTTTTAGGATAATATATTGAAGTATCTATATATTCCTCTACTTTACTTAAAAAATTCTAAGGTTCCTCTCTTTCCAAAGAATACAAAGTGAGAAACCAATAGCTAGGCACCATGCTTTTAAGATCGTGGGATGTTTAATCTTTCTCTCAAACCATTATTCTAACCAATTTTTAATTGTTGAAGTGTTCAACATAGGGAATCTAAATAATTGTAGGATTAAACCCCATAGTTTGCAGGAAAAAGGGAATAGGAATAAAAGGTGTCGTGTTGTCTCTTCCGTTTGAGAAAAAAAAAAACAGATATATGGGCCTTCAAACGATTTTGATCGAAATTTTTCCCACATAAGAAATAACCACCAAGTAATCAGCCATAAGAAGGTCATTACTTTGTGCCAACCACAATCGTTCCATAGATGATTCCACAGTTTATATTGTTCTTGTGACTGAGAGTTTGTTAACAAAGAGTAGGATTCTCTTAATGTGAATGTTCTCGATGATTGTCTTCCCCATCTTAGTATATCCTGTTTATCTGATATATGGATTAGTATGTTTTGTAGCGTCGAATGAAAGTGGTTCCATTGGTTCCTATCGCTAATTTTATCCCTTGATAAGTCCCAGTCACTTTGTGACTTTCATTGGTGCCAGAGTTTATCGTTCCCTATTTCTTTCCAAAAATCTGCTACCTTGTATCCTCCTTGATCTTGAGAGAGGTTCTTTATTGATTAGAGTTTCTAGTTCTCTTGAAATCTAGGATATTGTTTCTAGGATTCCCCCAAAAAATCATTCTTCATCCCTTCTATAATATCCTAGAATGCATATTTTTTAACTAATTATTTTCTCTGGAAAGCCTAGTTCCATACCCTTAAACCTTTGATGTCTCCAAAATGCAATCGTTATTCTTGGGTACAAAAATACAAATATTTGTGGGACCATATATGTTTCCATATTTGAGAGCCTCCTTAAACCCACAACCACCACAACTTCATGGAATACACTATGTTAATTAAAATTTGATCCTACGGGCCTAATCCTCTATGTTGCTTCGAGTTAGACAACTTATTCCATCCAACCAGTGCACATTTGCGCTTCTTAACTGAGCCCTTCCATAAGAAATTTTTCCAGATTTATTTCAATTGATTTTAAACCGTAGTTGGAATTGGAATTATTGAAAGTTGATAATTGGATAAATCTTGTAGGACTATTTTTGTTAGAACCAACTGTCCTGGGAAATTCAACACCCTGAAAGCCTAGTTGTTTACTCGGCGTCAAGTCCTTTCGAGAAGTGTTTCCCATGTGGAGATCATGTTGTAATATAATACAAGAGGAACTCCCAAATATTTGGAAGGAATTTTACCTCTGGTGTAGCTTGTGATTCTACTTGGTCTTATTTGAACCATCTTTAGACATTTGAAGAAGAAGATACACATTTTATTGTTGTTCACTTCCATGCCTTATGCTTCCATAAATATTTGCAAAATGTTTATTATTATTTTCAACTCTTTAGAGGTAGGGAGCCTAAATAATATTACATCTTCAGCAAAATATTGATGTGTGATCGAAAGGTACACACCATACAAACAGAGTGCATAGATGAAACACAACTCGTTGGATTTCTGAAATAGTTGACCAAGTCCTTGCATTGATAGAGTGAAAAGAAATGGTGACAAGGGATCCCCTTGCCTCATGCCCCTTAATGATTTAAAATTTTGTGATGGGGATCGATTAATAAATATGGAAAAATATAATGATGATATAAAAGAGAAGACCTTGGCTATCCATTGTTGAGAAAATATGAAAGCCCTTAAAATATTGATCATGTATGTCAAACTTATTCGAACATAAGATTTGTATAAATCTAGTTTGATGAATATGTCTAGTTGTTTGGAGGACCTCAAAGAATGTATAATTTCCTGCACCACTATGGCTTCACAAGAAATTTGACTCCCTTCTTGAGCTTGAGATATGATGGAAGGAAGAAAAGGTTTCAATTTGTTATCCATGACATAAGATATGGTCTTGTATATCACATTACAAATATAAATCGGTCAGAATCCTTCAGGATTATCCGAGAGGCCAACCTTAGGAATTAGAGCAAGAAATGTTGCATTAAGGGATGGATGCAGTGAGCTATTTCTCCAGTATTCTTCCACAATTTTTTGGATTTACTTTCCTAAAAATCCCCAACACTTTTGGAAGAAGTTTGTTGTAAAACCATTTGTACTAGGGGTTTTATTCATGGGCATACTCATTATCACCATCTCAACTTCGACAAGGGAGAGTGGGTTGATTAACACTATTTTTTGTGCCTTGTTAATCTTCCTTGGTGTATGATGAAGAACTGTGTCTATAGATTATTGTCTATCCATGCATCTCTTTTTTAATAGGCTATTAAAATAGCTTACCAAATATTTTTCTATTTCCTGATGGTGGAGTTTCCTTTCCTCATCCTCACTCTTTAGAGAAACAAAAAATGTTATTATGTCAGCTTTGAAGCATAGTAATATGGAAGAACTTAGAATTCATATTTCCTTCCTTTAGCCATTGTATTCTTGAATTATATTTCCATAGTAACTCTTCTTGATGTATTATACTCTCTAATTCTTGAAGGGTGTATGCTTCTATGACTATTAGTGCCCCTAATCTGCCTTCAAGAATGATTTTTTGTTGGATGTTTGGCATTTTCATTTCAAGTTCTTTTTTTTCCTCGAATATATTACGAAAGACATATTTATTCCAATATTTGATCTTTTGTTTCATAGATTTTAATTTGAGTTGGAATATAATCAATTTACAATACAATAATAACCATGGTTGATAGTACACTTATTCCAAGCTGAATGTTGGAAAGAACACCCTAGGGGGTGTTCATTTGGTTTATTATTGCTAAGGAAATTAGCAAAGGCTATGGATAAGCCATTAAAGAGGAAAAAAGTATTTTTGGCACATTATTTATGAAAGTAATGGAAATTAGGAGAAAAAGAAGGTGAAATGTCACAGGTTGCATGTGAGGAGGAAATTGAAGGAAAATAATGGAAAATGAATAAATTAGAGGCCTCATTAATAAAAAGGATTTTGAGGATCAGTGGGCAAGGCTTGGTCAGTTTAGTTTTGGATCTCTCTCATTATTCTCTCTCTCTCTCTCTCTCTCTCTCTCGCAGACTCTTAGAGTTTTGGAGCACTTTGGCATTTGAGGAAGAAAGGCAAGAAACCAGGAAAAAGTAGGAAGCAAGCAAGGAGGAGAAGGAATCAAGTAGCTACAGCAGGATTCTTGGCAGGTATCGATTTTCATGTGTATTTTCCTTGCTAGATTTGGCATGCATGGTATTTCATGTGGTTATTTTATGTCTTGGCATGGGTTTTTCCAAATGTGACAGTGTTCTTAGCCTAGCCTTGCCATGTTTGGATAGACATGGTGTTGTGGAGTTCTCATGTTTTGGTTTAGTTGATTGTTGGATGGATTCGAAGTTGAGTGTGGTGGAACTTTGAATTGATATAGCACATGGCCTAATGGTCCTTGAACCAGACTGTGGACCATGGTAAATCCACTGGCCTAGTAACCCCTGAGCCAGACTGTGGGTTGCAGTAAAGTTAGGATTGTGTTGTCTCGGTGGGCCTAGGAATCCTCGACCAGTGAATGGAGAGATATATAGTAAAGCCTAGAGGTGGTTTACTCTTAATTTCAAACCTAGGAATCCCAGGTTTTGGATTGTGGTAAAGCCTGGGGATTATGTCTCGGTTTAGGGCCTAGTGACCCCTGATTCAGACTGTGGGTTGTGATAAAGCCTGAGAGTCTAGGAGATAGGGAAATTCGTCACGGTGTAGGTGGAGAGAATATAGTGATATCCATGCTTGTGTTGGCCTAATGATTGGGGAAAATCATGGTAAATCCATTTATGACATGTTTATTGATGAGGGTGAGGTGGTTTATCCTCGGGATGCCCTAGTTATTTCCTTCGGTTTAAGTCCCACATTCATGCTTGGAATATGGCACAAGGTTGATTGGATGAAGTAGATTTGGCTCAACCAATATATGGTCGGGTGGAACATGGAAGTCCCATCTTCGATTATTTTTCACATTCAGTAATGAAGAGCTCATTTCTGCGGTATTTGGTATGAAAATTTACTTGTTTATGTATGGATTTTATTGCTATTGCATCCATTGTATTTCTGTTATTAATATGCTAGTTATGAGCATGTATTCGATCAATGATGATGTATGGCTCTATTCACGTTTTTGCCTGTAAATGAATATCCCATGTATATATGGTAAAATTGATTGTATGATAGCTTATGGTGTAAGGGAGTAATGCTTCTTAACCATTCTCAGATAAGAAAGAGACCCCTTTGTTTAAATATATTTTTTATGTCTGTAAATGTTATGTTTGTGACATGTTTGACTAAATTCCTATCATGGATGGGTGGGTTCGGATGATTTCTGGTTGATGTGATTGCTTCCATATCTTTGTTTCAATATTATTTACCCTCTCCTGAAGTTACAAAAATTTCTAGCCAGTGACTTGGGCTCAGGGTTTGAAAATATGGCACAAATCCTAGAGCTACAGATGGAAAACTTTTTGTTTGGTCCTGAGCCACTACCTTTCCAAGGCTATCCCATGGCTCTAGGTATAGATCCGCTCCCTTGCCCTTACAAGCCCGTGGTTCAGCCTCAAAGGGGCTAAAAATAGTTCCCCCTTAGGGAACAAGGCACTAGAAGGCTGGGTTACCTCCTGGGGATGTCAATGATGCAGTGTAAGGTGTGTTTTTTGTATTTCCATCAGTTCTAATTCCTTAAGGTCATCTAGGAGGTTGAATCTCATATTAGTAGCCTCTCATCACATGTTTACTATGATTGGCCGGTTACTTGGGTAGACATGGGAAGAGGGTGTTACAGAGTGGTATCAGAGCGTGGTTTCACTCTCCTTGGGTTGTGTGTGTTTTCCATGCATACATGTCAATTGCATATATGTTCCTCATGCTTATGTTCTATGTGTTTCTTGTGTATGCATAATGGTGGTGTTTGGTTTTGTTCTCTTTGTGTCATATATTCTGATACTACAAAGTGGTATCAGAGCATGGTTCAACCCTTGGCTTGGATGTGCGGTGTGTTGGTCATGCTTTTATGTCGATTTCTTATGTGTTTTCATACCCATGTTGTATGTGGTTGATGCATCCATGTTGTGTTGACCATGGTGGCAGTGGTGTCACCATGGAAGTTCTTATGGTGTTGTCATCAATATTTTGTCATGAATGTATGCCTGATTGTATGATGTTCTCACCTATGTATTGTCCTTGCATGTTTTCTTACATGTTTCTACATATTGTACATGCATTTATTGTTTATGATAGGTCACATATTGTACATGCATTGCTTGTTTATGCTAGGTCACATATTGTACATGCTTGCATGTTATCCATGTATTCTTGCTTGTGCAAGGTTATATGTTGAACATGCATTGGTCATTCATGATTGGTTATACATGTCAAGTGGGTGCATATGGTCAAGTTTGCATTGGTTTGGTTGAATTTTTTATGCATAAGTTCATTGTATGCAATTAGACCATCATGATTATATTGGTATGTTATGATACTAATGTGTTGGACGAGATAGAATAGGAGATGCAGATCATCAAAGTGAAGTTGCAACATTGGACCTCGAGGCAAGAGCAGATCGTCATACAAGTTGTATGCTTGGAAAGTAGGTATGTGATTCATGGTTGTTGTAAGCATTAGGGTTACTTATATGTTTTTCATTATATTATTATTATGGTTACATATGTGATACATGTTGGTTGATTATTGTAGTCATATCCATTATGGTTATGTGTATGCCTTTAATTCTATTGATGTTATGGTTAGATACATGATAGATGCTAGTTAATTAGCATGATCATATGTACATGTGTCGGTTAGTCAAGCATGCTATTAGCTTGATGATTATGTTATATGTCATTGATGAATATGTTAACTTGTAGTTAGCTCAAAGACTATGTTATAAGTTGTTGATGAGCATGCTATATGTTAATTTATTGTTGTGGTATTCTAGTTAGCTTGATGATTAGGTTACATGTTGTTGATGAGCATGATATATAGCTTGTTGTTGGTATATGCTAGTAACTTGATGATTAGGGTTATTTTATTAAGATCTTGATGTTATGTGTATCATATTTCCTTGGATTGGATTATGTAGATGGTTAGGGTTATTACTTTCATGTATGAATCGATATAAATGTGATATTGTATTGTAATAATTTAGGTTGATTGTGCATATGTGATTGTTATGTATGAATGACAATTGATTATGAGTTTATGATGCGAACATGTTAGTTGGTTACTTTTATGGATATCTTGATCTTATTTTTGTTGAGTTGAGGTGCAGACAAGATAAACTCCCCTAAGATACATTGAGGTATGAGTTTTCTTATGTCATATACTTGGTTATTGACTTTTTTGAGTGTTTGATTATGTCATCTAGTTGATCTATTAGCATAGTATGTTTGCAAGTTGTTTGAATGTTTGATTAATTGCATGATATGATTTTGTATCTATAATATTGCATGAAGGAATGATTGTTTTTTGAGATGGCTACACTAACGCACTATGTGTTGAGGTAGTTGATATATACTTGAGTATAACCAGGATGATGTGATAGCATATGGTAAAACTCAATAGTAGCAAGGTAAGATAAATATTATATTGTTATATTTATTTATACGCTGACAGTTATGTGTTTATGAGAATATGATGTAGGGGATTGCAAGGAAAAGAGTTTGCCATGCAATCTTAAAGAAGGCTCGAGTTGAGATTTCAATTGGAGGCATTGGGAACCATGGGGATTGAGTCATGGTGTATGTTGTTAGTCTTGTGTTTTTTGTCCTTTATGATTTGTTGAGCTTGATTTGCGGTTTTGTTTATGTCTAGTGCACAGCTATGCCACTTTGTTTTTGATGTCTTATAGCTATTGGTTTTCCTTGTTTTCTTCTTGTTTTTTTCTTGTTCTTGTCATTGTATTCTATGTTTTGAGTCTTGGTAATTGGTTGGGAAAGAGGAAAGTTGATGGAACTCAACAAGAGCTTTTGGATACCCAAAAATTAATGTAAGATCTAAATGAGGCTCGGTGCATGACTAAGCGCAGCAGAAGGTAAGAATATGACAGGCGGGTGGACTAGTTGGAACCATTGTGGTGAATGGATGGTGGCAGTAATGTCATGAGAGAGGTAATCAGGTAAGGTAAAGTAAATGGATCTGAGATATCAGATACCATGGATATGTTGGGAACTGTTTCTCTCAATGTTGTGCATGTTCTACATGGATATAGGGATTTCTCTCAACCTAAACCTTATGTTATTTGGTAATCATGTTGTAATTATGATGATGTCTATATTTGTATATATGCATGTATGTATGTATGTCGTTGATTGAAAGGGTCATCATGGACCTTGGTGGTTTTATATTAATGGTTTATATGTATGTATGTATGTATGAATTTGTCTGACAGGATCATGATTGTTTTATGCTAATGATTATATATATGTATGTGTGTGTGTGTATTTTTGTCACTGTACGATAGGGGTTTTAAGGATCATTATTGTGTAGGAATGATTGCTTATGCAGGTGAATGGCATGAAGAGGTTCATGGCTATAAGTAATCAAGTGGCAGAGTAACTCTGACAGATCTACGAGGTCAGTATCATGTAGACATCAATTAATATTATATGCTTGTACTATACCTATGTTTATGTTATGGACAGGTAACGCTGAGGGGTACATCAATGAAGTTAAAGTAGTGTGATATGTGACATGCTAGGATAAGCATGGATAGTGGAAAGACACTAGAAGCAAGGTTTCTTGTGGGGTCAGTGTGTGGTCTATGGATGTACGATGCTTTTGTTGTGTATATGTTGTGCATATTGTATATTCATTTATTGTATCTATGGTGATGTGTAATGTTGCATATGTAGTATTGTGTACATATGATATTGTATTCTTATTGTATATATGATGTTTCATATGCAATGCCAAGTATAGATGGTGCTATGCACATGTTGAATATGCAGTGATATGTACATATATAATGTTGTGTGTGTGATGTACATATGGTGCTATGTACATGTTGAATATGCAGTGATATGTACATATATAATGTTGTGTGTGTGATGTACATATGTTGCTATGAGCATTTGGTGTTGTGTGCATGATTGTACACATGGTATTGTGTGCATGTGGTGCTATGTACAAGTTGTACATGTGGTGTTGTGTGCAGGTGGTGTTGTGTACATGTCATGCATGTGGTGATATGTACATATGTTGTTGTGTACATGTTGTGCATGTGGTGTTGTGTACATCTAGTATTGTGTACACATTGTACAGGTGGTGCGGTGTACATTTGGAGTTGCGTACACATTGTGCAGGTGATGTTGGGTACATGTAATGTTGTGCACACGTTGTGCAGGTAGTGTGTGTATAGGTGGTACTATGTACATGTTGTGCATATCATACTGGTATACATGTGGTATTGTGTGCATGTCATGCATGTTGTGTTGTGGGCATGCGGTACTATGTATGTGCATGGGGTACTCGTGGTATCACAACGTGTGTATTCGTTGTGTTGCACTTTGTGTACACATATGTATATGTATTCAGTTGTATTGTACACATGGTGTAGGTGTATGTGTTATATGTCGATATATGGCGTATGTATTGTGTTGTATCGTATATTGGGTGTAGATGTATATGTTTTAAGTTGGTGTAGGCATAGGTGTATGTGTTGTGTTGTACACTGAGTGTAGTTGTATGTGTTATGTTGTGTGCTGGATGTGGGTGTATGCATTGTTTGCTATTGCACGCCTAGTGTGGAGGTATGTGTTGTGATGTACACTACGTGTATGTGTACGTGAGTAAAGAGAAGAAAGGGCATTGGGTGCTTGCCTGGTGTGGCAACTAATTCAACATGTGTACAAAAAGAGTAAAGGCATAAGTACGAACCGATGGAGAATAAGTATCGATATTTTATTTCAATCTTGTTATGCATGTGAAATGTGATTCTGACTTATGATGGTTACATGTGATTTCTGATTATGGTTTATGATGATTGCATGTGATTTATGATTTTGATCTATGATGGTTGTATTTTGAGCTAGCCATATGTGATATGTTTATACATGATGGTTTGATCAAACAACTAGTTTGAATTATGTGATAGGAAGTGAACAAGATTTCAAGTGTACTTGGTTGACGAGCTACCCATGAGGTATAATTTGAGTTTATTTCAATTTATTTTAAGTCTAATGGAATTTATGTGCTTGGTACATGACGACATGCAATTCCTACTTTGGTTGGCTGAAAGTGAATGCAAACATTAGCAGCAACAACAAAAGGAATTGAAACATGTAGCAGTATGTTGGTAAATCACTTCAAGAACAGGGCCATTGTGGGACATTGTTACCCAATGGTGTCCATTTATTTCCATGAGCATGCTATGAATGGTATGATGGTTTTGAGGTAGGTATATGCCTTGGTTTTTATATCTTCTGATGCGAGGAAACCTTGCCATGGCCTGGATCGTCCACGCTAGGGGATGTTGGGGAACTTGGAAGGTGAGTGACTGCATGAAAGGGGATTACCCAATTGCCCGAGAGAGTGCATAGCAGATAAGGGAAGGCTGGGGTGGATTTTGTTTGGTCATTAAAATTTCCAGATGGACATTGGGAGTATGCCCTGGAAAAATGAGATGGTAACTGATCACTCATAGTATACTAGCGCAAGATTATAGCATTGGGCATTGGATGCAACTTTGAATTTGAAAAAGGATTCTAAACTTCCTAGGAAGGAAAAGAATCCTGGTATTACTTTTGGGGTGGAGGTGTGAGCCTTTAGATTCCCTTGTTGCTGATATGGGATTCGTATCCTTTTATTTTTTGGTTGAGAAAATGTGTATATGTGTATATTATTGTAAATACTGTAATGATATGCGTTATAAAGATCCAATAAGTGGCATGTTGTCATATTATCGGCAGATTGATCATTTTAAATACTGTAACAAGATGTGTTATAAAGCTCCATAGGAAGTATGTTTTATTTTCAGCGTTTTTGTTGAGGTATATGCGTGGTTGAACATTGAGGATGGTGTCCCTAAAGGGGGAGGGTTCTGTAACAACCCTGGTGGAAATTACATGTAATAAATGATAATAATAATAACCACAGTTGATGGGACACTTATTCCAAGCTGAATGTTGGGGAAAACATCCTAGGGGTGTTCATTTGGTTTATTATGGCTAAGGAAATTGGCAAAGGCTATGAATAAGGCATTAAAGAGGCAAAAATTATTTTTTGCACATTATTTATGAAAATAATGGAAATTAGGAGAAAATGAAGGTGAAAGGTCACAGGATGCATGTGAGGAGGAAATTGAAGGAAAATAATGGAAAATTTAGAAGCTAGAGGGATCATTAATAAAAAGGCTTCCGAGAATCAGTGGCAAGAGTTGGTCAGTTCAGTTTTGGAGCTCTCTAAATATTCTCTCTCTCGCTCTTGGACACTTTGAGTTTTGGAGCACATTGGCATTTTTGCAAGAAAAGAAAGAAAGCAGGGAAAATTAGGAAGCAAGCAAGGAGGAGCAGGAATCAAGCAGCTACAATAATATTCTTAACAGGTATCGATTTGCATGTGTATTTTACTTTCTGGATTTGGCATGCATGGTATTTCATGTGGTTCTTTGTTGTCTTGGCATGGGTTTTTCCAAATGTGATAGTGTTTTTAGCCTAGCCTTGCCATTTCCGGATAGCCATGGTGTTGTGGAGTTCTCATGTTTAGTTTTAGTTGGATTTTTGGATGGATTTGAAGTTGAGTGGGGTGGATCTCTGAATTGTTATAGAACATGGCATAGTGGTCCCTAAACGGGATTGTGGATAATGGTAAAGACACTGTCCTAGTAACTCTTGAGAAAAATTGTGGGTTGTGGTAAAGCCAAGATTGTGTTGCCTCGGTGGGCCTAGGAATCTTCGACTGGTGAATGGAGGGATATACATTAAATCCTAGAGGTGTTTTACTCTCCATTTCAGGCCTAAGAAACTCAGGTTTGGGATTGGGGTAAATCATGGGGATTATGTTTTGTTTTAGGGCCTAGCGACCCTTGATTCAAATTGTGGGTTGTGGTAAATCCTGAGAGACTAGGAGAAAAGAAAATTCCTCACGGTGTAGGCGGAGAGAATTCGGTGATATACATGCTTGTGTTGGCCTAGTGATCGAGGTAGATCACGGTAAATTCGGTTATGACATGTTTATTGATGAGGGTGAGGTGGTTTAGCCTCAAGATGACCTGGTTGGTTCCTTCTATTTAAGTCCCACATTCATGCTTAGAATATGGCACGGGGGTGATTCGCTGAAGTAGATTTGGCTCAGCCAATTTATGGTCGGGTGGAACATGGAAGTCCCATCTCTGGTTGGTTTTCACATTCAGTAATGGAGATCTCATTTCTATGGTATTCAGTATGAAAATTTATTGTTTTATGTATGGATTTTATTGCTATTTCATCCATTGTATTATGTTATTAATATGTTGGTTATGAGCATATATTCGATCAGTGATGATGTATGGCTCTTTTCACATTTTTTCCTATAAATGAATATCACATGTATCTATAGTAAAATTGATTTTATGATATCTTATGGTGTAAGGGAGAAATTATTCTTAACCATTCTCAAATAATTTTATGAAACCAGCTCACAAAATAGAAGAAAAGATAGATCAACGACTTGGAAATCAATATCTTCTAGAGGGAAACCTCCTTTACATTACATAAATGAACAATTCTTGGATGATACAAATGACAAAACCTCCTTTATATATATATGAGTTAAGGGGTCACAATATAATCCTAGCCTACCTAACAATAACAATGTAAGGGCACAACAATAACAATAGTGGTCTTCTATGGGGCACAATAATAACAATATGGGGACTACATGGGCACAATATAATCTGAGCTGACCTAAAATAAAAATGTAAGGGAACAACAATAACAATAGTGGGATTCTATGGGACACAATAATAACAATATGGGGACTACATGGGCACATCAATAACAAAAATGGGGCTACACTAACAATAATAATAAGGAGATACACTAGTATTATAGGGAACTAGCATGCCCCTCTCCTTCAAAAAAGTGCTTTCCTCAATGCTTGAGTAGTTATGGATTCCTCTGTATAAAATTATAATCCTCCCATGTCGAATCTTCAGTAAGTAAGTTCTTCCACTTGATGAGATACTCTGAAATTGATTGATTTTGTAGCTATCGATTTCTTGTTTATGTGACTGCTTCAAGTTCAAATATTATTTTTCCTTCTTCGTCAAGTTCTGGAAATATTGTTTGAATTGGGAACTTGTCACCTATAACCTTATTTAAGCATGAAACATGGAAAACTGGGTGCACTCAAGAAGATGCAGGAAGATCCAATGTGTATGCCATAGTACCAATCTTTTGCAACACTTTGTAAGTACCATAATACTTTGGTGATAATTTATTATCCTTTTTAGCTTGCTTGAGGGGAATTTGTTTGTATGGTTGTAGCCATAAAAATACCCAGTCACTTACATCTAAACTTGTTTCATTGCAATGTTTATCTGCCTATTGTTTCATTCGATTATGCGCCAAGGTGAGGTTATCCTTTAAGAGTTAGAGACCTTATTGTTGATGCTCAATGTGATATTCCACTGCGTTAACCTTAGAATTTTATCTTAAATATGATGTGATGGAGGGTAGATGATATCCATAAAGTGCCATAAATGGGGTCATTTTTGTTGCAGTATGGAAGGAAGTGTTATACTTCCATTCAACCAGAGGTAACCACTTGATCCATTGTTTTTGTTTATCATATACAAAGCAACGAAGATATCCTTCCAAAAAAAAATTCATTATCTCAGTTTACACATTAGATTGAGGATGATATGATGAGCTATGAGCTAATTGAGTACCCAAACAAGAAAATAATTCCGTCCTAAAATTTCCTGTAAAAATTGGATCTTTGTCGCTTACAATAGTCTTTGGGTTTCCATGTAGCTTTTGAATTGTTTCCATAAATGAAGTAGCAACTGTATTGGATTTAAATGGATGAGATAATGCAAAAAAGTGTGCATACTTGGTAAATATATCAACTACCACCATGATGACAGTATTTCCTTCGGACTTGGGTAAAACTGTGATAAAATCCATTGAAACCTCCTCCCAATGTTGACTTGGAATGGATAAAGGTTGTAACAGACCTGGGGTCTTAATTGTCTCAAATTTATTTTGTTGGAAAACCAAACATTCTGCCACAAATTTTTCAATATCATATTTAAGGTCATCCCAAAAAATTTCTTCTTGACCCTGCAGTAAGTTTTAAAAATCTTGAGTGCCCTCCTCAGGGAGAGGGGCACAATTCAAAAAGAATCTTTTGTTTGAGTTGGGAATTCTTACAAAGATATAAGCAATATTTGTACCATAATGAATCATTTTTCCAGCTAAATTTTTCAGATGTACTAGGATCTTGATGCAACTTTTGAATGAGTATCCATATCTCTTCACCACTCTTCCATTCATCCCTTGCTTCGGTTATCCATTCAAGTTGGAAAATAGAAATGGCACAAAGAAATGATTCCACATCCTCATCCTTTCTTGAGAGTGCATCTGCAACAACATTTTGCTTCCCTTTTTTGTAGATGATTTCAAAGTCATAACCCAAAATCTTTGTGACCCAATTTTGCTGCTCTTTTGAAGATAATATTTTTTCCAAAAATTATTTAAGGCTATCATGTTTTGTTTTTACCTTGAAGTGCCTTCCCATTAGGTAAGGTCACCATTTCTTTAATGCATGTAGTATTGCCAAAATCTCCTTCTCATACATAGGTTTCAGTAAATACTTTTCTTTGATTGGACGAATTTCAAAAGAAATGGGTCTTCCTTCTTGCATTAAAACCGCACAAATTCCATTTCCTAAGGCATCACATTCCATAATAAAGGTTTTTTTGAAGTTTGGCGTAGCTAAGGCCGATGATTGGCACATTGCCTCTTTAAGATGTTCAAAGGCCTTAGTTGCTTTTGGTGTCCAAGAAAATGCATCTTTCTTCAGTAATGATGTTAAAGGTGTCGATATTCTCCCATAGTTCTTAAAAAACTTGCACTAATACCCTATTAACCCTAGAAATCATTGAATATTCTATATGGTTGTAGGGTTTTCCATTCCTTAATGGATTTAATTTTGTTATGGTTTTTCATAACACCCTCATGAGATACAATATAACCCAAATATTTGACCTCTTACACTCCAAAGAAAAATTTGTAGGGTTTTTCATATAATTTGTTTTCCTCCATAGTTTGAGCACCATGTCAACATGTTGAACATGACCCTTCCAAGACTTGACGTAGTTTAATATATCATAAAAAAATAATAACAAAAATTTTCTAAGGAAGGGTTTGAAAATGGAATCCATCAAACCTTGAAATATGGAAGGTGCATTAGTAAGGCCAATATGCATGACCAAAAATTCATAATTACCCTCATGAATTCTGAATGTTGTTTTTGGAATGTCTTTAGTATTCATTCTAATTTGTTGATATCTTGAACGAACATCCAGCTTGGTGAAGTAAATTTCTCCATGTAATTCATCCAATAATTTATCAATGACGGGGATGGGAAATTTATCTTTAATAGTGAGCTTTTTGATCTCCCTATAATCTGGACACATATTCCATGATCCATCCTTCTTTTGCACCAATACTACTGGATCATAGAAAGAACTTTGACTAGGTTGAATTATACCATACTCTAGCATTTATGAAAACATAAATTCAATCTCACTCTTTTGAGCATAAGGATATATGTAAGGCCTAATTTTTGGAGAAACACTTCCTGGAATCAAATAAAAATCATGATCATGATCACGAATAGGTGGGAGTGATTTGGGAGTCTCAAATACCTTGGAATGGTTGTCCAAGACTTTTTAGAGATCTGTAGAAATAGATGATTTTGATGTTGTTAGGTCCCTATATTACTAATTTAGTCCCTTATTGTTATTATTGTATCCCCCTTATTGTTATTTTTGTACCCCTATAACCTTAATATTGTTATTATTTTTACCTTACATTATTATTGTTAGGTCGGCTAGGATTATATTGTGGCCCCATGGACTCCTATATATAGAAGGAGGTTTTGGTAATTTGTAGCATCCAAGAATTGTTCATTTATGTAATGTATTGGAGGTTTCCCCCTTGAAGTGCTGATTTATAAGGCGTTGATCTCTCTTTTCTTCTATTTTTGGAGCTAGTTCCATAGCATTTGGTATTAGAGCTTTGGATTCTAGGGTTTTGCTGCTCCAAAAAATCCATCATGGAATTTTTACTATAAATTTTTTTCTACGAAGGTTCAGAAGCTAAAAATTTTAGAGATTGAAGAATAATTCTTGAGGAACGCCGTGGAAAAATTTCAGATCTTGGTTCACAATATTTGTGGAGATATGATCAGTGGAAGTTAGGTCTTTTTGTAGGCTCCTGAATTTAACCTAAACAAGTCATCGTGGAATTTTCGCTATAATTGTTTTTCTACGAGGGTTCAAAAGCTGAAATTTTTATAGAGCGAAGCCGAATTCCTCAGGAATGTTGTGGAAAAATTCAAAAGCTTTATTTGAAATATTTTTAGACATATCATCTGTGTAAGTTAGAGTTGTTTCAGGCTCCCAAATTTCATCTTAAAGAGGTGACTGTGGGAAAATCGTAATAACTCTCTCTCTAAGCATCAGATTGGAATTCTGTAAAAAGTTGCTACAAGTACACGGATTGAAGTTTCCTTTGTATCAATTTCAGAGCTGAAGGAGGAAACAGTGACACATAGCATGGCGTACAAGTTCGCTCTACGGAACCAGTCCATAATTAGGTCATTGTGGGATATTGGGTATAACTTTTTTTTGAAGAATCCAAATCATGTCAGACCTGTGGCATTTGAAAGAAGCTTCTGTGAACTATTATAGGGCCTAATTTCAGATATTCAAGATCCAAAATAATAGACATAATTCGGTTTCAATCTCGAGCTCCTCAAAAGTAAGAAAAAGATGTGTATTTTTTTTTCGAATTGCATAAGCCTTGTGTGAAAAATAAGTTTGAATTGATTCCAAGGGAATATTGTAGCATAGATATCAATATTAGATTCTAAAATGCCACCTAAAAATAATTCTACACCCATTAAGCCTTCATAAGTCTCTATTATGTCTCATGAAGATGAATAAATGTGACATGACATATCAAAATTACAAGAGCAAGTACACCAAATTTCTCTCTCGCAAAGAGAAACAAAAAATAAGATGGATGGAATGGAAGCTAGCATGGAAGCTAATATGGATTCCATGGAAGCTAAGATCGATGAAAAAATTAAAGACAACATGGAAAATATGAATAATTATCTAAAAGAAGACATGGAAGGCCTGAAAAAGTTGATACAAGAAATGTTTCCTAATGGTGAAAATATAGTAGAGGAAACTCATGATGAGAACAAAATAAATTTTAATCACGATTTCATAAAATCTAATGTTGGATGGAAGAACCACCATATTCCAAAGATGGATATGAGGAAGTTTTATGGCAAGGTTCCGGTAACATGGATACTACAGATGGAGCAATATTTTGATCTCAACAATGTGAAAAACACACAAAAGGTACGCATTGCATCTTTACATTTAGAAAAAAATACATTTGTATGGTATCGATGGCTTTGCTCACGTAAAAAAATTATCACTTGGGTAATTTTTACGTTGGAAATGATATCACATTATGAGGATACAAAAAACAACACCTTCTTCAGCTAATTGATAAAACTCAAACCAAAGGGTTCAATGGTGGAGCA
This sequence comes from Pinus albicaulis, assembly GCA_034641835.2. Taxonomy (NCBI): domain Eukaryota; kingdom Viridiplantae; phylum Streptophyta; class Pinopsida; order Pinales; family Pinaceae; genus Pinus; species Pinus albicaulis. Next base: position 632,229,017 of record CM076569.1, read on the forward strand.
CAGTGAGGAATTCCAAAAATTGAATATAAGGGTAATTGATATTCTAGAGGAACACATCATTGATGTATTCAAAGGGAATTTAAAGGATAACATACAACATGAAGTTCGCATTTGGGAACCTGATTCATTGGAAAAGGCATTCAGGTTGGCAAGAAAAATTGAATGTAAAATTATGGTGACAAGGAAGCCTACCACTCACATATATAAAGATGGAAGTGTTGCTACTCCTAGAATTCCACAAACTACAAGGTTGACACCACAAAAATTGGAAGAAAAAAGTGCAAAAGGGCTTTGCTACATTTGTGATAGCAAATACACTAAAGTTCATAAGTGTGCTGAGAAGAAATTATTTTACATAGATCGTGAAGAGGAAGAAGAAAATTAACAAGAATCTTCAAAAGAAGAGGATATACACCAGGAACCAACCCTAGAAGAGGAAGAAATGAGTCCAACCATATCGTGTAATGCATTGGCAGGAATTACCACTCCTCAAACTCTCAAGATAGAAGGACATATCAAGAAGAAAAAGGTAATAGTGTTGATTGATTCGGGTAGTACTCATAATTTTATTCATTGTAAGGTAGCCAAGGAATTGAATTGTTTCCTATACCCAACACCAGAATGTCAAGTGATGGTTGCAAATGGAGGAACTATAAATTTCTATGGAACATGTCATAATATCAAGCTAACCATGGGGAAATATGTATTTAATAGTCCAATGATTTCCATTCCAATGGGAGGCACTGATATTGTACTAGGAGTATAATGGTTACAATTTTTGGGGACGGTAGCTTTTAATTTTCAAGAAATTTTCTTGAAATTTTTTCAGAAGGAAAGGAAGTTGAATTACGGGGTATCGCAGGGAAGCTGGGAAAGATAATAAGCTCTAATGTCATGAAAAATCTTTTGAAGAAAGAACAACGAGGCGTAATTGCACAATTATGCTCACTAGAAGTTCCAACATCAAAATCATCTATTTCTATAGATCTCCAAAAAGTCTTGGACAATCATTCCAAGGTGTTTGAAACTCCCAAAGGACTCCCACCTATTCATGACCATGATCATGCTATTCATTTCATTCCAGGAAGTGTTCCTCCAAACATTAGGCCTTATAGATATCCTTATGTCCAAAAGAGAAAAATTGAACATATGATTGCAGAAATGTTGGAGGCTGGTATAATTCAACCTAGTTAAATTTATTTCTCCACTCCAGTAGTATTGGTGCACAAGAAGGATGGATCATGGCACATGTGTCCGGATTATAGGGAGCTCAATAAGCTCACTATTAAAGACAAATTTCCCATTCCTGTGATTGATGAATTATTAAATGAATTACATGGAGAAATTTATTTTACCAAGTTGGATCTTCGTTTAGGATATCATCAAATTAGAATGAAGACTAAAGATATTTTGAAAACAACATTTTGAACTCATGAGGGTCATTATGAATTTTTGGTCATGCCTTTTGGCCTTACCAATGCACCTTCTACATTTCAAGGGTTGATGAATTCCTTTTTCAAACCCTTCCTTAGAAAATTTGTGGTAGTGTTTTTTGATGATACACTAATTTACAATAGGTCTTGGAAGGATCATGTTCAATATGTTGATAGGGTGCTCAAACTATTGCAGGAGAAACAATTATATGAAAAATCATCCAAATGTTTCTTTGGAGTACAAGAAGTGGAATATCTAGGTCATATTGTATCTCACGAGGGTGTTAAGGTATACCCTAGCAAAATTAAATCCATTAAGGAATGGAAATTCCCCACAACCATAAAGCATTTGCAAGGATTTCTCGGGTTAACAAGGTATTATCGCAAGTTTGTTAAGAATTATGGGAGAATAGCAGTACCTCTAACAACATTATTGAATAAAGATGCACTTTCTTGGACTCCTGAAGAAACTAAGGCCTTTTAACACCTTAAAGAGGCAATGTGCCTAGCACTGGTCTTAGCTACGCCATATTTCACAAAAACCTTTACTGTGGAATGTGATGCCTCAGGAAATGGAATTGGTTCTGTTTTAATGTAAGAAGGAAGAACCATTGCTTTTGATAGTTTTCCAATCAAAGGAAAGTATTTACAAAAAGTTATTTATGTGAAGGAAATGTTAGCAATACTACATGCACTAAATAAATGGTGACCTTACCTAATGGGAAGACACTTCAAGGTAAAAACTGATCATGATAGTCTTAAACACTTTTTGGAACAAAGACTATCTTCAGAAGAGCAGCAAAAATGGGTCACAATGATGTTGGGTTATGACTTTGAAATAATCTACAAAAAAGAGAAGCTAAATGTTGTTGCAGATACACTCTCAAGAAATAATGAAGAAGTGGAAGCATTGATTTGTGCCATTTATATTATCCAACCAGATTGGATAACCGAAGCAAGGGATGAATGGAAGAAGGACGAAGAAGTGTGGACACTCATTCAAAAGTTGCAGCAAGGTCCTAGTACATCTGATACATATAGTTGGAAAAATGATTCCTTATGGTACAAAGATCACTTATATATTTATAAGAGTTCCCAACTAAAACAAAAGATTCTTTTGGAATTGCACACTTCTCCTTTAGGACATCACTCGGGATTTTTAAAAACTTACCACATGGTGAAGAAATTTTTTTTTGGGATGGCCTTAAATCTGATATTCAAAGGTTTGTAGCGGAATATTTGGTTTTCCAACAAAATAAATTTGAGACAATTAAGACCCTGGGTCTTCTACAACCTTTTGCCATTCCAAGTCAACGTTGGGAGGATATTTCAATGGATTTTATCACAGGTTTACCCAAGTCCGAAGGAAATATGTCATCATGGTGGTAATTAATAGACTTACCAAGTATGCACAATTTTGTGCATTATCTCATCCATTTAAAGAAAGTACAATTGCTACTACATTTACGGACACAATTCAAAAGCTACATGGAAAACCAAAGATTATTGTGAGTGACAGAGATCCCATTTTTACTGAAAATTTTTGGACGAAGTTATTTTCTTGTTTGGGTACTCGACTAGCTCATAGCTCATCTTATCATCCTCAATCCGATGGTCAAAATAAGATAGTGAATAAAAGTTTGGAAGGATATCTTCGTTGTTTTGTATCTAATAAACAAAAAAAATGGGTCAAGTGGTTACCTCTCGCCGAATGGTGGTATAACACTTCCTTCCATACTGCAGCAAAAATGACCCCATTATGGCACTTTATGGATATCATCCACCATCCATCCCATCATATTTAAGAGAAAATTATAAGGTTCAAGTAGTGGAAGATCACATCGAGCATCAACAAGAATTTCTCCAACTCTTAAAGGATAACCTAAATTTGGGAGAAAATCGAATGAAACAATAGGCAGATCAACATCACAACGAGAGAAGTTTTGATGTAGGAGACTGTGTATTTTTATGGCTACAACCATACAAACAAATTTCCCTCAAGAAAGCTAAGAATGATAATAAATTATCGCCAAAGTACTATGGTCCTTACAACATGTTGCAAAAAATTGGTACTATGGCACACAAATTGGGGGTTCCTGCTTCTTCACGAGTGCATCCAATTTTTCATGTTTCATGCTTAAAGAAGGTTATAGGTGAAAATATTCTAGTTCAAAAAATATTTCCAGAACTTGATGAGGAAGGAAAAATCATATTGGAACCTGAAGCGGTCATGGAAACAAGAACTCGGCAACTACGAAATCGATTAATTTCAGAGTATCTCATCAAGTGGAAGAACTTACCCACTAAAGATTTGACATGGGAGGATGATAATTTTATACAGAAGCACCCAGAGCTACTCAAGCGTTGAGGAAAACACTTTTTTGAAGGAGAGGGGCATGTCAGTTCCCTATATTACTAGTTTAGTCTCTTATTGTTATTAGTGTAGCCCCCTTATTGTTATTGTTGTACCCCTGTAACCCCAATATTGTTATTATTGTGCCCTTACATTATTATTGTTAGGTCAGAAAGGATTATATTGTGGCCCCATGGACTCCTATATATAGAAGGAGGTTTTGGTCATTTGTAACATCCAAGAATTGTTCATTTATGTAATGTATTGGAGGTTTCCCCCTCGACGTGGTTGATTTCTAAGGCGTTGATCTCTATTTTCTTCTATTTTTGGAGTTGGTTTCATAACAAATGTTTGAACTTGTAGTGAGAATAATTGTGCAATTATGCCTCATTGTTATTTCTTCATAATATTTTTCATGACATTAGAGTTAATTATATTTCTCGGCTTCCCTGTGATACTCTATAATTCAACTTACTTTCCTTTCGAAAAAAAAATTCAAGAAAATTTCTTGAAAATTAAAAGTTACTAGCCCCAAAGATTGTAACCATTGTACTCCTAGTACAACATGAGAACCACCCATTGGTATGGAGAGCATTGGACTATTCAATAAATATTCCCCCATGGTTAGTTTGATATTATGGAACTTTCTAGAGAAATGTATAGTTCCTCCATTTGCAACCATCACTTGACACTCTGGTGTTGGGTATAGGAAGCAATTAAATTCCTTGGCTAGATTATAATGAATAAAATTATGGGTACTACCCAAATAAATCAACACTATTACCTTTTTCTTCTTGATATGTCCTTCTATCTTGAGAGTTTGAGGAGTGGTAATTCTTTCCAATGCATTACACGATATGGTCAGACTTATTTCTTCCTCTTCTAGGGTTGGTTTCTGGTGCATATCCTCTTCTTTTGAAGATTCTTGTTCATTTTCTTCTTCCTCTTCACAATCTATGTAAAATGATTTCTTCTCATGACACTCATCACCTTTAGTGTATTTGCTATCACAACTGTAGAAAATCTCTTTTTCTCTTTTTTCTTCCAATTATTGTGGTGTCAACCTTGTAGGTTGTGGAAGTCTAGGAGTAGCAACACTTCCATCTTTATAGTTTTGAGTGGTAGGCTTCCTTGTCGCCATAATTTTTCTTTCAATTTTTTCATGCCAACCTGAATGCCTTCTCCAATGAAGCATGTTTCCAAAGGTGAACCTCATGTTGGATGTTATGCTTTAAAGTCCCTATAAAAGAAATCAATCATGTGTTCCTCTATAATATTAGCTACCCTTATATTCAATTTTTGGAAGTCCTCAATGTGATCCACCATTGAACCCTTTTGTTTGAGATTTATCATTTGGGTAAAGAAGTTGTTGCTCTTTGTATCCTCATAATGTGCTATCAATTTTTTTACAAGAGAAAATCCATCAATACCATAAAAATGTATTTTTTTCTAAATATAAAGTTGTAATGTCTACCTTTTGTGTGGTTTGCACATTATGGAGATCAAAATATTGCTCCATCTGTAGTATCCATGTTACCGGATCCTTGCCATCTAAAATCCTCATATCGATCTTCCGAATATGGTGGGTCTTAAATCCAACATCAGAATATATGAAATCATGATTAACATTTCTTTTTTCTCATCATGAGTTTCAAATACTACCGTTTTTCCATTAGGAATAATTTATTGTAGCATCTTTGTCAAACCTTCCTTTAAACTTTCCATGCCTGATTTTAGACCATTATTCATGCCTTCCACGTTGCCTTTCAATTTTTATTCTATACCATCGATATTAGCTTCCATGCCATTCTTCAAACCATCCATCTTATATTCCATTCCTTTCATTTCTTTCTTCAAACCATCCATCATAGCTTCCATTTCATTTTTCGTTACTCTTTGCAAGAGTGAAATTTGTTGCACTTGGTCTCGTAATTTTGCTATATCACGCTGTACTTATTCAACTTCATGAGTCATAGTAGAGCCTTTTGAGGGCTTGATGGGTGTGGGATTATTTTTTGGGGGAATTTTAGAACCCAATGTTGATATCTATGCTTCAATATGCCCTTGGAATCACTTCAAATTGATTTTTCAAGCAAGGCTTATGCAATTTTAAAAAACAATACACACATTTTTCTTGCTTTTGAGGAGCTTGATATTGAAACTGATTTATATTTGTAATTTTAGATCTAAAATGTCTGAACTTTAGTCCTGTTGTATCCCTCTGTGTCTTCTTTACAATGCCATAGGTATGGCCTAATTTATATTCTTCAAGATAAAGTTATACCCAATCTCCCACAATGACCTAATTAGGGGATGGTTCAGCAGAGTGAAATTGTATGACATGCCACGTGTCATTGTTTTACCTTTCGCTCTTAAATTGATACAAATGAAACTAAAGGATGTGCAATTTCAGTCACTTTGTACAAAATTCCAATCTGATGGCGGATGCGAAAATTATGATGATTTTCCCTCGGCCACCTGTTGGAGATGAAATTATGGATCCTGCAAAAACCCCAATGTTCTCAGATCATATCTATGAAAATATAGCGAACTAACATCTGAATTTTTTACCCAAAATTCCTTATGATTTTGGCTCAAATGAGTTTTTTTTATCTTCTTATCCTTCATATAGAAAAAATTATAGAGACACTTCCACGATGACCTGTTTGCAATAGCAAAACCCTAGAATCCAAATCTCTGATACCAAATATTATGAAACCAACTCACAAAATAGAAGAAAAGATAGATCAACGACTTAGAAATTAGCCTCTTCATGGGGGAATCCTCCTTTACATTACATAAATGAAACCTCCTCTATATATATAAGATTCCAAGGGGTGATAATATAATCCTAGTTTGACCTAACAATAACAATGTAAGGGCACAACAATAACAATAGTGGGGTTATATGGGACACAACAATAACAATAAGGGGACTACATGGGCACAAAAATAACAATAAGGGGGCTACACTAATAATACAAATAAGGGGATACACTAGTATTATAGGGACCTAGCAGATAATAAAGAGACCCCTTTGTTTAAATCTATTGTTTATGCTTGTAGATGTTATTTTTGCGACATGTATGACGAAATTCTTGTCATGGCTGGGTGGGGTCGAATGATTTTTAGTTGATGTGATTGCTTCCATATGTTTGTTTCAATGTTATTTACCCTCTCCTGAAGTTAAATAAAGTTATGGGTAGCGACCTAGGCTCAGGGGCTAAAATTTAGCACAAATCCCAAAGCTACAGAGCCTCTACCTTTCCAAGGCTAGCCCATGGATCTAGGGTATAGAGTTGCTCCCTTACCCTTACAAGCTCATGTATCAACCTCAAAAGGGGCTAAAAATTAGTCCCCCCTCAAGGAACAGGGCCTTGGAAGGTTGGGTTACCTCTTGGGGATGTCAATGATGCAGTGTAAGGTGTGTTTTTGGTGTTTCCATCACTTCCACTTCCTTAAGTTCATCTAGCAGGTTGAATCTCATATTAGTAGCCTCTCATCACATATTTACCCTGGTTGTCTGGTTACTTGGTTAGACGTGGGAATAGGGTGTTACAAATCAAACCCCATACATGGTAGAATTGAAGCTTCTACATATATATATATATATATATATATATATATATATATATATATTTGTAAGTCTTCCTTAGAAATTATAAAGTGATATAATCTATATGAAATCTGATTTGTGCCTCCTCTGTGATTATTCCATGTGTGAGTACTGTTATTGGTATGAATATCTACAAGGCATATATTTTCAATACACTCATTGAAATCCTCTGAAATTTGGTCTAGTCTACAGAATCCTTTTTTTCTTGTACTGATCTAGTGATGCTAAAATCACCTCCCACCACCCATAGATAATCCCCTATTTTTTTTATGTCATGTAGTTGTTGCAGGAAGACAGTTTTATCTTTCATACTTGCAGGCCTGTAGAATGCCGTTAGGAAAATAAAGTTTGTTGTTCCTACATATCTACATATTCATGTGAGTGTTATGTATGTAGCCCACCATTCTTTGAAAACTATTTTGTGGGGGTTCCAACATACAACTAAACCACCTGTGCTTCCTTTAGCATCTAAGGACATCAATTCACAATATTTCCAACACGAGCCTACAATTTTGGACATTTTATCCCCTGTTAATTTGGTTTCTTGTAGAATAATATCTCGGTTTTCTTTTCTAATCCGTTCTCTAAGATGGTGTTGTTTCCTTCTACTATTGAACCCTCTAATATTTCGTGAAATGATCGTTATGTTGAAATGATAGGTAAATAAGATGGAATATACATCATAACACATGGTTGGTCCTGACTTACTTGATTTGGGCAGTTGTTTTGCCTCGATTCCTTCTACGGTTTGTTAGCTTTTTTCTTTGACTCTTTGTTTAGGATTTATTTCCCCTTCTACTTAAACGTCTAGAAGGTTTGAGTAAATTTTTTTTTCAATAGATCTTGGCACTTCATTTTCTACCAAAAGTAAGAATTAGCATATAATTCTCTTTTCTCCAAACTCAAATCTCCAAATTCTTTTTGAGCCTAATCATTTACCAAGTACACTAGAAAATTTTCTTTCTATGAGAGATCGACCTCTTTCTAATTCAATAATGGTGCTACCTCGTTGAAACCTAGTAATGTATAAAAATCGAAGCATGCTGGTGGAATGTTTTCTTCCTCTATTTTATGTTTAAGCCTATTATGGTCTTGAGATGCTTCCACTTGAAGGAATTCCATTTGAATATCCTCCCCTTTTTGAATCTCTTCCTCCATATCATCTAGGCACAAGAAAGAGTTTTTCTCCTCCATTATCTTAGGGATAGTAGCTGTTCGATTTATGTTGCTGCTTCTCTTAGGTTGTACCTTGGTGGAAATAACTCAATGGGTGCTTAAAATGCACTTTATGCTCAATTTTTATGATTCTACTTGATTTAGAAAAATAACATTTAATGATATTTAAGCATGTAAGGCATGGGCCTTGTTCTACTATTATTGGTGATGGTTCTCAAATTTAAACATCACAGTATGTACTAATATGCATGTAAATTTTGAAAAAATCATCCATCACAACAACTGGAAATTATTTTCCTAATTTTTAATTTATTTGTAGTTTTCAAACAATTTACACCGTGATTTTCAAAAATAAAATTATGTGAAAAATAAATAATGTTGGAAACTGAGAAAATACTAGCACACATACATAAAAATATGACACTGTTTTTTTTGGATAAATTTCCCCGAAAAAAACCAACTTGGTAAAACTAGTGCAACAATTGAAGATTTTTATTATTAAGCAATAGTGAAATTTTGAGTACAATCTGGATATTTGAAACTGCAATCCATAGTAAGAAAATCTGGCCGAAATTGTCTAAGGTAATTTCCCTTCCTCCACAAGCAACCCTGATAATTCACGCTGCCCGCACTTGCGTGGATTCATGTACTCACGCTTATATGGGTACTCGCGTTGATGTTCGTACTTGGAATTCTTCTTGTAATCGTGCAACTACCCATACTCAGCCTTCTGCTTGTACTTGTGCAACTGCCCATACTCTGGTTGCTTGCACTGGGAATAACTCGACCTCTTGTTGATGCCCCTCCAGATCTTGATATATTCCTCGAGATCACTGTCCCTGCCCCTTACTGACACCTCTAACCCTTCTGGTTCGAACTCCTCTTCCCTACTCAACCTATGCATCTGGATAGCTCGATCTTCCAAGGAAGTTGCACTACTGGTGTGTCTTGTGTAAGTTCCCATCGAATTCTTCTTATAATCCTATGTTGGGACTCCAAAAGCCAAGATTAAATCTTAATCAATGGCTAGGATTATATTGAATTCGATCTGTGTGATTTTATATACTATTCTCACCTCGAATTAATGAAGTCTGATTAATTAACAAGTTTTCCCTAAGTTTAGACTTAGGAAAAATTAAAAAATAGGTTAATAATATAATTAATTCATCTCTAGCTGGAATTTCTAAAAGAGATTTATGGGTTTTGGAGATCTCATGCATTCTATCATATCCACCAAATTTTGTGGCTAGAACACATATAATGCTACAAAAAATAACAATCCCTCTTAGCAAGGACTATGTTCTAGTGCTGCATATCCTGTAATAACACTCTGTTTCTGTACCACCCTATGTCACGTTGTTGATTTATGGCCATAATTCCCACCAACTACTATGAAAATCAGATTTTTCATATATGTTGCTATTAACACTAGCATATTGATTCCAACGCCGCATTTTCACTACAACTCCCTCTCATATGTTGTTGTTGCAACTGCAATTGAGAAGCATCGTAAATACTGAATCAATTTTTTTCAGTATGATGTATCTTTCTCCTAAGTATTTGAATGTTACTAGCTACTGCACTTTCCACCGAAATAATCTGCATTGTTGTTGACTTTTCACTGTGCCACTCTGCATTGTGCTCCTCAACACCTGACTGCTACTAGTATGAAACTGTCACTTTGGAATTTAGCTACATCACTAAAACTGATTCATCCTGCTACTGAATACTATGGCCCCACGTAGTAAGGTAATGATCCATGATGAGGACACGTCAAGGATTCTGTCCAATCTTGTAGTTCTCTGGGGCTGCAACACCAAATCACCCCACCTCTCTCTTGGAGGTATGGCTGCAAACAAAGAAAAATATGATCTACTCATACTGTTGTTTGTTATGCTTTGTTGGTGCTTCCGCACTACTACTGCAACTATCTCAATAATGATTCTGATCTCCCCAAATCCTGAAGTACTAGCTTCCATAGGGATGTTTCCTCTTAAACTAGACTTCCTCTGAGTCTCGATTTCCCTAAGGGAAATATATCTGCTCCCTCCTGGCTGCACTATCCTCCTATACTAGAAATTGGACTACGAAGCTCTACATTGGGAGTATTTTGGATGGAACTGCACATGCATACTGCAACTGGGAAATTCATAATACTTGTGTCATTGCATCTAGTTCTACAACTGTCTCTTGGGTACTGACTTTAATTAGATTTGCGACTGTGTAATGATAGGTTGTGTCTTCTGACATGGAACTTGCTACTATGTTATTGTGGGCTCCTATAGCAAAGGTGATGGTCCCACTTCAACAATTTAGAACTGATCTAAATGATATCCTTGTTTCAATTGCGTTGAACCCTTCCCATATGGCACCCTAGAGTCTCATACTCCTCCACCTCCTATATCTGGTGTCCAACTATCTCCTTTCAAGTCTAGTCCCTAGCTGGGACCCTTCGCTTTGCAACTCAAACTTCCTTTGGTATCTTCCTTTGAAACTTGGAAGTCGATATGTTTACCAGATATGCATTCTGGCTAACTCATATGGCCTCCTCAGGAAATCTCGCAAGGTCATCCCTACATGGCTGTAAAATTTAGAAACTCAAAACTAGAGAAATAAACCTAGAAAATCTACCTCTTTCCATATTCTCGACTATTGAATATGCTAATCATACTCCCTTCGGGAGAGAAAAAATATACCCACAACAACTGCCAATCTACAATTGGAAAAATTTAGATCTCTAATACTTGAGATCCTCTAAGAGAAAGTTCCCTCGATGTGTGATTTTCTCTTCCACCTGACGTCGATTCTACAACTGCAAACTTCTACAAAACCCTCTGCATCCAACCAGAAATATTCTTAGCGAAAATCTGAGTTGTTTTTGCTCCCTCTAACTTCTAAAATTATTATCCCAGGAAACTCGAATTTTCTTGCAACCCTGCAACTGAAATTCAAATTTCTACCCCAGAAATTCGGCTTGCTTGTCTAGGTACTACACAACCTCTGAGAATTTTAGCCTGTTACTCCCTCTGAAAAATGAAATTCTCACCTCTGCTTCTACGCTTCTTGATTGATCACTCATGTTATGGTACCATGTGAAAATTCCATCTATCACAACAAATGGAAATTATTTTCCTAATAGTTAATTTATTTGCAGTTTTCTACGACAAATACCAATAACTCACACTGTGATTTTCAAAAATAAAGTTCTATGGAAAATAAATAGCACTGGAAACTGAGAAAATACTAGCACACACACATAAAAATGTGACACCTTTATTTTTGGACAAATGTCCCTGGAAAAACCCAACTTGGGAAAGTTGGTACAGCAGTTGACGGTTTTTATTACTAAGCAATAGTGAAATTCTAAGTGCAATCTAGATGCCTAAAATTGGCAATCCATAATAATAAAATTAGGATAAAATTATCTAAGGGAATTTCCCTTCCTCCAGAAGAAACCCGAGAAACTCTAGTTGCCTGCAGTCGAGCGACTTCCTGTACTCACACTTTTTCCCGTACTCACGTTGTTTCCTGTACTCGATCTTATTCCTGTACTCATGTGGCTTCTTGTACTCGGGCTTCTGCCTAAACTCACATGACTTCCCGTACTCAGGTTTCCTGCATTGGGAATAACTCAGTCTCTTACTACTACCTCTGAGGATTTGGAAATCTTCCTCTGGATCACTGTCATTGTCCCTCAATGACACTTGTGGCCCTTCTGGCTTGAACTCTTCTTTAGACGCTCTGTTGAGATTCAACAAGATGATGAGCTTAGTGAAAAGATTCACCTTCACTAAGTGGGTCCGCAGGCTATTTTTGGCGCAAAGTATATTTTTATACATGTCAATCATATTCTATGAGTTGCAGGATGCTATTTGTGGATGGTTGGTCAAGTTGGAAAAATATATGGACTTGTATTTTTAGAAATATTGGGCGAAATCTATTTTTAGATTTCCAATCTAAAAATATATATGTCTGATATTATTATCTCTTAATAATATTTCGACTCTAAACATTATCTTATTCTCTTGGAGCACTTCAGTTAAGTGCACATATGTGGCACAATAGCTGACAGAAGGAATTACGCTATTCCTGAGGGTTTACTAGAGCTAATGCATGAGGACTTCAGTTATAACTCATGTGACAGAGTTTGGTGGAGTTATAGAAGTAGTTGGTGGAGTTGTATTCAGTTTAACTCAGTTAGACTCAGTTGAGCTAGTTGTATCTAGTCTAACTGATTGATACACTAGTGAGAGTGGTGTGAATTAATTATTTAATTAATTCACTAAATAATAACTCATTAATCAACTGAAGAATACATCAGTTAACTACAGTGCATGGACAGTTTCAGTGGAGACCAGTGGAGAGGTAGGTGAAAGAGCAAGTGTGACTATCAGTTGTGACTATAGTGATGCATTGATTGCATCCAAAACTCAGTGGAGATGCCAATGAGGATTGCGCAGTGCAAGGCTTGGTGGATTCGAGTTCATTCAGAGCCATTCTTCAGTAGGGATTGCGCAGTAGAGGCAAGCTAGCAGGTGGCAGAGATTGGTGCATGGATTTGCAAGATCGGGCCTGATTAGTGTGTAGCGATTGTATTGTACTGAGAGCTTGATATGATCAGCTTTGTATGAGGATTGTTACATGATCTCTATGACATATATTATATATATATAGTTGGGATTTTTTTAGCTTTAGGATTTCCCGTTAAACAACTGTGTTAATGTGTGTTAATTTTTATTGTTTCATGTGTGCATTGCAATTGATTTAATTTCCGCATGTGATGATCAATAGTGGAATAGATTATGTATTGTGCATGAAGTTAAAATAGTGTGTGATCAGGAGAATCTTGGATATATAAAACATAATTTATATAATTTCTACATGGTATCAGAGCGATATTGATCAGAGCAGATTGAAATTATTGAAGCATTTGAGTTTTGTGTTGGTGGAATTCGAATTTGTTGCAGTGTTTTCTTGGTGTCGAAGTTGAGCATTCATTGAAATGTCTTTCAACGGATTGCGATTGGAGTATGCCCTTGAGGGCAGCTCGAATTATATTGCATGGAAGGGCAAGATGGAGGCAGTGTTGGATGATAATGGGTTGAAGGAGTTCATAGATGCAGAAATTCCAAAACCTGCTTCTAGCGATGCAGCCACACTTGACGCATGGAAAAAGAAGACAACAAAATGTCGAAGGATTATGTTGGAAGGTGTGAAGGATCACATAGTTTCTAGCCTTCATGGTAAATATTCTCCATTCTTTATGTGGAAAGCTTTGATAGACTTGTTCCAAAGCAGAAGTGACCAAAGGAAGTTGGTGCTTAAAGACAAGCTCAGAAAAATAAAAATGGAGAAAGGCGACAGTATACCCAAGCACCTCACGAAGTTTTTCCAGTGTAGGGATGAGCTGGGAAGTGTGGGGTTTAATGTAGATGAAGAGGACTTTGTGAGCTTGGCTCTCCTTGGGCTTACGAAGAGTTGGCATAGCTACGAGGACTCTGTCAATGGTCGGGAGAAACTGCTGGGATGGGAGCGACTTTGGTTGGATCTTGTGCAGGAGGAGATAAGGCGGGGTACCAGGGATGGATCTTCATTGAAGAATGAAGATGAAGAAAATTTCACTTTGGCTGCCAAAGCAAGGAAAGGGAAGGGGAAGAAAAATCCTTCTCAATCTGGTGCAAAAGGCAAGAAGCAGGACTTGTCCAAGGTGAAGTGCTTTCACTGTCACCAACACAGACATTACGCCACTAATTGTCCACAGAAGAAGAAAAATAAGCAGGTTGCTGGATCTACATCTGGAGAGGCCTTAGCCTCGCAGTTTGAGATGGATTTTTCGCTGATCGCATGCTTGGTTTCAAGTGTGATGGGATCAGTGTGGTTTCTTGACAGTGGTGCGTCTTTTCATATGACCGGAGACAAAGATTTGTTTAGTGATCTGGATGAGAAGGATCTTGGAGTGCACATCGAGATGGGCGATGATGGTAGATACAGTGCGACTGGTATCGGGACCATTTCCTTTGAGAGGGAGTCTGGTAAACCTTTCATACTTAAGGATTTCATGCATTCTAGGATTGAAGAAGAACCTGATCTCTGTGGCGATGTTGGAAGATAAGGGCTATGATGTTGTCTTTAGTGAGGGAAAGGATTTCCTGCCCAGTAAAGCAACTGGTGAAACCCGGAGGATAGGGGTTCGAGTTAAGAACCTTTATCAATTGCAGGTAGATGGCTGCGCAGCAATGGTAGGCAAAGCAGAAGGAGTGGTGAGCCAGGATGAGGGCGAATTGTGGTATAGGAGATTGGGCCATCTTCACCATGGCACTTTGAAAATTTTGCAGCAAATTTCTGTCGGGCTTCCCAAGGGTACACTTGCGCAGTCAGATCAGTGCAAGGGATGTACGTTGGGAAAATTTGTGAAGACCAATTTTCATAAGAAGGATAGTCGCGCCACGACGATTCTTGAGAGAATTCACACAGATGTGTGTGGACCTTTCTCAGTAGCTTCGACAACAAAGCACAGGTATTATGTGATATTTGTTGATGAATTTTATCGTAAGTGCTGGATCTTCTTCATGCAGAAGAAGAGCGAGGCATACTCAAAGTTCTGTGAGTTCAAGGTGCTGGCTGAGAAAGAGTCAGGGAAGCAAGTGAAAGCTCTAAGGAGCGATAATGGTGGTGATTAATACATCTGTGGCGAATTAAAAGACTTTTGTAGTGCAAAAGGAATTCAAAGAGAGCTCATAGCACCTCATAATCCACAGCAGAATGGGGTTGCAGAGAGAAAGAACAGAACGATCGTGGGTGTTGCACGAGCGATGTTGCATGATCAGGGCCTTCCCATACACTTATGGGTTGCAGCATGCAACACTTCGATTTATGTGCAAAATCGTTGTCCTCATAGAGTACTTGGCATGAGTACACCCGAAGAGGCGTTTTCTAGTAAGAAGCCTGATATTTCTCATTTGAATATTTTTGGCTCACTTGTTTACATTCATGTGACGAAGGATGCCAGGAAGAAGTTGGCGCCGACCGCAGAGGTTGGGATATTTGTGGGGTACACAGAAACACCCCACAATTATCGTGTGTATTTTCCAGACAGTCGGATGACTGTCGTGCGACATGATATCAAATTTCATGAGGAGGAAGCCATGAAGTTGTCGCTTGAGAGGGAGCTACACTTGCATGTAGATGAGGAGCTACTAGTTCCTAAAGATGAGCCTCAAGATGTGGATCAACCACAAGAGGAGGTTCATGGAGTGGAAGAAACCACTCATGTAGCGCCAAACATCAGAGGGCGGAAGCGCACTACAGAAGCTGAGCGACTGAATCTTAATGCAACACATAATGTAGGAGCACCTACATCATAGCACAGAAAGAAACAATCACCTAATCGATTTACTGGATACATGGCTCTGATGAGCAAGTGTATCGTGATAGAACCATCTTCTTTCGAGGAAGATGTGGAGGATCCCGCATGGGTAGATGCCATGGTGGAAGAGTATGATTCGATTGTCAGAAACAATGCATGGGAGATTGTCCCAAAGCTGGAAGGGAAATCAGTGGTAGGTTCGAGATGGATCTACAAAGTGAAGCAAGTTGTTGATGGGAGCGTTGAGAAGTATAAGGCAAGAATTTTTCCCGGGGCTTCTCACAGATCGAGGGGATTGACTATGAAGAAACCTTTGCACCTATCGCAAGGTATTCTTCCATACAGACCATCCTTTCTCTCTTAGCGCAGATGGGTTGGCACATTCATCAGATAGATGTGAAGACTGCATTCCTCAATGGAGTCATTGAGGAGGAGGTGTACATAGAGCAGCCTAAAGGATTCAAAATATTTAGCAGTGGGTCGCATGTGTGCAGGCTCAAAAGAGCGCTGTATGGGCTAAAACAAGCACCTCGTGCTTGGTACACATGAATAGATAGTTATTTCACCGGACTTGGTTTCTCCAAGAGTGAGGCGAATACGAACCTATACCAGATTGTGGTGGAGCATAAGTTGTTGATCATTGTACTTTATGTATATGATTTGATACTAACAGGTGATGAACTGTTGATACACTCATGCAAGGCAGATCTTGAAAAGGAGTTTGAGATGAAGGACTTGGGCCTCCTTCATTATTTCCTGGGATTGGAAATTTGGCAGCGGAAGGGTGGAATGTCTGTGTCTCAAGGCAAGCATGCCCGAGAGATACTGGAGAAGTTCAACATGCAAGGCTGCAAGCCTATCGACACTCCTCTTCCTGGTATTTGGAGGAAAGAGGATGCTACATCGACATAGGTAGTGGATGCCACTGTTTATCGACAGTTGGTTGGTTCACTCATGTATCTAGTCAATACACGACCGGACATATGCTACGCTATTAACCAGCTTTCACAAGCTATGGTTAAGCCTACCAAGCTCTTTTGGAAGGCATGCAAGCATGTCCTGAGGTATCTCAGGGGCACATCGAGATATGGATTGTGGTATAGACAGTCAGATGAGTTGAAGCTGCATGGCTTCACGGATGTAGATTGGACAGGGAGCCTAATGGACAGAAAGAGCACATCTGGAGGGATATTCAGTATCAGGTCTACAACAATTTCTTGGTACAACAGGAAACAAAGATCCGTGGCACTCAGTTTAGTGGAGGCCGAGTACATGGCAGCAAGTTTAGCTGCATGTGAGGCTATATGGATGAGGAATATCCTAGTTGGGTTGTTCGGTTCACACTTAGATCCTACTGTGATATATTGTGATAATCAGAGTTGCATTAAACTCTTGGTTAATCCATTATTTCATGATAGATCTAAACATATTGAAATCTGGTACCATCATATCAGAGATTGTGTGCAGCGGAAGATCATGTTATTATCTTACATTCCTATAGAGGATTAGGATTCAGATATTCTAACGAAGGCGCTCACCAGGAGAAAATTCGAATACCATAGAGAAATGATCAAGGTGGCAGATAATCTCTATCTTGTTGAGAGGGAGTGTTGACATTCAACAAGATGATGAGCTTAGTGAAAAGTGTCACCTTCACTAAGTGGGCCCGCAGGCTATTTTTGGCGCAAAGTCTGTTTTTAGACATGTCGATCATGTTCTATGAGTCGCAGGATGCTATTTGTGGATGGTTGGTCAAGTTGGAAAAATATATGGACTTCTATTTTTAGACATATTGGGCAGAATCTATTTTTAGATTGCTAGTCTAAAAATAGATATGTCGAATATTATTAGCTCTTAATAATATTTGGACTCTAAACATTATGTTATTCTCTTGGAGCACTTCAATTAAGTGCAAAAATGTGGCACAACAGCTGACAGAAGGAATTACGCTATTCCTGAGGGTTTACTGGACCTAATGCATGAGGACTTCAGTTAGAACTCATGTGACAGAGTTTGGTGGAGTTGTATTCAGTTTAACTCAGTTAGACTCAGTTGAGCTAGCTATATCTAGTCTAACTGATTGATACACTAGTGAGAGTGGTGTGAATTAATTAGTTAATTAATTCACTAAATAATAACTCATTAATCAACTGAAGAATACATCAGTTAACTACAGTGCATGGACAGTTTCAGTGGAGACCAGTGGAGAGGTAGGTGAAAGAGCAAGCGTGACTATCAGTTGTGACTATAGTGATGCATTGATTACATCCAACACTCAGTGGAGATGCCAATGAGGATTGCGCAGTGCAAGGCTTGGTGGATTCGAGTTCATTCAGAGCCATTCTTCAGCAAGGATTGTGCAGTAGAGGCAGGCTAGCAGGTGGCAGAGATCAGTGCATGGATTTGCAAGATTGGGCCTGATTAGTGTGTAGCGATTGTATTGTACTGAGAGCTTGATATGATCAGCTTTGTATGAGGATTGTTACAAGATCTCTATGACATATATTATATACAGATAGTTGGGGTTTTTTTAGCTTCAGGTTTTCCCATTAAACAACTGTGTTAATGTGTGTGAATTTTTATTGTTTCATGTGTGCATTGCAATTGATTTAATTTCCGCATGTGATGATCAATAGTAGAATAGATTCTGTATTGTGCATGAAGTTAAAATAGTGTGTGATCAGGATAATCTTGGATATATAACACATAAGTTATATTATTTCTACATGCTTGACCTTTTTAGCTCGATAGCTCAATCTGCCAAGGAACTTGCACCAATTGTGGCCCTTCTGGCTTGAACTCTTCTTCCGATGCTCAACCTTTTTAGCTTGATAGCTCAATCTGCCAAGGAACTTGCACTACTAGTGTGCCTTCTCCAAGTTTTTATCGACTTCTTCTCATAATCCTCTGTTGGGACTCCAACGACCAAGGTTAAATCTTAATCAAGGGCTAGGATCATCTTGAAATGGATTCGTGTGAGTTTCTAGACTAGTCTCACCTTGAATTAATTAATTATGATTAATCAACCATTTTTCCTCACTTTAGACTTAGGAAACATTAAAAAATAGGTTAATAATATAATTAAGTCATCTCTAGGGTGAATTTTTAGAAACAATTTCTGGGTTTTGGATATCTCATGCATTCTAGCATCTCCGCCAAATTATGTGGCTAGAACACATCCAATACTACAAAAACTAACATAAATTTATCAACCCTGCAACTTACGCTTAATAGTTGTTGATGATGTTATTTTATTTTATTTGGTATCAACAAACAATTGTATTTTTAAATCTTGAAAAGTGTCCACTATTTTAAAGATGGAGTTTTGTGTGATTTATCTTTTAACTCAATTAATTTTCCATTAAGATGTGTAATATACCCCATGAATTTTGAGATATTGGGGCGTGCCAAAAGTAATAATCTATAAGTGATTACATGTGTAGCTAAGATTCAAATCATAGAGTGTCCAAAATATGTGACAAGAGGGTAAAATTAGAATGTGGCTCTCATACTAAATGAAATAGAAAAGGTTTATTTATAATTAAATATGAAATGATTCATAAAATAAATATCCAAAATAAATAAGATAACATAAGAGAATCCACGTAATGTATTAATATGTAACCTAAGAGGTTCATCACATAATTGAATTAATGATGATATATTACCATGTGATGATGTACCTATAACATTGGTGTACTTATAACATTGGTTAGTCACAATGATAGATAGGCCATGGCCTTTAAATAAAATACGCCAATTTATTATGTGTGTGTGGACTCTTCTCCATACTAATATGTTCAAGTGGATGATTTTTGTTTAGCTATCATTAATTGTCCTTCTCATTTTAGTTATAGGCATATGTTATGAAGTAACTATCCAAACAATATCAAACTTTTTTTATTATATTATCATGTTATGATTAGTAATCTAGGGAAAAACTATCGTTTTAATAGTTAATCTAAAATTGTTTCCTTGTTAAAAAATAATATTAAATAAAATTAAAAATTGCTAGTATCATAAAATATATTCCTTTGTTATCAATATTATTAATATAAGGATTCCTCCCCCCATGGTGGGTGCCTAAATGTGGGTTATGTTTCCCCATGTTGATATGTGTGTGCCAAATATTAATCCATCTTCCCATACACCCCTCATTTGGCGGCTCACATATAAAGCATGGCGTATTTGGATGGAAAATCTTGAGGTGAATGTGTGGGAGTTATTTTTCACCATGAATTTTAGTGTGCAAAACTCTTGGGAAGATAAACCCAACCTACTGGATGATTTAATGGAGAAACCTAGGAATTATTACCCATAATGGAGGGAGAATTCAAGTTCCTGGTCATATGTTTAAATTGGTTAACTTTCTGGTATAACAGTGAAATCGAAGGTTGTTTTGAGTTTTTTAGTATTCTACCATCTACATAAGGCATATCCTCACTAGGTTTTAGAGTGATTTTCATGGATTTTATCTTCCATTTAGGCTTAGGTTGTTCCTGTATTCTCTTTTTCCAATTCAATGTGTTTCTACAGTAAGATATGTCCCTGTTTGTTGGCTTCATTCTATATTTTAGCCTAAAGGTGGAGTCTTTTGGATGTGAGTTTGTTGGCTCTAGACTTGGTCTTTGGGAAACTTTGTACTTTGGCTTGGTGGTAATATTTGTGCCTTCTAGTTCATACTTCCCTAGTTTTTCAGTTTTTCATTCTCAATTTATATTTTTCTTTATTGGCTGTTGGTTCTATTGTAAGTTATTTAGTATTTTTTATTAATAGTGATGACTTTCTTGTAATACTCTTACTCCTTCCCCTTTTGTCATTTTTCATTATTTCTCTTCTTTTTTGTGGATTTTAATGGAAGGAGTCTTTGAATGCTTGAAAAGTATAGGAAACCTATATCTTTCCAATTTATTGTCTTGGGTCTTTCATTTACATTAGCTTAGTTTTCCTCTAGATATGTTTCTATTTTTCCTTTCCCTTGGATTTACTCAGCTCTCCTTAATTATGGTCCATTTTTCTTCGTTTCTCTTACTTCTATGGAATGTAGAAGAATATCCTCAATATGAATATGAGGCAGAAGGGGAATAGATACTCCCTCTGCAAGTGTGAATTCTCATCATTTTCATTTTTCTCAACCATGTGTTCAGACTACAACTCATTTCTCTATGGATTTTTTTGTGGATGTGATTCCTAATAGGATTTGACGAATCATCTTAGAAGTTGAGGATGAGGTTTTATTTTAATGTAGGTTCATTCATGATCATCAGGTTGATAGGGAAAAAAGGAGTTGGATCACTAAGATTTCACTTCTACTCAATCTCGCCAGACCTCCAACATGTAGGAAATTAATCTCTATTGGCATATCAAAATGCTTATGGGAATAGTTCTCATTTAGAGGAATGATACTTAGCAAGAGATATTAGCCTGCATTGCAAAGATATAGGAGAAATTGGAGAAGTTAGATAGAAACGCATTTGTTTTGGTTAAGAATATGGTAGGCATCACCTTTACCCCATCTAATGAAGACAATAACTCATATGAACCAATCCAAGTGGACTCTCCCTCAAGATGACATGATTAGGTGAACTTATATTTCTATTGTAGTTTTGATTTTCAAAATCTGGTAATCAATTTTTGTTAGTTATATTTTTACTGTAAATGATAAGATTATAGTTTTTATAATATAATGTAAAAAAATTGAAACTATGTTGATTGTTTCCCATGTGGTAGACTAATAAGTTACATGCATCAATTACCATCTCTTTTTTATCTAACCTTTTATATATATATATATATATATATATATATATATATATATATATATATATATATATATATATATATATATTTTTTTTTTTTTTTTTTCATATAAAAAATATGGAATTTTAATACAATGCAATTAGTTATATTTGAAATGATTTTTTTTTTTAATGAATAATATTATTCGAATGTCATTATGGCATAAATTCATATAAAAAATTTAATATAACATAAGTATAAATAATATAGTTAAGAGTAATATCATTGAGAGAATGAATATTACTGTAAATTACTTTCTTGTAATGTTGTTGACATTGTAGATTTATGTGAATGGAATTATTAGCCCATCTAGAAAATTATATATATATATATATATATATATATATAATTTTGTTGGTTAATAAATTAGAAGTCTTATTGCAGAGTTGTCAAGATATAATGTCACGTGTATTAAAAAGTATTTACCACTTTCTTATTTCAATAGAGTTTCAATATTTATTTTGTGGTTTTTGGATATTATGTTGGTAATTAATATTAGTATTTTTTATTTGTAAGCTAGGTAGGAATAAATATTCATCATCATGTCTAATACATATCACCCTGATTGGGTCAGGGAATTGAACTGGTGACTTCACATCAATAAGTGTCTTAATAGAGCACCCGATCACCATCTATCCAAGACCCCGTGGACAATTAATATTAGTATTATTAGTTTTGATAATTATTTAATTTTATTTTAGATAATATTATTAGCTCTTGTTATTTAATATATATTAGAGCCCCCGGATCCGAGTGAGCACATGCAAAAATAGGAGGGGCAGTTGTCGCATGCCACCTCTTCATGAAGTCTTAATGGGGATGGATGTGTTGCAGAAATTCCCTAAACTCATCACATGCCACATTCGTTGTAGCTAGTTGAAGGAGGTCCAGGTGAGGACAAGGAAATTAAGCTTAGAGTGCGCCATGAATTCTGCCATCAATGTGGATTCTGACCTTCATTCCTTTAGCCTCTTTGCTTTGTGAGTGGATGGTTGTTTGATCCAGTGGATCAGTAAAGTGATCAAAATTAAAATTATTCAAAAGTGCTCGAAACCAGCGCCAAAACGAAGATATCATTGCCTTGAATCCAACACAATTTGTTTCACTCAAAACCGAAATCGTATGCTCTTGATATCGCTTTCTAGTTGTTTTATCAAACAACTAAAAATTTTAAAGTTGGGTTGCAGGTACACCCGCTCAGAAATTTATACATTGACTAGGAAGGTGATTGGGTATTTGAATGTATTTTTCTTCGCCAATTGTTGTGCACCGAGTTTCTCTTCTGGTTGGTCGAAATATTGTGGTTTTTGATTGGTTGATTGTGTTTGTGGGTTGGGGCAATGGTGGGGGCCACGTGGGCCAATTTTTCGCTGCCACGTGGCCTCCTGATGTCATTGTAAAATTTGGTATGGGTTGGATCAAGCCTGGAAGGGTTCGAACATTGGACTTACCGACTGGCAGCACAATGCTCCACCACTGCACCACCAGTGTTCCTTAATTACCATAGTTCACATGCTCTATTTAAAGTTTATTTGAATGCATGTTTGGGGTCGAAGACAGGGTTAACCCCTGGTCCCCGATCCACCCCAACCCATGATACCGCAGGTCAGGGTAGCCAGGGGTGCGGGGTTAACCCTGACCCCAACACCATGGATCAAAAAATAACCATGGTCGGAGCATAGTTATGTTGGTGCAGTTTTTAATTGAACCGACGAGAACCATAACCTAAACAACATATTACTGTTATAACCGTGATCTATTGCACAGTTCAAACCCCAATGGAACCACCCAATGTAACCACAACCACCGGAGTCGGGGTTGGGTTATGGTATGGCGTGGATTTTTAAACCTTACCACCAGTCCAACCATATTTCTGCAACCAACCATGGGTCACAACCATGGTCAAGCCTTTGGTGAGATTCATTTAAACCACCTGAAATCAACGAGACCAAAGATGCCACGTGGCCCTGATTGGTTGGTTCATGGGTGTCACCGAGAAATTAAAGCATTCGACAATTTTCATCTGAACCAGCGCGAATCTCGGCGACGAAGGGAAAATTTGTTGCTCCACGTAGCAAAAAAGTGCAGAATTTATAGGATGGATTGCAGGTGGGTGTGAATTATAGCACAATTAGCAGGAAAATTGTTCTAGAGCATGAATCAGTAATTTTTGACCTTTTTTAGTGCAAAAAGAGCCAAGATAGGGGTTTTTTACTATTCTGGAGACATTAGAGACAATATTTTTTCATTCTAAGTACTGCAAATCCATTTAAACACATATTTTAGCACATAATTAAAGAGAACCAACATTGGAAGTTGGACCAGGAGATGTATCCCAAGAGGGGTGAATTCATTCATCATTGTTTTGATTGTGTTTCTATTATGTATTATTGTCTCTACTATTTGCTACAAAACTGAGTTTAAAAACTTAATTTGTGTTATGGAAACTTGTTTAATTGCATAAAAATTTAAAATTTCACTTGAAACCTTCAAGTTTTCATATACAGATCAATTTTGTATCAAATCTTTGTTTCTTTGGTTGTATTGAGGGTTTAATAAAAGGTTGTTGCAACTATACAACAAGATTTAGGTTTTGATTCCGAAGATGAAACAAAGATCATAGCCATGGGATTGAAAGGTATGAAAACTATTGCAAGAACTAGTTCTTCAAATATCCTCAATGAAAAAACAAGAATAGAGTTTTTCCACATTAGATTTATTTCAAAAAATACCAAGATAGATACTTTATTTGATAGTGGATCACAAGCAAACCTCATTTCATAAGACATTGTCAATAAATTAAACCTGGAGAACATTCCTCATCTTAAACCTTATCCTGTAGGTTGGGTATGTGACAATACAAAATTGCAAGTGACAAGAAAATGCATACTTAGATTTTCCATCACTGCAAATTTCATTGATGAGGTATAACTTGATGTAGTCTCGCTTGACATATGTGGTATTTTTTTGGGAAACCTGTATCTATATGATAGGAGATCTATATTTCATCACCATGATAAAAATTATAATTTTTTTTTTTTAAATGGGATTGAGTACATTGTTAGAGCACATAGCAAAAAGATGAGTTTATCTCTTGTGAATGTTGGACAAATGAAGAGGATTGTTAATGCTAGTCATAATTTTGCATTATTAATGTTCAAAATCAAAGATGTTGAGGAATATAAAGCCTTTCAAGGACATGAATCAAGTTTGAAATCTGATTTGATTTACATTGCTAATACATGTGATAAGAATTTTTAGGAGTCTAACATGTTGCCTCCTAAAACAGGAAAATGACATCAAGTGCAATTGTAACATCATGCATCATTGTTGAACATAGGTATGAACAAGATGCCAATGTGAAAGAATGCAGGGATAAAAAAGCAGATGCAAAAGATATTTGACATAGAGGAAATTGGTCCCGAGACATATTATTGTGGGTTTCATAATGTTTTGGCTTTGACGAAGGATGGTGCATGGCGATGGCGATCACATTTGGTAAAGAGTCAAGCCAAGTGTAAGGCTAGACATGCTAAGCATCGTTATGACTACAATTTTCAAAGTGAAATGATCTTGAAATTGTGTAAGTATCCTTTGATTGAAGATCAAGGAGGGAATGTTCAAATTCCTTCATAAAAATATTTATTTTATGAATATCTTAAAACATTGCAGCAAGATATCATCGTTGACAGGAAAACAAGGGCATCAAAACAAGGGAAAGTGAAGTACCTTCATGAGAGGCTCAAATCAAAAAATCCAATAAAATATCAGTGGATTGAGATTGGAAGGGTGAGGGAAATGTACCCTCATATGTTTTTGACTAAAAATGAGCTTTTGGAGGTCCAAAAGCTTCAAGTGGGAAGGAATGATCAAGTGGATCAGTAAAGTGCTCAAAATTCATAGTGTTTAAAAGTGCTCGAAACTAGTGCCAAAACAAAGATATCGTCTCCCTGAATTCAACGCATATCATTTCATGCAAAACCAATATTGTATCCTCTCGAGATTGTGTTTTGACCATTTTCTTAAACAACTAAATTTTTTTAAGTTGGGTTGCAGGTATTCCTAGTCAGCAGTATGTACACTACTAGGTAGGTGATTGGGCAGTTGAATGTATTTTTCTTGGCCAATGGTTGTGCACCAAGTGTCTTCTTATGGTTGGTTGAAATCTTGTGCTTTTTGATTGGTTGATTGTATTTTTGAGTTGGACCCATGCTTGGTTTCCATGTGGCCTCCTAGCATCATTGTAAATTTTGGTATGGGTTGTATCGGGCCTGGAAGGGTTTGAAATTTGGACCTATTAATTGGAATCATAGTGCTCCAACACTATGCTACCAATGTTCCTTATTTACCATAGTTTGCATGCTCTATTTAATGTTTAGTGGAATGCATGTTGGGGGTCTGGGCTAAGGTTAACCCCTAGTCCCTGGTCCACCCCAACCCACGAGACTACAGGTCAGGGAAGCTAGGGGCATGGGGTTAACCCCAACCCGAACACCAAGGATCAATAAACAACCACAGTCAGAGCATAGTTATGTTGACGCAATTTTGAATTGAACCGGCAGGAACCATAACCCAAACTACATATTACATTTATATCCGCAGTCCATTACACATTTCAAACCCTGGCGGAACCACCCAACGTAACCACGGTCATTGGAGTCGGGTTTAGGTTATGGTATGGCATGAGATTTTAAACCTCATCACCATTCCAACCATAATTTTTCCACCAACCATGGGTCACAGTCGTGGTCAAGCCTTTGGTGAGATTGGTTTAAACTGCCTGAAATCAATGGCATTGAAGAAGCCACATGGCCTTGATCGGTCGGTTCGTGGGGGTCACTAGGAAATTAAAGCATTCGAAAATTTTCACCCGAACTGATGCAAATCTCTTCATCACAAGGAAAATTTGTCGCTCCACATGGCGGAAAAGTGCGGAATCTATAGGAGGGATTGTAGGTGGTTACGAATTGTAGTGACAATTAGTAGGAAAATTGTTCTAGAGCATAACTCAATATTTTTTTGACCTTTTTTAGCACAGTTTGAGCCCAACTAGGGTTTTTTATTGTTGTGGAGACATTATAGACATTATTTTTTCATTTTGAGAACTGCAAATCCATCTAAACACATATTTTGAGCACATAATAAAAGAGGCCCAACATTGGAAGTTGAACCAGAAGATGTAGCCCAGAAGGGGTGAAATCCTTCATCATTTTGTTGTTTTTGTTTTTGTTATGTATTATTGTCTCGATTATTTGCTGCAAAATTGAGTTTAAAAACTTAATTTATGTGCTACAACAACTTGTTTATTTTCATAAAAACTTAAAATTTCACTTGAAACCTTCAAGTTTTCATATATATATCATTGTTGGGGGTCTGGAGTGGCAGCAAGGCTAAGGTTTTTTTAGGTCCATGGTAGATATTTCATTAGTCTACTCATCATGGTGAGGGAAATTGGTCAAACCAGACATGGGAGTAGAGGTCATGGATGCAAACCTCTTCCTCCCTAGCCTGGTCAGGGTGAAGAACAATTCAATGAGTACATTCCTATGCATATATGGTGCCTCATTGCTACTATGGAAGCTTAGGAGATATGGAACATAGGAAATGGAAATTAGGTTGTCTGATATTTTCTTGGAAGAAAACTCTAGGAGCAAGAAAATACTACAAGAGATTCAAACGAAGAAATGTTGAACTCAAGGCCTTTCTGGTCCACACGTGCACAACCTTAATAAATTTATCCAGAGTCATGGGAATTCCCTTTCCCCCTCCCCCCCCTCCTCTGACGTCCTCCAATTCGAATCTAAGGAATGAATCTGGTGCATCATTCCATCAAGGGAAAGCGACGAAGTTACCCATTCAATCTAGTGTTAAGGGCCAAGCCAAGGGAGTGTCCCTCTTGGCTTTTTAAAGGATATGAAAATGCCTTCCTCTACTTGGAGCAGAAAGAACAGGTTAGGAAGGAAAAAAATTTACAAGGCAAGGTTCTAAGGGAGCAACTGCATCACTCCCAAGAAAATATTGACAAATAAAAGAAACAACCCAAACATGCATGCTAAATTTCATGGATAAACATTCTCAAAGTCCTAATTTTACATGTATTTATGTTTATTCTATGTTTACTTTGTTTTTGTGTCATACCATCACCATTATGGCTCAGAATTTTTTGGGATACCATATGGTTTGCCTCTCATGGGAAGTTTTTCTCCCTAATTTTTATATTTTCCTCGTAGTTTCAGTAATGTTCACTTTTTTTTGTAGTCTCTCCACCACAGTTTTGGTTCAAAACTCTTTGGGAGACCATTTGGGTTCCCTCTTGTGGGCCAATGGTATCCCCATTTCTCTCTCAACACATACATTTTTTTGTCTACAAACAGTTTCAGATTACAAAATATTCCATGATTTTATTCTATGTATATTCCTACAAATAATGCTAAGATTGTTTAGAAGTGTCTTCCCCAAGAAGTCATGTCTTGGAAATGTTGGTAGTGTTGGCTGTGTTTTCTAGAAGAAATCACACAAATGGACATGACAATAATAAAGGAATAATTCTTAGATGTATTAAAATATATGGCTAGCGATAAAAGTCTTGGTCCAGATGGATGGAGCATTGAACTCTTCATTCACTTCCTAGATATCATGGAACCTAATTTGTTGGAAGTTTCATATGAATCAAGAAGAACAAGCACGATTTTAGGCTCCTTAAATTCCATGTTCATCACCCTCATTCCTAAGGTGGAACATCCATCTTCTTTGAGTTCAAGTCGATCTTCTTATGCAACATAGCTTATAATTTTTTAATAAAATTAAGATCAAACAGGATCAGGGCATGTATCATGTTATCACTCTAATAATTCTCAAGAGTTGTTATTATTTTTGTGTTTTAAAGAAGATTAAAGGTAACCAAAAACCTACTTTTAAGCCTTAGGATCTAGCCTTCCTAACGCTCAGAGAGGGCTCTCTCTATATTATTTATCTTTCTTGATTTTGATTGATTTCAGGCTAGTTATGTAGGGTAAATTGGGAAAACATGTAAATGATAAGCAGTTCAAGACAAAATTCTTGATTTATCATTTAGATTTAGAACAACATACAAATATTGATGTAAAGCATAATAAATTGGAAAAGACACAAGTGAATACTTCAGTGTAGTGGCCCAACACATGAATCCTATAATATGTTGCTTTATTGCTTTAATCCAGTCCGCTGGATTGAAATTGGTACAATCACCCTTAGGTTCAGAATAGTACAAATATAGAAATGTTCAATAATTCATCCACACCCAATACTTCCAAATGAGAAGTATTTTATACAAAAACTCTTACAAAATATCTTAAAACTAATTTAGGAATTATTCATGGAACAAGAGATATCTTCATGCAAGAAGATAGTGATAGCTTTCTAACTAATGCTAATTATCCCTGTTTTTATTGAAATTATTGTTTGATGTCTTAAATATATTGTTGTTTTCTCTCTTTGTTGTTCAACGAAGGTTGCAGCTAGACAGTGAAGTGTCCTTTACGCCGACAACTTTATCTCTGCTTTGTAATTTTTTTATTTGACTTTGAACTGATACTCTTTCACTGTTTACTGTCCTAATTTTAACTGCAAAACTGTAACTGTAAATGTAAAAACAACATGCTCTGTTTTATTTTTACTGCTTTGTGCTTACTACAACCTTATTTCACAGTAAATCATTCATTTTCCCCAAAGTTCTGCCTCTGGCAATTTGATCTTCATCATCCTCATTAATATTTCATCTGCTTCAGTGTATTTTGAGAATGTAGGCTTATTGATAAATATGTGTTTCATCTCATGCTGTAGGTAAAACAAATTCTCAAAATTCTTGTAGATTACCTTCCCTATTGGAATACCTTGTGAGGAAGGCAGATTGTTTTGATCCTTGGTAACTTCTCTCATTTTCTTGTCATAGTCATCCTTCTTCATTAGTTTTTCATGAATAACTAATGGATTTGGAAGGCCTTTCTCCCTTATGACATCAAATTTCATCATAAAACTTGTAATGGAAACCTCCATGTCTTGGCATTTCTCCTCTAGATGTATCATCAAATTATTTTTAGAAATAACCTTCCTAACTTTTAGGATAGTTTCTGTTCTGTCATTAATTCCAATTTCTTCAAGTTTTTTCCTATTTTTGGAATTAAGAAATTTTATGATTTCAAGAGCTTCTTCAGGTTTCTTACCAAGCTCTTCTTTTAACTTTTGAATGGCTTCTTTTGTTGCTTTGACTAATTCTTTTTGTTCATAAATGACCTGTATGGATGGCCAAATATCATTGATAGCTTCAATGATATTGGCCCATAGTTGTTGTCTAACTTGCTTGGGCTGGAGTTTGCAAAGTTTGACTAGTATCACTTTGCTTCTCTGCCTCTACCAAGGTGTTCTCCAACGATTCAGATTGATTGGAGAATTTCTCTATGTCTGGTTTCTTTTCATGTACATAGGGAGTTAATTTGCATTTAACTCTCATTTTACTTATAACTCCAAGAGGATCATAATACCATAGAAAACAATGACTGAACTGAATTCCTACAAAATTTTTTCAGCCTTTGGACCTGCATCTCTATTGTTATAGATAAAAGGGCCAACTTGATTTTTCAATTTGAATTGTGTCTTCTTCTTTGCTGCCAAGAAATTAATTGCATATGAATTAAGAATCTGCCTTATGTACTCAAGGGAAAATAAACTCATAGGGGGGTATTTGAGTAGTTTATATGGAACAAGACTTGATCCATATACTCTTATCTTAGTATGGTTTTGGTACAAGTACCAATCTCCTATTATATTATGCTCTAACATCTACATGGCTTTCTTAATTTCCTCACTAATTCTAGGTTGTCTGTTGTTGTTCAGCAAATTTACCATAGGATGAATGAAAGAACCAGTAAACTATGCATAAGTGAACTCATTGGATTCTTTCGAAAGTCCAAAAGATTATTGATTGTGGGTTTCCTTCAACATCAAGCTTTTGAAGGTTTATAGAAAATTTCTCAGACTGAAATATAAAAACATATGCAATAAGAATGAGGAATACTTGAAAACACCTTCAGAAGACATTTTGACCAACTATTCATGAATATTGTCAGCAAGGTATTGGGAAAAATTGAAAATGGTAGCAAGAGGCTGACCAGGTATGAAAGTAGACAAAAAACTTATCACTGTAACATCATCATGTTCATATGTGAAATAACCAAGAATGAAAGACAACATGTAGATGATATGTCTTGTCCTTTCAAAAAAAAATTTAGTAGGGTATGTAGAATTTATCTTGGGAATTTTTACAAAAGAAGGCATGAAAGTCTGGAATATCTGGAACCTCTTGGGGAAGTCCAGATTCAAGTATAATTGTGTAAGAGCCTCAATGGAAAAATGAACTTCATCTAGTCTGGATTGCATCTGGAGAATTTTATTGATTGAATCAACAGTAATGGTAAACATAATTTCTTTCTCAGAGTTTATTATGGCTCTCTGATTAGGGAAATAGCAGGATTAACAAAGTCTAATCACTTCTGGGCACTGGAAGGTCTGTGGGACAACATATTTTGGCAAATTTGACCCGCAAATAAAAACTTCATCAGAGTTATCTATTGATTTTTCTTGGCTCCAGGAGTGAAGCTCAATAAGGTTAAATTATGTAACTATGGCAATGATTGTTGAGATTCAAAAAGATTATGATCCTAGTGAAAATTAAGCACCTTAACTAAGTGGGGCCCGCAAGCTATTTTTAGGTGTATGTCTATTTTTAGAATGGTGAGAATATTCTAAAATTAGCAGGATGCTAATTCTAGATGGTTGAGAAAATTCTATCTTTGGATGAATTTCTATTTTTAGAAGATGGGCGAAGTCTATTTATAGATCAATAATACAAAAATAGAATGCATATCAATTATTATTAGCCCTTAATAATAATCAGACAATAAATAGTAACTTATTCTCTTGGAGCACTTTATTTCAATGGACATATGTGGCACATTAGTCGGCTGAAGGAATTACACAATTCCTAGGGTGGTTGGTGACTCATGCATGGAGGACTTCTTTATAAATGATAATGGCAAGTTGTAACAAAGTTGGAAGAGTAGTTATGTGAGTTGTTATTTAGTTTAACTTAGTTAAGTGAGTTAAAATTAGTTGTGCTAGTTGTAACTAAAGATACAGTAGTGAAAGATGAAAGAATTAATTATTTAATTAATTCACAAGTAGTGTCTTACTTGAAACTAAAGAAATACAACAATTAACTACTTTCATGTCAGATCTAGTGGAGACCCAGTGGAGAGATAGGTGAAAGGGTGAGATGGACTATCAGTTGTGACTATAGTGATGCATTCAATGCATCTACATAGACATTTGAGATGCCAATGAGGATTGAGTAGTGCAATCAAGGCAAGATCGAATTCATTCAGGGATCTTCTTCAACAGGGATTGCGCAGTGGAGGCAGGCTGTCAGGAGGCAAGAAATTGGTCCATAGATATGCAAATTTTTGCATGACAGTGTGTGACGATTGTATATTGTACTGAGAGCTCTATGAGCTGAGATTTGTATGATATTTTTACATGATCCATTGAAATACATAATATATGATAGTTGGGGTTTTTAGATTTAAGCTTTCCCAGTAAATCATCTTGTCATGTGCGATTGATTTTGCTTCATATGTGTTTTGCAATTGGAAATTTAATTTCCGCAAAGAATTAAGTGGAAGGATTATGTATTTAACATAAGATTAAATTGTTAGATAAAGAGAATCTGGAAATACATTATTTTGTTTATAAATTTCTACATGGTATCAGAGCAATGTTGATCACTGGAGATCACAATATTGAAGCGGTGTTGAGTTTTGCGTTGGTGGACAATTCGAATTTGATGCAAGAATTTCTTGGTGCGACAATTGAGTAAACATTGAAATGGCTTTCAATGGGTTGTGATTGGAGTATGAACTTGAGGGAAGCTCTAACTACATAGCCTGGAAGGACAGGATGGAGGCAGTGCTTGAAGATAATGGTCTGAAGGAGTTCATCGATGCAATGTTCCTAAGCCCACTTCGACGGATGTTGCATTACTTGACGCCTGGCAAAAGAAAGTAGCAAAGATAAGAATAATTCTGTTGGAAGGTGTGAAAGACCATATTGTGTCAAGAATTCATGGGAAATCCACTCCATTTGTAATGTGGAAGGCTTTGACATATCTTTTTTAAAGCAGTAGTGACCATAGGAAGTTGGTGTTGAAAGATAAACTCAGAAAAATCAAAATGGAGAAGGGCGACAGTATTCCAAAGTATCTCACGAAGTTTGTCCAATGTAGGGATGAGTTGGGGAGTGTGGGAATTACAGTTGCAAATGATGACTTGGTGAGCTTGGCTCTCCATGGGCTTCCGAAGAGTTGGCACAGTTATCAAGACTCTGTCAATGGGCGGAGAAACTGTCAGATTGGGAGCGACTTTGGTCAGATATAGTGCAGGAGAAGATAAGGCGGAGTACCAAGGATGGCTCTTCATCAAAGCATGATGATGAAGAGGATTTTGCTTTGGCTGCCAAAGTGAGGAAATGGAAGGGGAAGAAATCCCATCCAAAATCTGAGGCGAAAGGCAAGAAGTTGGATTTGTCCAAGGTGAAGTGTTTTCACTGTCACGAACATGGGCATCTTGCCACTAACTACCCACAGAAAAAGAAGAACAAGAAGGTTGTTGGAGCTGCAGCTGGTGAGGCCCTTGCCTCACAATTTGAACTTGATTTCTCCTTGATCGCATGCTTGGTTTCAAGCATAATGGGATCGGTGTGGTATCTTGATAGTGGTGTTTCCTTCCACATGACGAGAGACAACGAGTTGTTCAGCGACTTGGACGAGAAAGATCTTCAAATGCATATAGAGATGGGTGGTGATGGTAGATATAGTGAAAATGACATTGGAACCATTACCTTTGAGAGGGATTTAGGTAAACCATTTTTTTTGAAAGATGTTATGCATGTTCCAGGTCTGAATAAGAAATTGGTCTCAGTCGCGAGGTTGGAGGACAAAGGTTATGACGTTGTTTTCAGCGAGGGAAAAGATTTCCTGCGACAAAAAACAACGGGTCAAATGAAGAGGAGGATTCGAGTCAAGAATCTCTACAAGCTAGAGGTAGATGGTTGTGCTGCAATGGTGGGAAAATAAGAAGAAGTGGTGAGCCGGGATGAGGGCGAATTATGGCACAGGAGATTGGGCCATCTTCACCATGGCGCCCTGAAGATTTTACAACAAATTTCTACTGGACTTCCCAAGGGTACACTTGCGTAGATAGATCAGTGTAAGGGATGTACTATGGGTAAGCTTGTGAAGACCACCTTCCATGAAAAGGAGAATTGTGCTTCGGTGATCCTGGAGAGAATTCACACAGACGTGTGTGGACCATTCTCGATTGCTTCAACAACAAAACAAAAGTATTATTTTATTTTTTTAATGACTATTTTTGTAGATGTTGGATCTTCTTCATGCAGAAGAAGGATCAAACATTCTCAAATTTCTGTGAGTTTAAAGCATTGCTGGAGAGGGATTTGGGGAAGCAAGTGAAGGCTCTGCGAACCGATAATGGTGGTGAATATATCTCGAACGAATTAAAAGACTTCTATAGCAAAGAAGGAATTCGAAGAGAACTCATAGCACCTCATAACCCACAGTATAATGGGGTTGCGAAGAGGAAGAATAGATATATTGTGGGTGTTGCATGAGCTATG
Source organism: Pinus albicaulis (assembly GCA_034641835.2). Lineage (NCBI taxonomy): Eukaryota > Viridiplantae > Streptophyta > Pinopsida > Pinales > Pinaceae > Pinus > Pinus albicaulis. Next base: position 632,263,483 of record CM076569.1, read on the forward strand.
CTGCATGACCAAGTCCTACCAATGCACTTATGGGTGGAAGCATGCAACACTACGGTTTATGTGCAAAAAATGTTTTCCTCATAGAGTACTTGGCGTGAGTACACCTGAAGAAGTTTTTTCTGGTAAGAAGCTGGATGTTTCTCATTTAAATATTTTTGGCTCATCTTTTTATGTTCATGTGACCAAGAATGTTAGAAAGATGCTGGAGCCGAATGTAGAAGTTGGGATATTTTTGGGGTACACAGAAACACCCCATAATTATTGTGTGTATTTTCTAAACATTCGGATGACTGTGGTGCGATGGGATATAAAATTCAATGAGGAGAAAGCCATGAAGTTGTCGCTTGAGAGGGAGCTACACTTGCATGCAGAGGAGGAACTGCATGTTCCCAAAGATGAGCCTCAAGATGTAAATCAGCCACAGGAAGAAGATCATGGAGTGGAGGAGTCCACTCATGCAGAGCCAAACATCAGAATTGGCAGAAGGTGTACCACAGAAGCTGAGAGGCTGAAGCTTGATGCAACATAGAATGTAGGAGTCCCTACTTGACAGCACAGACAGAGACAGTCACCTGACCGATATACTAGATACATAGCTCTTATGAGCAACTGTGTCGTGACAGAGCCATCTTCCTTTGAGGAAGAAGTTCAGGAGCTCACATGGGTAGATGCCATGGTGGAGGAGTATGACTCCATTGTTGGAAACAATACTTGGGAGATTGTTCCAAGGCCGGTTGGTAAATTAGTGGTAGGTTCAAGATGTATCTACAAGGTAAAGCAAGTTGCTGATGGGAATTTTGAGAAGTATAAGGCAATATTTGTTGCCCGGGGCTTCTCACAGATTGAGGGGATTGCTTATGAAGAAACCTTTGCATCTGTTGCACGATATTCTTCGATAAGGACCATCCTTGCTCTCTCAACGCAGAAGGGTTGGAAAATTCATCAGATGGATGTGAATACTACGTTCCTTAATGGTATCATTGAGGAAGAAGTGTACATTGAGCAGCCTGAAGGATTTGAGATCTTCAGCAGCGATTCGCATGTATGTAGACTCAAAAGAGCGTTGTATGGGCTAAAGCAAGCACCTCATGCTTGGTACACTCAGATTGACATCTATTTCACTGGACTTCGCTGTAGAAATTTGAATAATAGATAACTTATTCACCGAGATTATCCTGATCACACACTATTTGAGCTTCATGCATAATACATAACCTCTTCTACTATTGATCATCAATTTGCGGAATTATAAACAATCGCATGCGCACATTAAAACCACATAATCAATCACACATATAAACACAGTATGTAATGGGAAAGCTTAAAGCTGAAAACCCCCAACTATCTGTATATTATAATGATAGATTTCATGTAACAATACATAGCACAAAGCCCCTCACAAGCTCTCAGCACTATCTCACATGCTACACACTACACAAGCTCAGATCAAGCAAGTCACATGCTCAAATCTCCTCCACCTGTTAGCCAACCTCTACTGTGCAATCCAATATGGATAATCATGAGATCAAGGTTCAAATCCCACCAGTATGTACTGCGCAATCCTCATTGGCTTCTCCATCAATGTGTGTGCAAATCTCATACACCAGTATAGTCACAACTGATAGTCAACCTGCTCTTTCACCTACCTCCATCACTGATCTCCACTGAAACTGTCCATGCACTGAAGTTAACTTATGTGTTTATTAGTTGATTTATGAGTTAATAATTAGTGAATTAATTAATAATTAATTCACACCACTCATCACTAGTGTATTAATCAGTTAGACTAAATACAACTAGTTTAACTAAGTCAAACTGAACACAACTCCATCAACTCCTCAATCAACTCCACCAAACTCACTCACATGAGTTCTAACTGAAGTCATCATGCAATAGCTCCACTTAGACCCTAGGAATAGCGTAATTCCTTCTGTCAGCTACATGTGCCACATCCAGGCATCAAACTGAAGTGCTCCAAGAGGATAAGATAATGTTTATAGTCCAAATATTATTAAGAGCTAATAATATTCGACATATCTATTTTTAGACTGGCAATCTAAAAATAGATTCCACCCAATATGTCTAAAAATAGAAGTCCATCTATTTTTCCAACTTGACCATCCCTCCACAAATAGCATCCTGCAACTCATAGAATCATGATCGACATGTCTAAAAATAGACATAGTCTAAAAATAGACTTTGCGCCAAAAATAGCCTGCGGGCCCACTTAGTGAAGGCGACTTCTTTTCACTAAGCTCCATCATCTTGTTGCATTATCAACACTCCCTCTCAACAAGATATGGATTATCTGCAACCCCTATCCTGCCTCTGTGGTATTCGAATTTGCTCCTGGTGAGCGCCTTCGTCAAGATATCAGCATCCTGATCCTCCATAGGAATGTATGAAAGTAAATACATCCCCCGCCGCACACACCGATATGGATGATACCGGATGTCAATGTGTTTGGATCTATCATGAAATACTGGATTAGCCGATATTTTGATGCAACTTTGGTTATCACAATAAATCATAGTAGGCTCCAAGTGTGAACCGAACAACCCGACCAGGATCTTCCTCCTCCATATAGCCTCGCATGCAGCCAAACTCGCTGCCATATACTCAGCCTTTGTTGAACTGAGTGCCACGGATCTCTGCTTCCTGCTGTACCAAGAAACTGTTGTCGACCCGATACTGAAAATCCCTCCAGTTATACTCTTTCTGCCCGTTGGGCTTCCTGCCCAATCTGCATCCGTGAAGCCACACAGCTTCACCTCATCCTCCTGTCTGTACCACAATCCATATCCCTATGTGCCTCTAAGATAACGCAATACATGCTTGCCCGCCTTCCAGAAGAGCTTGGTAGGCTTAACCATAGCTTGTGAAAGCTGGTTAACCGTATAGCATATATCGGGTCGTGTATTGACCAGATACATAAGCGACCCCACCAACTGTCGATAAACAGTGTCATCCACTACCTCTGTTGAAGTAGCATCCTCCTTCCTCCAACCACCAGGAAGAGGAGTATCAACAGGCTTGCAACCATGCATGTTGAACTTTCAAAAGATTCTCCGGCATACTTACCTCCCGAGAAACAAACACTCCATCACTACGCCGCCAAATTTCCAATCCCGAGGAATGGAACAATGAAGGAGGCCCAAGTCCTTCATCTCAAACTCTTTTCGCAAGGTCCTCTCATGAGAGTATCAACAAGAGCATCACCTCGTCAAAATCAAATCATCTACATAAAGTACAATGACCGCAACCTACCCTCCACCACAATCTGGTATAGGTTCGGATCCGCCTCACTCTTGGAGAATCCAAGTCTGGTGAAATAACTGTCTATCCGTGTGTACCAAGCACGAGGTGCTTGTTTCAACCCATACAGCGCTCTCTTGAGCCTGCACACATGCGAATCGTTGTTGAAGATATTGAAACCTTCAGTCTGCTCTATGTACACCTCCTCCTCAATGACTCCGTTGAGGAACATAGTCTTCACATCCATCTGATGAATGTGCCACCCCATCTGCGCTGAGAGAGCTAGGATCGTCCGTATGGAAGAATACCTTGCGACAGGTGAAAATGTCTCCTCATAATCGATCCCCTCTATCTGTGAAAAGCCTCGGGCAACAAATCTTGCCTTGTACTTCTCCACACTCCCGTCAGCTGCCTGCTTCACTTTGTAGATGCATCTCGAACCCACCACTGATTTCCCTTCCAGTCTCGGGAGAATCTCCCATGCACTGTTTCTGACAATCGAATCATACTCTTCCACCATGGCATCTACCCATGCGGGATCCTCCACAGCTTCCTCGAAAGAGGATGGCTCTTTCACGATACACTTGCTCATAAGAGCCATGTATCTAGTATACCGGTCAGGTGACTATCTCTGTCTGCGCTGTGATGTAGGTGCTCCTACAACCTTCTCTGCATCTTGAGCCAGTGGCTCAGCTTCTGTAGTGCGCTTCCGCCCTCTGATGGTTGGCGCTGCATGAGTGGTTTCTTCCACTCCATGAACTTCCTCTTGTGACTAATCCACATCTTGAAGCCCATCCTTAGGAACTAATAGCTCCTCCTTTGCATGCAAGTGTATCTCCCTCTCAAGCAAACACTTCATGGCTTTCTCCTCCTGAAATTTGATATCCCGTCGCACAACAATCTTGCAACTGTCTGGAAAATACACACGATAGTTGTGGGGCGTATCACTGTACCCCACAAATATCCCAACCTCTGCGGTCGGCTCCAGCTTCTTCCTGGCATCCTTAGTCACATGAATGTAAACAGGTGAACCAAAAATCCTCAAATGGGAAATATTAGGCCTCTTACCAAAAAATTCCTCCTCGGGTGTACTCATGCCAAGTATCCTGCGAGGACAACGGTTCTGCACATATACTGCAGTATTGCATGCCTTTGCCCACAAGTGAATGGGTAGGCCCTGATCATGCAACATCGCCCGTGCAGCACCCACGATTGTTCTGTTCTTCCGCTCAGCAACCCCGTCCTGCTGTGGGTTATGAGGTGCTATGAGCTCTCTTCGAATTCCTTCTGCGCTGCAAAATTCCTTGAATTCGCCAGAGATGAATTCACCACCATTGTTTCTCATAAGAGCCTTCACCTGCTTCCCTGATTCTTTCTCCACCAACACCTTGAACTCACAGAACTTTGAGTATGTCTCGCTCTTCTTCTGCATGAAGAAGATCCAGCACTTCCGAGAAAAATCATCAACAAAGATCACATAATACCTGTGCTTTGTTGTCGAAGCTACTGAGAAAGGTCCACACACGTCTGTGTGAATTCTCTCAAGGATCGTCGTGGCGCGACTATCCTTCTCGTGAAAGGTGGCTTTCACAAATTCTCCTAAGGTACACCCCTTGCACTGATCTGACTGCGCAAGAGTTCCTTTAGGAAGCCCAGTAGAAATATTATGCAGTATCTTCAAAGCTCCATGGTGAAGATGGCCCAATCTCCGGTGCCACAACTCGCCATCATCCCGGCTCACCACTCCTTCTGCCTTGCATGCCATTGCTGCGCAGCCATCTACCTGTAATTGATAAAGGTTCTTAACTCGAACCCCTATCCTCCAGGTTTCACCAGTTGCCTTACTACGCACGAAAGCCTTTCCCTTGCTAAAGACAACATCATATCCCTTGTCTTCTAACATCGCCACAGAGATAAGATTCTCCTTCAATCCTGGAACATGCATCACTTCCTTCAATACGAAGGGTTTACCAGACTCCCTCTCAAAGGAAATGGTACCGATACCGGTCGCACTGTATCTACCATCATCGCCCATCTCGATGTGCACTCCAAGATCTTTATTATCCAGATCAGTAAACAAATCTCGATCTCTTGTCATGTGAAAAGACGCACCACTGTTCAGAAACCATACTGATCCCGCCACACTTGACACCAAGCATGCGATCAGTGAAAAATCCAGCTCAAACTGCGAGGCTAAGGCCTCTCTAGCTGTAGATCTAGCAGCCTGCTTATTTTTCTTCTTCTGTGGACAATTTGTGGCATAATGTCCGTGTTGGTGACAGTGAAAGCACTTCACCTTCGACATGTCCTGCTTCTTGCCTTTCGCACCGGAATGAGAAGATTTCTTGCTCTTCCCCTTCTTTGCTTTGGTAGCCAAAGTGAAATTCTCTTCATCAGATGCCTTTGATGAAGATCCGTCCCTGGTACTTCGCCTTATCTCCTCTTGCACAAGATCCGACCAAAGTCGCTCCCATCCTGGCAATTTCTCCCGACCATTGAAAGAGTCCTTATAGGAATGCCAACTCTTCGGAAGCCCAAGGAGAGCCAAGCTCACCAATTCCTCATCATCTACAATAACCCCCACACTTCCCAGCTCATCCCTGCATTGGGTGAACTTCGTGAGGTACTTGGGCATACTGTCTCCTTTCTCCATCTTTATGTTTCTGAGTTTATCCTTGAGCGCCAACTTCCTCTGGTCGCTCTTGCTTTGGAATAAATCTGTCAAGGCTTTCCACATCAAATATGGAGAAGCCTTACCATGCAGGCTGGACACTATGTGATCCTTCACGCCCTCCAACAAAATCCTTCGACACTTTGCTGTCTTCTTTTGCCAAGCCTCAATTACGAAAGCATCACTAGAAGTAGGCTTTGGGACTTCAACATCTATGAACTCCTTAAACCCATTGTCATCTAACACCGCCTCCATCATGTCCTTCCATGAAATATAATTTGAGCTGCCCTCAAGGGCATACTCCAATCGCAATCCGTTGAAATACATCTCAACTTCGACACCAAGAAAACACTACTGCAAATTCGAATTCCACCAGCACAAAACTCAACTGCTTCAATGTTCTGCAATTGCTCCAATGATCAATACTACTCTGATACCATGTAAAAATTTGAATAATAGATAACTTATTCACCGAGATTATCCTGATCACACACTATTTGAGCTTCATGCATAATACATAACCTCTTCTACTATTGATCATCAATTTGCGGAATTATAAACAATCGCATGCGCACATTAAAACCACATAATCAATCACACATATAAACACAGTATGTAATGGGAAAGCTTAAAGCTGAAAACCCCCAACTATATGTATATTATAATGATAGAGTTCATGTAACAATACATAGTACAAAGCCCCTCACAAGCTCTCAGCACTATCTCACATGCTACACACTACACAAGCTCAGATCAAGCAAGTCACATGCTCAAATCTCCTCCACCTGTTAGCCAGCCTCTACTGCGCAATCCAATATGGATAATCATTAGATCAAGGTTCAAATCCCACCAGTATGTACTGATCAATCCTCATTGGCTTCTCCATCAATGTGTGTGCAAATCTCATGCACCAGTATAGTCACAATTGATAGTCAACCTGCTCTTTCACCTACCTCCATCACTGATCTCCACTGAAACTATCCATGCACTGAAGTTAACTGATGTGTTTATTAGTTGATTTATGAGTTAATAATTAGTGAATTAATTAATAATTAATTCACACCACTCATCACTAGTGTATTAATCAGTTAGACTAAATACAACTAGTTCAACTAAGTCAAACTGAACACAACTCCATCAACTCCTCAATCAACTCCACCAAACTCAATCACCTGAGTTCTAACTGAATTCATCATGCAATAGCTCCACTTAGACCCTAGGAATAGCGTAATTCCTTTTTTCAGCTGCATGTGCCACATCCAGGCATAAAACTGAAGTGCTCCAAGAGGATAAGATAATTTTTATAGTCCAAATATTATTAAGAGCTAATAATATTCAACATATCTATTTTTAGACTAGCAATCTAAAAATAGATTCCGCCCAGTATGTCTAAAAATAGAATTCCATCTATTTTCCAACTTGACCATCCCTCCACAAATAGCATCCTGCAACTCATAGAATCATGATCGACATGTCTAAAAATAGACTTTGCACCAAAAATACCCTGCGGGCCCACTTAATGAAGGCAACTTCTTTCCACTAAGCTTTGTCATCTTGTTGCATTCTCAGCATTGGCTTCACCAAGAGTGAGGTGGATGCAAACCTATACTAGATTGTGGTGGAGGGTAAGCTTTTAATCATTGTTCTTTATGTTGACGATTTAATATTTATTGGTGATGAGCAGCTGATACACTCATGCAAGGAGGCCCTTGCAAAGGAGTTTGAGATGAAGGATATGGTTCTCCTTTATTATTTCTTTGGATTGGAAATATGGCTACGAGAAGGTGAACTGTTAGTGTCTCAAGGAAAGTATGCTCAGGAGATACTCGGTAATTTTCACATGGAGGACTGCAAACCCATGGATACTCCTCTTCCAGGAAACTGGAGGAAAGAGGATGCTACATCGGCTGAGGTAGTGGATGCTACTACCTATCGACAGTTGGTGGGTTCACTCATGTATTTAGTTAAAACAAGACCGGACATATGCTATGTGGTGAACCAGCTTAGTCAAGTGATGGTTAAGCCTACCAAGCTCTTTTGGAAGGCGAGTAAGCATGTCCTGAGATATCTTAAGAGCAAATCTGAGTATCGATTATGGTACAGACAGACGGATGACGTGAAGTTGCATGGCTTCACAGATGCAGATTGGGAAGGTAGCCCAATGGATAGAAAGAGCATGTCAGGAGGGGTTTTCAGTATCAGATCTACAAATGTTTCTTGGTACAACAGGAAACAAAGATCTGTGGCACTGAATTCAGTGGAAGAAAAATACATGGTAGCAAGCCAAGCTGCATGTGAGGCTATCTTGATGAGGAAGATCCTAGTCAGTTTGTTTGGTTCTCATTTAGATCCTATAGTGATTCATTGTGATAATCAGAGTTGTATTAAACTCTCGATTAATCATGTGTTTCATGATAGATCTAAGCATATAGATGTCCAGTATCATCATATCATAGATTCTGTGCAGTGGACGATCATTTTTCTTCAGTACATTCCTACGAAAGATTAGGATGCAGATATTCTAATGAAGGTGCTCACCAAGAGAAAATTTGAATACCATAGAGACAAGATTGGGGTGAAGGATAATCCCTTTCGTGTTGAGATTCAACAAGACGATGATCCTAGTGAAAATTAAGCACCTTCACTAGGTGGGGCCTGCAGGCTATTTTTAGCTGTATGTCTAATTTAGAATGGTGAGAATATTTTGAAATTAGCAGGATGCTGATTCTATATGGCTGAGAAAATTCTATATTTGGATGAATTTCTATTTTTAGAAGATGGGCGAAGTTTATTTATAGATCACTAATCTAAAAATAGAATGAATTTCGATTATAATTAGCCCTTAATAATAATCAGACAATAAATAGTAACTTATTCTCTTGGAGCACTTTATTTCAGTGAACAGATGTGGAACATCAATGGGCTGAAGGAATTATGCAATTCCTAGCGTGGTTGGTGACTCATGCATGGAGGACTTTGTTATAACTGATAGTGGAAAATTGTAACACAGTTGGAAGAGTAGTTATGTGAGTTGTTATTTAGTTTAACTCAGTTAAGTGAGTTAAACTCAGTTATGCTAGTTGTAACTAGAGATACACTAGTGAAATATGAGTGAATTAATTATTTAATTAATTCACAAGTAGTGTCTTACTTGCAACTGAAGAAATACAACAGTTAACTACTTGCATGTTAGATCCAGTGGAGACCCAGTGGAGAGATAGGTGAAAGGGTGAGATGGACTATCAGTTGTGACTATAGTGATGCATTCAATGCATCTACATAGAAATTTGAGATGCCAATGAGGATTTCATAGTGAAATCAAGGCAAGATCGAATTCATTCAGGGATTGCGCAGTGGAGGCAGGCTGTCAGGAGGCAAGAAATTGGTGCATAGATATGAAAATTTCTACATGACAGTGTGTGACAATTATATACTGTACTTAGAGCTCTATGAGCCAAGCTTTGTATGATATTGTTACATGTTCCATTGATATACATAATATATGATAGTTGGGGTTTTTAGCTTTAAGCTTTCCTAGTAAAACATCTTGTTATGTGCATTGATTTTGCTTCATATGTGTTTTGAAATTGGCGATTTCATTTCCGCAAAGAATTAAGTGGAAGGATTTTGTATTTAAAAAAAGATTAAATTTTTAGATCAGGAGAATCCAGAAATACATTAATGTGTTTATAAATTTCTACAATAATATTGAAGTCTCTGTCAGCCAAGGGAATGTGATCTACATCTACGACAGGGGGTTGTAGAGAATTGACAACTACAATATTTTTGGAAGCCATTGCTTTGCTTGATTTATCAATTTTATTACTCTTTTAACTTTAGAAAAAACTGATTTAGGACTGTAGGAGCACCTTTTAAATTTTATAACAGTTTGTAGGAGGATTTGGATAGAAAAGGGGCTTATCTATTGTCTGCAAAAAAGGTTTAAACTTATTCAATTAACCAAACTATAATCTCTGTAAAAAAAGAGAAATTTTAGGACTTTATATTTTCTATAAAATATTTCTAGGGTCTATAGGAAAGGCCTGCAAGGCAAGGAGGCTTTCTTCAAGTGTACAGAGCCTTAAATTTCTTCAATTATTCAATCTATGTGATTTATAACAATATAAGGCCGTAAAATCTGTGAAACGATGCCCAGGGTTTGCGGAAAGAGCCTTAGGAAGTAACAGGGCTTTCTTTAGGTTTGCAAAAAGGCTCCTAAATGATTCAATTAATTGAATTACTTCTTTGGATCAAAGAACGGGTCTTTTCTTTGAAGAATACTGGGAAAAAAAGAAGATTTGTGTCTGCAAAGGGTTTATGAAGTAGTAGAAGGCTTTATGAGGATCTTCTGGTCTTTATAGAGCTTTGGATGACTTCTACAATTGTTGTAGCAATAAAATTGGTGAATTTTGATTCACTTTGACTTAAAAATGAAGTCGTAAAATTTAGTAATAAAAATATAATATATGCATACCATGGTGAGTCTAAAAAGGCTTCAGTGATCTGTGGAGTCACCATCTCTTCCTGATAATCTAATTGGGAAATAAAATTAATATCTAAAGCATGAAAATTTGATTCAACCATGAGTTTGGCTAAACCTTGACCTTTAATGAGTTTGGTGGGTTTAATTTCTATGTCATAGTCCAAAATGGTGGCAATCCATTTGCCTCTTTTACCATCAGGCCCATTCTGAGTTAGAATTTCCGTCACAACTGAATTTGGAACATAAGAAATGATATGTGAATACATGATGTACACTCTAAAGTCTTTAATAGCCTTCACTAAAACTAGTGCTTGATTTTCCATTATTTTATATTTTAATGTGGCATCTCTAAGTGATTTACTGAAAAAAACAATGGGCTGCTCATAGCCCTAGTCATTCTTCTGCAGTAAGACTGCAACAATAGTATGTTCTGAAGCGAACGAAAAAATAATGAAATCTTTTTTGAAATCGGGACTTATTAGGACTGGTGTTTTTGTCAAGGCTTCTTTGATTGATTCAAATGATTGTTTGGCCTCCACAGTCCATTTAAGTGCTGAGTCTTTTTTCAACATGTTATTAAGTTCTCTAATTATTTATACTAAGTTTAAAATGAATCTTCTGAGAAAATTGATTTTACCTAAGAAAGCCTACAATTATTTAATATTCCTAGGATGGCTTGTGTTCAGAATGCTCTGTATTCTAGCTGGTTGTATCCTAATTCACTCTTTAGATATGATATTTCCTAACAATTTACCTTCTTCAAGTCCAAATAGAGTCTTTTTAGGATTTAAAGAAATACCAAATTTCCTGCATTTGATAAACACTTGTCTTAGGTAATCTATATGTTCATTATCAATTTTTGAAAATATAGTTATATCATCTAGATAGATCACAAGAAAATCATGAATTTATTTAGAAAAAGATATATCCATAGCTCTTTGAAAAGTGGCTCCTGCATTCACTAATACAAGAAATTAATTGCATCTGAATTAAGAATCTGCCTTATGTAATCAAGGGAAAATAACCTCATAGGGAGGTATTTGGGCGGTTAATATGGAACAAGACTTGATACATATACTCTTATCCCAGTATGGTTTTGGTACAAGTACCAATCTCCTGTTCTATTATGCTCTCACATTTGTAGGACTTTCTTAATTTCCTCACTAATTCTAGGCTGCCTGCCACTGCTCAGCAAATTTACCATAGGATGAATGAAAGAACTAGTAAAATCTATATAAGTGAACTCACTGGAGTCTTTCCTTATCAAGGAAGTCCAAAATATGACTGATTGTGGGTTTCCTTCAACATCAAGCTTTTGAAGGTTTATAGCAAATTTCTCAAACTGAAAGTATAAAAACATATGGAATAAGAATGAGGAATACTTGAAAACACCTTCAGAAGGAAATTTGGCCAAATGTTCATGAAAATTGTCAGCAAGGTATTGCGAAAAATTAAAAATGGTAGCAGGAGGCTGATTAGGCATGAAAGTAGACAAAAAACCTAGCACTGCAACATCAGCATGTTCATCTACGAAATAACAAAGAATAAAAGACAACATGGAGATGATCTGTCTTGTCCTTTCAGAAAATTTTACTGCAAGGTATGGAGGATTTATCTTAGGAATTTCTACAGAAGAAGGCATGAAATTCTGGAATACCTGGAACCTCTTGGGGAAGTCCAGATTCAGGTATAATTGTGTAAGATCCTCAATGGACAAATGAATTTCATCTGGTCTGGATTGGATTTGTAGCATTTGATTGATTGAATCAGCAGTAATGGTAAACAAAATTTCTTTTGCAGAGATTATTATGGCTGTCCTATCAGGGAAACAACAGGATTGACAAAGTCTAATCACTTCTAGCCACTGGAAGGTCCGTGGGACAACATATTTTGGAAAATTTGACTCCTAAATAAAAACTTCATCAGCCTGATCTATGGATTTTTCTTGGCTTCAATAGTGGAGCTCAAGAAGGTTAAATTATGTAATTGTGTCAGTAACCTTGAAGTCTCTTTCAGCCAAGGGAATGTATTCTACATCTACGACAAGGTGTTGTAGAGAATTGACAGCTACAATGTTTTTGGAAGCCATTGTTTTTCTTGATTTATCAATTTATTACTCTTTTGACTGTAAAAAAAAATAATTTAGGCCTGTAGGAGCACCTTTGAAAGTTTATAACAATTTGCAGGAGGATTTGGATAGAACAAGGGCTTATCTATTATCTGCAAAAAAGTTGTAAACTTCTTCAATTAACCAAACTGTAATATCTATAATGAAAGAGAAATTTCAGGACTTTAGAGTTTCTGTGAAAGATGTCTAGGGTCTATATGAAAGGACTGGAAGGCAAGGAGGCTTTCTTCAAGTGTACAGAGGCTTAAATTTCTTCAATTATTCAATCTCTGTGATTTATAATGGTTTAAGGCCTTAGAATCTATGAAAAGATGCCCAGGGTTTGCAGAAAGAGCTTTATGAAGTAACAGGGCTTTCTTTAAGTTTACAAAAAGGCTCCTAAATGATTCAATTAGTTGAATTACTTCTTTGGATCAAAGAACAGGTCTTTTCTTTGAAGAATACCTGGAAAAAATGAATATTTGTGTTTGCAGAGGGTTTCTGAAGTAGTGGAAGGCTTTCTGAGGATCTACTAGTATTTATAGAGCTTTGGATGACTTATGAAACAGTCGTAGCAATCAAATTGGTGAATTCTGTCTCAATTTGACTTAAAAACGGAGTCACTAGAAATTTTTTCAGTCTGCAATGCTTCTTCTACGAAAAATGTAATAGAAATGGTAAAAGGGTGAAAATGGGAGGGTATGGGCATTTTAATCAATAGTGAATGCATTAATTCACAGTTAATTTTTGAATTGACAAGGCGATTTGCACAACTAGTAGGAGAAAACCGCCAAACGATTTTTGCACTTGCCAAAGGTGGTTGGTGGTATAGTTTTGATTGGTGCGATCAAACGAAAATTAGACACATAGCTTGGAGCAGAGCTCTGAAAACCACACTTTTTGCAAGGTTTGGGGTGTGTTAATTCTTATGCTATCGGATGTGCGACAAGGTTTGGTATTCGTTAGATCTGATGGGTGATGATCTAACGGATGGGTTAATGTGATGGAGTTTCGGGATTGTATAGGCATGGGGCCCGGGGTGCGATTGGTTACATATGTGATATGGTTAGGTTTTTTATGATATAGGCAATTAGGTTAAGGTAAATGTAATATTATAATAGGCGGGGATAATACATATTAGATCCGGGATATATAATATGTGGGGAATTAAACGATTGGTTTATATAAACAATATGGGTTGGGATGTGTATATAAAGGACTTGATATAATACGGGTTTAAAAGGTATAACGGGATTTAATATATTATGTTAAATGTTAATAATGTACAAATGGATTGTAAAAATACACTAAGTTTCTAATGTAAAAACTTATGTTGGGGAGGGATATCTGTAGTGGGGCCCGACATATAGATTTGACCATTTAGACTTAGGGTTAAATTATTTTTATGGGTTTTATGAATAAAAGGAAATTAATAAAGGACTTTTTACTTTTCCCAGGATAAATTTATTTTAACTTAGGAAAAGGGACTTTTTGCAAGGGGGAAAAGGAGAAAAGGAAAAATGAAGGGGGAGAAGGTATTTTTACAAGGGAAATGATTTTTGAAGGGAAATTAGTAAATAAAATGACAAATTATCTGTTATCCATGCTTGTGAAAACTGCTTCTGCCTACCCATCTGCTACCCTAACATTTTTTTCTTCATTTACATGGGTGCATTTGAGTTTGCAAACCCTTATTCATTTTTAGTTTAAACAACAAACTAACTAATTCTATCCTTATTTCTTCCAAGGGCTTAGATTAAACTGTTGAGCTCCTTATTATTCTCTACTTAACTATTGATTTGCCAAGATTAAACTGTTTGGCTAGATCTTTATTCTCTCTATAACAACACAAAATTTAAAGCATGAAAGGTCAAGATTAAGATGTTTAACCTTCATGGATTGTGGCATTTTTAACAAGCTACACACAATATTTATTTTTCAGTAAAAGTAAATAGTAGTGGCATTTAAATTTTCATCACTTTCATGTTTTATTTTTATCTCTTTTTTGTTTGGGGTTCATTTTCGTATTCTTTTTTATCTTTTTTATTTCAAGTCCTTTGATTTTTCTTTTAGGACTTTTACCCTCTTTACATTTTTTATTTTTCTAATATGGGAAAAAAAAATTGCAGAAAGAAAAGCATGTAAATATTACAAGACTAATCAGAGTAAATTCAATGTTATGAATCCTATTATTATAGGACCCTAATAGTAAGCTTCGCATGGGGATGGTATTTCCTATTGAAATGTCAAGAACTTTGAGACTAGTAGCCTTTGAATTTTGATTGTGATCCTCTTGAAACTGTTTTCTGAGCTCTGCATTATTCATACTTATGGTATTTTGTCTTTCAAAGCTTAGGGCCTTCTCTCTGGGCTTCAACTTTGCTAGAAAAACATCCAATCCATTCTAAACTATACAATGTTATGTACAATGAGAAAAGTAAACAAAGTGAAATATTGTTATTATGGGGAATAGTAATGCTTCAGCATCATACCATTGATAGGTCCACCTGACAGATCTGATCCATCCAACTCCTTCAAAAAGAATGCATTGTTACCTCTGTAACCATAAATGACATAAGGGCCTTTCCATAAGAAATCAAATTTCCCATGTTTACCTTTCTCTTCTCTCTTGGAATCCCACTTAAGAACTTTGTCACCTATATAAAAATCATCTTCCTTGGTCTTCTTGTCAAATATATTTTTAATCTTTTCTTGAAAAACTTGAGACTTGAGATAGACATCTTCCCTGGTTTGATGCAAGTGTATGGTTTGATTTATCCTTCTTTGGATATCATCAGTTTCTACCTGCAGTTCTTGTATTATTTTCATTACTGGTACTCCTAAAGAAGATGGAAAAACAACATCCATCCCATAAACCAGCTGATAAGGGGATGTACCAATGGAATTCTTTGTGGTAAGTCTATCTACCCATAAGGCATTCACTAACCTTCTATTCCAAGTTTTCTTATTGTCTTCTAGTAGTTTTTTTATGATATTCTCAAGGCATTTATTGGAGGATTCTGTAATACCATTACCTTCAGGGTAATAAGAAGTGGAATGGCTAAGGGTAATGTGGTATTTATTACAGAATTCAATCATCTTTTTGGACTTGAAAACAGTTGCATTATCAATAATGAGCTTTTGGGGGCATCCAAATCTAGACAGTATATTATTTTCTAAGAATGAGATTATGACAATATCAGTGGCTTGCCTGGAAGGTATGGCTTCTATCCACTTAGTGAAATAGTCGGTGGCTGTCAAAATCCATTTGTGTTGGGATGATGAGGGAGGGTGGATTTCACCAGTGAAGTCAAGACCCCATTGCTGAAATGGCATTTCTGTGGAGATGGGTTTAAGCGGTAAAGGTAGTAGCTTTTTCTTCCCTTCAAAGATTTGGCATTTATGACAGGAGGTCACATACTTTTTCACATCTACAAATAGTGTAGGCCAATAAAAACCAACTCTCAAGATTTTATCTGCAGTTGTCTTCCAGTAAAGGTGTCCTCCACAGTCACTTGCATGAAACTCTTCCATAACTTTATCAGCTTCATGCTTGAGCAAACAATTCAATAAAATGACACCATGATCTTTCCAAAACAGTGCATTGTCTATAATACAAAATTTCATTGCCTTTAACTTAAAAAATCTAGCTTTAGTTCTTGATAATTCAGGAGGGGCTTGTAAATTTAGTAATACAAATATGATATATGCATACCATGGTGAGTCTGAAAAGGCTTCATTGATATGTGGATTCACCATATATTTCTGATAATCTAATTGGGCAATAAAATTTATATCTAAAGCATGAGAATTTGATTCAACCATGAGTTTAGCTAAACCTTGACCTTTAATGAGTTTGGTGGGATTAATTTCTATGTCATATTCCAAAATGATGGCAATCCATTTTCCTCTTTTATCATCAGGCCCATTCTGAGTTAGAATGTCCTTCACAACTGAATTTAGAACATAAGCAATGATATGTGAATATAGGATGTACACTCTAAAGTCTTTAATAGCCTTCACTAATGATTTTCCATTATTTTATACTTTAAAGTGGCATCTCTAAGTGATTTACTACAAAAAGAAATGGGCTACTCATAGCCATGATCATCCTTCTGCAGTAAGATTGCAACAATAGTATGTTCTGAAGCGAAGGAAAAAATAATGAAATATTTTTTGAAATCGAGATTTATTAGGACTGGTGTTTTTGTCAAGGCTTCTTTCATTGATTCAAATGATTGTTTGGCCTCCACAGTCCATTTAAGTGCTGATTATTCTTTCAACTTGTTATTGAGTTCTCTAATTATTTCTGCTAAGTTTGAAATGAATCTTCTTAGAAAATTGATTTTACTTAAGAAAGCCTACAATTCTTTAATATTCATATGATGGCCTATGTTCAGAATGGCCTCTATTCTAGCTGGTTCTATCATAATTCCCTCTTTAGATATGATATGTCCTAACAATTTACCTTCTTCAAGTCCAAATAGAGTCTTTTTAGGATTTAAAGAAATACCAAATTTCCTACATTTGATAAACACTTTTCTTAGGTGATATAGATGTTCATTATCAGTTTTTGAAAATACAATTATATCATCTAGATAGATCACAAGAAAATCATGAATTTCTTTAGCAAAAGCTATATCCATAGCTCTTTGAAAAGTGGCTCCTGCATTCATTAATCCAAAAGGAATTTTTACATACATGAAAGTACCCCAAGGAGTAGTAAATGCAGTCTTTAGTTGGTCTTCTGGTTGAACTAGAATCTGGTTATATCCAAAGAATCCATCAAGCAATGAAATACTGGAAGAACCAACCACCCTCTGTAAAATGTGATCCATCTTGGGGAGAGGGTAGTTATCTTTTAAGGAAACTTTATTTAAATTCTGGAAATAAACACACAGTCTGATCTCCCATATCTTCTTCCTAGTGGGAACTAGGTTTGAAACCCAATCAGAATATCTGATAGGTGCAATTATCTGGGCTTCATACATTCTCTTATCCTCTTTTTCAATTAAAGGAATTAAAACTAGATTTATTCTTCTAAGCTTCTGTTTGAAAGGTTTTTTATCTTCTTTTATGGGTATTTTGTGTTGTATTATGCTAGTGTCATAATATTTTAAGTCTTCATAACTCCGCGAAAATACATCCTGAAATTCCTTAAACAAAGCTATGCATTTCACTTTTTCTTCTTGAGGTAAGGCTTTTGAAAGTTTTATCATCTTATGCTCCAGTTCTGTTCCTATATTGCATTCTTCTATGTCAGATATTAATGGTTCCATATTTGGTTTTATTGCAACATCATTTGAATCAAAAAGATCTTTTAAAGGGGCTAATCCCTTAGGTAAAAAGTTGTTCTTAAGGTTTAAAATGTCAGAATCATCATCTGCTAATTCTTCAATATCTAACTTTTCTAAATTATCTATTTCTACTTGAGTAAATTTAGTGGGTTTAGTGAAATCTAAATTATTTACATCTACAACACTTATATCAATCTCACTATCTATGGTTTGATCTACTGTACAATCTGTGTCTATGTTACAATTCTAAAATTCTCCTTCAACATTCATGAAATGATAAATCTATTCATCCTGTGAAAATATCTGCCAACATTTTAGATTATTTGGTATTGTAGGCATGTGTTTAACTTCTATTTTATATTTATGATTTGGTTGAAAATTCAGATTGCAGGTGGTAGCAAAAGTTGCTAAAATGTGTGCCTGCATGTTTTGTTTTCTAGGAATTGAATTAAAGTCGCATTCAAGAAGTTCACTAATCAAATCTAAAATTGTTTCTCTATATTGGCTTAATCTAGGATTATATATAGAATATTCTCCTCTTATCTGTTTCACAATTAACTCAGAGTCATCGATGATTGACACTCTTTTGGCTCCTAAATTTATAACAATCTGCAGTCCTAAAATCAAAGCTTCATACTCAACCATGTTGTTTGTACATTTGAAATTTAATCTAAAGGCATGACCTTCTACATGATTTTTTTCCATGTTATGTATCCAAATTCTTGCTCCTACTCCTAATTTGTTCACTGATCCATGAAAATATAAATTCCACATTGATTCATGAAATATGTTTTCACTATCTCGGTATTTCTATTTCCATTTTAATTCAGTGTTGTTCTCTATGCCAGTTTCAGAATTACATAAAATGAAGGAGTCCATATCAGTAGGTGTAGAATAAATAAGATAGTTTCGAGGTCTTTCTGCACTGCTAACCATGTACTTCATTAATGTCTCTCTGTAAAGTTTATTGGCTTGGCCAAAAAGTGATATTGTTGCATAAGACATGTCTAGCTGTTGAGATCCCTGCAGTTTAGCTCCCCATGATCGAGATAACAAAATTCCATACTTAGGAGGGATGTCAGCTACTACAATATCCATGACTATGCTTTTTTCGGGGTATTGAACTAAAGTGACACATAAATATTTTATCAAGCCTAAACATTTCACTTTACTAGAATCAAATGAGAAGAGATATGTATAAGGTCTAGTGATGTATAAATTCAAGGTTTCCATGATTTCTTTTGGCATCAAATTGTGTGAAGCCCCTGAATGTAGCATGGAATTATGTAAAATCCGATCATGAACAGTTAAGCTAATGTAGAAAGGAGGAACTCCTCCTTCTTGGTGTTTTCCATTTAATTCAGGACTAAAGATTAGTTCTGGTTCATCATCACTCAAATTAACCAATTCTACTCCATCATTCATATATAAGTCTTAGTGATATGTGATTTGTATAGATCATGTTTAACCAATTCTGTCAAAGGAATTGGTATCTTTAGTTTGGCAATTTCAACATGGATGTTGAATGGTGCTTGTAATTTTCCTAAATGAATTATTTGTTCCTTTGTAACTGTAGTTTGGGTGGGTTTATTTTCTTTTTCTACAGTTGGTTTTTCATTTTCTGTTGGTTTTTCCACTGTTTTACTTCTTTTAATTTTCTTTTCAGGGACATTTTGAGATGCAGTGGAAGTTTTGGCAGATTTTGAGGTTTGAACAGCTATTTTGACAGTGGTTGTTTTAGAATTAGTTGATTTTGGATCAGCAGCAGATGTTTTTGGATCAGAAATTGTTGTTTTAATAGAATTTGTTGACTTAGCAGTAGCAGAAGTTGAAAATTTGTGAGGATCAACTGAAGTTTGAACATAAATATCTATAATGTCAACAAATTTAGGACTGGGTGTAATTTTGGGACTTGAAATTTTCTGATTAGGATTTGAATTCTTCTAAGTTGAACTAGAGTTTTTTTGGGTTTCCTTAGGAAGAATTTGCAAAAATTTAGTGGTAGGAGCCTCTATTGTTTTCTTTTTTTGAGTTTGGGCAGATTTCTTAGTAGAAGGCTCTACGTTTTTCTTGCTCCTAAGGTTATATTGCCTATGAACTTCATTAATTGCATAATCATAACCTTGTTTGTAATCAAAAGATTCACCAGATTCTAAGTGTAACTGTCGTACTTCATATAACTCATGTTCTTCTTGTGTAAGAAAAATGGTGTTATCATCATTAATACCCATTATATTTATCTAAGTGTCTTCATCATTTTCGTTTTGGTGATAACTTTCAGCATAGTTCTCTTGGAAAGGTGGTCTTATTGTTTGGTCAGGTGTTGATTCTCTAGATTTACCAGTGTTGGAGTTTTTCCTGAAATAGGTAAAACTAATTTGGGTTATTTCATTTCTTAATCTAGCTTTCTTGGCTAACAAGTTTTCCTCTACGCTTACAGCATTACTTTGCATCTGCTCTAAGGTTTCTGGGTTTATCTCTCTCAATTGGTAAGCCATATTTGTATCAAATCCATCAGGGAATTTGATAAGGGCAGAGTCTGGAGGAGCTTTAAGATTAGCAGGGATTGCATTGTAAATACTGTTATATCTTGTACAATAGTCTTGAACTGTTTCATTTGGTGCTCTTTTTATGTTTTAAAATTCAGACAAAATTTGTAATGGATTCTTCTTTTTCTCCCATCTATTAAGAAACATTCTATGGAAAGAAACTAAGCCTATAATACTACCAGTAAGAAAACCTTTAAACCACTTCTTAACATCACCAGCTAAAGTTTGAGCAAAAAATCTCATTTGAACATCAACATCATCTAATTCATGCAATTCAAAGTAGTCTATCATTTTATTAACATGGTGTTGTGTAGTGTAGTGAGTGGTTCCATCAAATTGAGGGATTTTTGTTTGATAATATTGGGGCATGGCATTTAGAGGGGCTTGTAGGACCAATGGGGCATATCTGGTAGCCATGGCTTGGATTCTTTCTTGGCTAGGAGGTAAGTTTGAAGTACTTGGTGAAAAACTGGAAGTACTTGCAAATGTAGTTAAAGCACTTGTAGATGAGATTGGGATATTAGAAGATGTAGTTGGGATGCTAGAATAAGAGCTTGGAAATGAGAATGAAGTATTGGAAAAAACAGAAGAAATTCTAGGGGATGAACTTGAACTATTTGGGGATGGAAATAAAACTCTAGGTTGAAAAGGTTTCTTGGGAAAAAATGAATTTGTGGAATGAAGTGTGGTGGAAACAATGGATGAAGTGGTAGTACACAAAGATGAACCTACATATTCTAAATGACTGGTAGAAGGTTTAGGGGTATATGCTGATAAAGTAGTCAATTCAACTGAATTTTGTAAATAAGCTTCACCAATTTCCTTAATCAAAGTTGAATTTATAACATCAAGTTTATCATAGACTTCTAGGGCTTTTTTATCTGAATCAAGTGAAGAAATTTCCTTCTTACTTTCAATGAATGAAGTGAAATCAGGATCTATTACACTATTATGTATGTCACTTTTTGATTTAGTTCTAAAAAAAGTTTGTTCAAAAGCTAGATTAAATTCAATGTCTTGTAAACTTGATAATTTATTTGGAAGAGAATTTGCTTTGATCAATGAATTCTTATTACCTAAATTTTCTACTTTTTTGCTTTTCTTTACAATTATTTCAGGATTATCTACAATGACAACAGGTTCTGGATCTGAATTGGACCTGGTATAGTAGACTCTTCTGGAAGCCAGAATTACAGTTTTTTATGGAAAATTTACTAATAACTCTTCAAAACAATCTTAAGGTGAAAATATAAGTAAAAATATTGGCTTTAAGATCTATTTTAAAACTAAGGATTGGTTAGATCCCTATTGGAGTCGCCAATATGTTATCACTCTAATAATTCTCAACAGTTATTATTACTTTTGTGTTTTAAAGAATATTAAAGGAAACCACAAACCTACTTTTAAGCCTTAGGATTTAGCCTTCCTAATGTCAAAGAGGGATCTCTCTATATGATTTATCTTTGTTGATTTTAATTGATTTTAGGCTAGTTATGTAGGGTAAATTGGTTTTAGATTTTGATTTGATTTGGTGGTGAAATCAATTACTCAGATGGATAGATGTAGGTCTGTATTCCATTGGGCTAATAGAGTCAATGTGTCAAGCAGTCAGATCAGGATCAAGTTATAAAGGGAAATGTTTACAGGGCAAGATAGCCGCAAGTTACTTCAACTATTCGAGGCTGATGGCGAAAACAGTTTCAATCGGGGTAAGAGAGTAATTAAGGGTTCTAAAATCCAGATAATGAGTGAAAAGGCAGAGGTCAATCGAAACTAGGGAGAAATTAAGGGGTCCTTAGTCTAGATATTAGTGGAAAACATGTAAATGATAAACAGTTCAAGACAGAGTGCTTTTAACTTATTCTGAAATAACATTCTTGATTTATCATTTAGATTTAGAACAACATACAAATATTGATGAAAAACATAAGAAATTGACAATGAAACAAGTGAAAATACTTCACTATAGTGGCCCAACACATGAATCTTGTAATATGATGCTTTATTGCTTTAATCCACTATGTTGACTTGAAATTGGTACAATCACCCTTAGGTTCAGAATAGTATAACTATAAAACTATTCAACAATTCATCCATACTCAATACTTCCAAATGAGAAGTATTTATACAAAAACTCATACAAAATATCATAAAACTAACTTAGGAATTATTCATGGAACAAGAGATATCTTCATGCGAGAAGATAGTGACAACTTTCTAACTAATGCTAGTTGTCCTTATTTTTATTGAAATTACTGTTTGTCGTCTTCAATCTATTTTTGTTTTCTCTCTTTGATGTTCAATGAAGGCTACAACTAGACAATGAAGTGTCCTTTATGATGGCAGCTTTATCTCTGCTTTGTAATTTTTTTATTTGACTTTAAACTTTTATTTTGAACTGATACTCTTTCACTGTTTACTGTCTTGATTTTAACTACAAAACTGTAACTGTAAATGTAAAAAAAACATGCTTTGTTTTATTTTTACTGCTCTGTGCTTACTACAACCTGATTTCACATTAGATCAGTCATTTTTTGCCAAAGTTCTTCCTCTGGAAATTTTATCTTCATCATCCTCCTGAATATTTCATCTGCTTCAGTGTATTTTGAGAGTATAGGCTTGTTGATAAATATGTGTTTCACCTCATGCTGTAGGTAAAAAAAATTCTCAAAATTATTGTAGATTACCTTCCCTGTTGGAAGACCTTGTGAGGAAGGCAGATTGGCCTGATCCTTGGCAACTTCTCTCATTTTCTTGTCATAGTCATCCTGCTTCATTAGTTTGTCATAGATAACTAATGGATTTGGAAGGCCTTTCTGCCTTAGGACATCAAATTTCATCATAAACCTTGTAATGGAACCTCCATGCTTTGGCATTTATCCTCTAGTTGTATCATCAAATTATTTTTAGAAATAACCTTCCTAACTTCTAGGATGGTTTATGTTCTGTCAATAATTCCAATTTCTTCAAGTTTTTGCCTATTTTTGGAATTAAGAAATTTGATGATTTCAAAAGCTTCTTCAGGTTTCTTACCAAGCTCTTCTTTTATCTTTTGAATGGCTTCTTTTACTGCTTTTACTAAGTAATTATGTTCATAAATGACCTACATGGATGGCCAAATATCATTGACAGCTTCAATGATATTTTCCCATAGCTTTTGTCTGACTTGCTTGGGTTGGAGTTTGCAAAGTTTGACTAGTATCACTTTGTTTCTCTACATCTACAAAGGCGTTCTCCAACCATTCAGATTGATTGGAGAATTTCTCTATGTCTGGTTTATTTTCATGTACATAGGGAGTCAATTTTCATTTAACTCTCATTTTACTCATAACTCCAAGAGGATCATAATACCACAGAAAATTGTGACTGAATTTGAATTCCTGCAATTTTTTTCAGCCTCTGGACCTGCATATCTATTGCTACAGATAAAAGGGCCAACCTGATTTTTCAATCTGAATTGTCTTCTTCTTTGTTGCCAAGAAATTAATTGCATTTGAATTAAGAATCTGCCTTATGTAATCAAGTGAATATAACCTCATAGGGAGGTATTTGGGTAGTTTATATGGAACAATACTTGATCCATATACTCTTATCTCAGTATGGTTTTCGTAAAAGTACCAATCTCTTTTTCTATTATGCTCTCACATTTGCAGGACTTTCTTAATTTCCTCACTAATTTTGGGCTGCCTACTACTATTCAGCAAATTTACCATAGGATCAATGAAAGAACCAGTGAAATATGTATAAGTGAACTCATTGGAGTATTTCCCTATCAAGGAAGTCCAAAAGATGACTGATTGTGGGTTTCCTTCAACATCAATATTTTGAATGTTTATAGCGAATTTATCAGACTGAAAGTATAAAAAAGTATGGAATAAGAATTAGGAATACTTGAAAACACCTTCAAAAGGCATTTTGACCAACTGTTCATGAATATTGTCACCAAGGTATTGGGAAAAAATTAAAAATGTTAGCAGGAGGCTGATTAGGTATGAAAGTAGACAAAAAACCTAGCACATCAACATTATCATGTTCATCTGTGAAATAACCAACAATAAAAGATAGCATGGAGATGATATGTCTTGTCCTTTCAGAAAATTTTGCAGCAGGGTATGGACGATTTATCTTGGGAATTTCTACAGAAGAAGGCATGAAAATTTGGAATATCTGGAACCTCTTGGGGAAGTCCAAATTCAGGTATAATTGTGTAAGAGCCTCAATGGACAAATGAACTTCATCTGGAACCTCTTGGGGAAGTCCAAATTCAGGTATAATTGTGTAAGAGCCTCAATGGACAAATGAACTTCATCTGGTCTCCATTGGATCTGGAGCATTTGATTGATTGACTCAGTAGTAATGGTAAACAAAATTTCTTTCTCAGAGTTTATTATAGCTCTTTGATCAGGGAAATAGCAGGATTGACAAAGTCTAATCACTTCTGGGCACTGGAAGGTCTGTGGGATAACATATTTTGGCAAATTTGGCTCCCAAATAAAAACTTCATCAACCTGATCTATGGACTTTTCTTGGCTCCAACAGTGGAGCTCAAGAAGATTAAATTATGTAATTGTGTTAGTAATCTTGAAGTCTCTTTCATCCAAGGGAATGTGCTCTACATCTACGACAAGGGGTTATAGATAATTGACAGGTACAATGTTTTTGGAAGCCATTGCTTTTCTTGATTTATCAATTTTTTACTCTTTTGACTTTAAAAAAATTGATTTAGGCCTGTAGGAGCACATTTGAAGGTTTATAACAATTTGCAGGAGGATTTGGATAGAACAAGGGCTTATCTATTATCTACAAAAAAGGTTTAAACTTATTCAATTAACCAAACTTTAATCTTTGTAACAAAAGTGCGATTTCAGGACTTCAGAGTTTCTGTAAAAGATGTCTAAGCTATATATGAAAGGACTAGAAGGTAAGGAGCCTTTCTTCAAGTGTACATAGGCTTAAATTTCTTCAATTATTCAATATCTATGATTTATAACGGTCTAAGGCCTCAGAATGTGTGAAATGATGCCTAGGGTTTGCAGAAAGACCTTTAGGAAGTAATAGGGCTTTCTTTAGGTTTGCAAAAAGGCTCCTAAATGATTCAATTAGTTGAATTACTTCTATAGATCAAAGAAAAGGTCTTTCCTTTGAATACTACCTGGAAAAAACAAAGATTTGTGTCTACAGAGGGTTTCTGAACTAGCGAAAGGCTTTCTGAGGATCTGCTGGTCTTTATAGAGCTTTGGATGACTTCTAAAATAGTCGTAGCAATCAAATTGGTGAATTCTATTTCAATTTGACTTAAAAACGAAGTCACTAGAAATTTTTTCAACCTGCAATGCTTCTTCTGCGGAAAATGAAATAGAAATGGTAAAAGGGTGAAAATGGGCGGGTATAGGAATTTTAATCAACAGTGAATGCATTAATGCACGGTTAATTTTTGAATTGACAAGGTGGTTTGCACAACTAGCAGGAGAAAACCGCCAAACGATTTTCACACTGGCCAAAGGTGGTTGGCAGTATAGTTTTGATTGGTGTGATCAAACGAAAATTAGACACATAGCTTGGAGCAGAGCTCTAAAAACCATGCTTTTTGCAAGGTTTGGGGTGTGTTAACTCTTATGCTATTGGATGTGCGACAAGGTTTGGTATTCGTTAGATCTGATGGGTGATGATCTAACGGATGGGATAATGCGATGGAGTTTCAGGATTGTATAAGCATGGGGCCCGGGGTGCGATTGGTTACATATGTGATATGGTTAGGTTTTTTATGATATAGGCAATTAAGTTGAGGTAAATGTAATATTATAATAGGCGGGGATAATACATATTAGATCTGGGATATATAACATGTGGGGAGTTAAACGATTGGTTTATATAAAAAATATGGGTTGGGATGTGTATATAAATGATTTAATATAATACGGGTTTAAAAGGTATAACAGGATTTAATATATTATGTTAAATGTTAATAATTTACAAATGGATTGTAAAAATACACTAAGTTTCTAATGTAAAAACTTATGTCGGGGAGGGATATCTGTAGTGGGGCCCGACATATAGATTTGACCATTTAGACTTAGGGTTAAATTATTTTTATGGGTTTTATGAATAAAAGGAAATTAATAAAGAACTTTTTACTTTTCCCAGGATAAATGCATTTTAACTTAGGAAAAGGGACTTTTTGCAAGGGAGAAAAGGAGAAAAGGAAAAATGAAGGGGGAGAAGGTATTTTTACAAGGGAAATGATTTTTGAAGGGAAATTAGTAAATAAAATGACCAATTATCTGTTATCCATGTTTGTGAAATTTGCTTCTACCTACCTATCTGCTACCCTAACATTTTTTTCTTCATTTACATGGGTGCATTTGAGCTTGCAAACCCTTATTCATTTTTCTTTTAAACATCAAACTAACTAATTGTATCCTTATTTCTTCCAAGGCTCACATTAAACTGTTGAGCTCCTTATTATCCTCTACCTAACTATTAATCTGCCAATATTAAACTGTTTGTCTAGATCTTTATTCTCTATATAACAACATGAAATTTAAAGCATCAAAGGTCAAGATTAAGTTGTTTAACCTTCATGGATTGTGGCATTTTTAACAAGCTGCACACGATCTTTATTTTGCAGTAAAAATAAATAGTAGTGGCATTTAAATTTTCATCACTTTCATGTTTTATTTTTATCTCTTTTTTGTTTTGGGTTCATTTTCATATTATTTTTTATCTTTTTTCTTTCAACTCCTTTGATTTTTCTTTTAGGACTTTTACCCTCTTTACATTTTTTATTTTTCTAATATGGGAAAAAAAATTTGCAGAAAGCAAAGTATGTACATATTACAAGACAATCAGAGTAAATTCAAAATTATGAATCCTATTATTATAGGACCCTAACATGTAACAACACAAATTACAATGATCATCATCAACGAGATCCCATCCGACTTCTCCGAAGCCTCAGGAGGTCTAATGTAGGGATGTTCCCTCTCTGCCTTGTTATTTATTTTGGATATATATGGATTAAGTAGAGGTATAATTGACGTTATATCAAAATGGACCATGATAGGCTATAGAATATCTAAAAATATCTAAATTTATCACTCAATGTTTGTTCGTCGATGTGCTTCTCTCTGGCCTAAATTCATCAATAGAATGGAGAAATTTATGTAGCATTCTCACATGTTTTGGATCCGCTTCGGGCCTCCTCATGAACAAAGGAATATTAATGCTCATTTTAGATACAAAATAACATGGCATAATTAATTAAATTTGAAATCTCTTCAAGGTGGCCCATACCCCAATGGAGGGAGGCTTCAAGTATCTAGGTTTCCACCTAAAACCAGACAAATATGATTCAAAAAATTGGGAATGGACGATAAGAAAATTTGAGCGTAAGATGAACCTATGGACAAAAAAATGGATCTCTCTAGGGGGGGAACTAATACTGACCAAAATAGTCCTACAAAACATCTCCTTATACTAGATGCACCTATATTACCTTCCAAAAGACATTATAAAAAAAAAAAAATTTATCGTTGCCAAGTTCATTTGGGTCTGCCCAAGCCTAAAAAAAATAATCCATATCTCCACTCTAGAATCTCTCGCTTGTCATGAAAAGGAAGGCGGTTGGGGCATCAAGGACACTGAGAAATTTTTTAACACCCTCTTAGCCAAGAAATTATGGAGAGACCTCAAAGGAAGAGAAACCTAGCAACAAATCATAAAAAAATATACCTAAAGAATAAAGAGGCAGAGGAGTGGATCAAGGAGGGGGGAAAGGAACCCAAGGGTGCCTCCCATGTCTAGAGAAGCATGATGAGGAGTAATCAATGGCTCCTTGGTAACTTAATATGGAACCTTGGGAGAGGGGACAAGTTGAAATAGGTCTAGATGCAATAATAGGGATGTAAAACATCTTCCCTCTCCCTATCCAAATTATAGAATTCTTACAGTCCAAAGGATTATTTCA
The DNA here is from genome assembly GCA_034641835.2 of Pinus albicaulis. Taxonomy (NCBI): domain Eukaryota; kingdom Viridiplantae; phylum Streptophyta; class Pinopsida; order Pinales; family Pinaceae; genus Pinus; species Pinus albicaulis. The sequence goes on from CM076569.1 coordinate 632,291,811, forward strand.
TATTAATCAAATATGTGATGGCCAGAACTCCCCCTCTGTCACAAGTTTTTGGTCCAAAAACTTTTGCATTTGAATTTTGATCAACCTAGCACCAGAATAGACTCACTCACCTAAATTTTATGCCAAGATGGCATCGTTTTTTCAGGTAAGGAAGACAAAATGTCTTGGGTTGGTAGCTTGAATAAAAGCTAGATAGAGGTTAAGGAGATTTACAACTACATCACAAGGGATCATCGACGTCCTATACAACCTCCTTAGTTGTACAAATCATGGAAATGTAACATCCCATTGAAACTAAAATGCTTTGTATGGTTGGTGACACATAACAGGATCCTCACTTGGGAAGACCTCTTAAAAATAGGATTTCAGGGCCCCAACAGGTGAACATTATGTAATGATTATCCTAAATATGTTGTGCATATGTTCCTAACATGTCCCTTTGTAGTTTCGGTATGGAAAGGAGTACTTCACACCCTCAATATACAAGCATATTGGAACACATCCTCAATTGAAGGATGTCTTTCACAATGGTTCCAACAGAACAAACCTCACTAAACATTACCTTTCTAACAATGTAAACTTTGAAACGATAACTGATACGAGTACCCGCTTTTGTGAGGTAGAAAAAAATCATCCGATTTTGAAAAGTGATGATTCAGAATACACCTTTTTTTTAGGTAGCAAAAAATCGTCTGATTTTGAAAAATGTTGATTCAGAATACACCTTTTTTTTGAGTTAACAAAAAATCATCTGATTTTGAAACACGTTGATTCATAATACACCTTCTTCTTTTTTTAGCTTATTTTGGACACTTTAATTTTTCTCATGTATCAAGTATGAACATTTTTTTAAAAATGTTAGCAATTTTTCATGCTAATTTTGAAAAGTGTGGATTTAACATCAACCCCCATTTTTAGAGGGATTATTTTTTACAGTTTAAATTTTATAATATATGAAGCATGAATTTTTTTTTTTAAATGTTGAAGTTTTTCATACGGATTTTGAAAACGATCAACACTTTTTTTTCAAGGCATATTTTTGACACTTTAAATTTTATTATGTCCTAAGTATACATAATTTTTTTGTCAAATGTTGATTATGTAACCATTTTTCAAGTGGTCTTATTCCTCTTCATGTTTTTCATCCTAAGATATTTGGTTTTTAAAGGTTTCCAATTTTTTATTTTTGTTTCCCTTTGCAATATATATATATTCCAAAGTTTAAAAAAATTAATATTTTGGGGTTAGGACTTCTTTTATTTTTATATATCGTTAATTAATATTTCAATACACATAAAAGAATTATCGCCAAAAAATAATAATTTTGAAAACTCAACAAAAAATATACATTTTGCATATAGATATAATTAAAAAAGTATGTATTTTAAGACATTTTCACTAAAAAGGACACGTTAAATAAATAAAAATTATGGAAATTTTGAATATTTATTTTTGGAAAAATAACAAATTCTATAAATTTTATATATAAAAAGACAATATTTCAAAAATAAAAATTCCAGAAAAATAATTTAGATAATATTTGAAGTTTTAAAATAAAACATACAATTTATAAAAATAATAAAAATCATAAACACAAACAACAAAATTAAGTTAAAAATAATAATAAAAATACATTGAAAAAAATAAAAAACAAGAAAAAAAAATACTTAAAAAAATTAAATAAAACATAAACAAAACATACAATTTTAAAAAATAAAACATATATAATTTTAAAAAATAAAACATATATAATTAAAAATAAATAAATAATAAAATAATAATAATAACCAATAAAAATGAATTATTGCATCCCTTGAGTTGTTGGTGGCCTGAGGGGCCACCCTTGACAAACAGCCCCTCGGGCCATCAACAGGCTAAAAGCCAATTATCAAAATCAGCTTGGGCCCTAAGCCCTTCGAGGCACCAATGGCTCAAATCTGATTCTGAGAATTAGCTCTGATTTTTCAGAATCATATTTAAGCCGTTAGTGGTTGCCTATCGTGGGCGAGTGGAGTTATTGCAGCTCTAGCCGCCTGCCATGGGAGAGCGGAGCTGCTGCAGCTCTGACCGCCTGTCGTGGGTGAGTGGAGCTGTTGTAGCTCTACCTGCCCACGGCAGGAATCCCCTCTGGCCACCAACATCTTAGATCTAATTCTTATAATCGGATTTGAGCTGCTAGTGGCCATCTGCAATGGGCAGGCGGAGCTGCAGCATGTGGCCACCAACGGCTCAAATCTGAGTCTAAGAATCCGATTCTCATAATAAAATTTGAGTCGTTGGTGGCTCGAAGGGCTGCCTGTTGAGGGTGGGCGAAGTAGTCGTTGCAGCTCTTCCCACCCACCGCAGGCATCCCCTTGGGCCACCAACAACTCAAATCCGATTCTGAAATCGGATTTGAGCCATTGGTGGCCTGAGGAGCCGCCTGCAGGCGACCCCTCGGGTGGAGCTGCAGCAGCTCTACCTGCCCATGGCAGGCAGGCCCTCGGTCCACCAATGGCTCAAATCCAATTTTGAGAATCAGATCTAATTCTCATAATCAGATTTGAGTCATTGGTGGCTGGCTTTCGTGGGCAGACAAATATTCTGCAGCTCCCCTTGCCCATGGCAAGCGGCCCCTCGGGCAACCAATGGGCTCAAAGTAGATTATGAGAATCGTCTTCGTCCCCTAGCCGATTCTGAGAATCGGCTTGACCCCGTGGATGGCCCAAGAGACCGAATTTGTATATTTTTTATTTTTTAAATTATAATTATTATTTTTTTAAAGTCAATTTTAATTAATTTTAGTAATTTTTTTAAACTTTTAATCGCTTTTGTTTGTTATTTTAGTTTTTTTATATCTTTATTTATTTATTTTTTAATGTTTTCTTTTATTTATTTTTTAATTTAAATATTTTTTATAATTCATTTATTTTAAATGTTTTATGTTTTTATTATTATTATTATTATTATTTAATTTTTTTTTAAATGTGTTTTTTTAATGTATAGTTTATTGATTTATTTTAATTTTTTTTGTTTTATTTAATTATTCAATAAAGTATTGTTTTATTTATTTATTTTTGTTTTCATTTTTCTTTTAAAATTTTAAGGTTTGTCGGAGTCATCATATTTTATATTTTATGTCATTATTTCAAAATGTTGAAAACCTATCATTAAAAAAAAAAAAAATTGTATTCCAGCATCAACACTTTTTTTTTTCATAGTGCTTTTTGCACCAATTTTTTTTTTCACTCCCAAGTTGAAAACATGTTGAAAATTTACAAAAAAAAAAAAAAAATTGGTATTTCAGCATCAACATTTTTCGTTTTTGAGTTGTTTTTCTATATTTTTTGGGGTTTTTTTTGCTAGAGTTCTTGTTTTCAGTTTATATTTCTCGTTTCATTATTTACATTGTTTTCTACATTATCTCGGATATCTGGCACAACAAGAATGAAAAAATATTTGAACAACTATCATTGAAAGTGAGAGATACCGACATTAATATTTTGACACATTTCTTATAAATTGGTCCAACAAGGAAGAAGTTATCGAACTGAACAATCCAATTAAAAGATGCATGAGCACACTTTCCTGTATATTTTTCGATGGAGCTTCCAATAACAGATTGTGTGGCAGCGAAGCTTACATCGTCACACTACAAGGAAAAGACCCTCTAGTGGAGGTTATAAAGGAGGTTTTTAGTGTTATAAAATTGGCCAAAATTGTCAAAAAAACATTTGCTACAACATCTGTTTATGGTTACAGAGGTTTTGACAGAGCTTTTAATGGAAATTCAACACAACTAAAAAAACTAGGCGGTTGGAGGTTATTACAGATGTTTTTTTCATCAATGCGCTACTAAGGTTTCAACGCATCAGTGCGTGTCATCTTGAAGGTGGCCCGAGGTGATCGAAGGTGCATGCACCAGGCCATCAAGGTATAAAACTGCACTGGGCGTAGTGTTGGTGAGACAACGCATGGGGCCGTTCTAATTGGTCTTGGGATTTGTGCGATGCCCATAGATCGTCTCAATGCATCAATACATAGACTTATAGAAACACACTGGTGCATCATATCAGACAAATGCACCAAGATTTATAATTGGTATTGGTGTTTGTGCGGTGCCCACTGGTCGTACAAATGCACCAATGTGCAGTTTCACATAAACACACCGGTGCGCAGTATCGCACAAACACACCAAGATTTTTAATTGGTTTTGGTATTTGTGCAGTGCCCATAAGTCGTATGAACACACCAGTGCATTGCAACATAAAAATTCATCGGTGTTCATTTTGTATTTTTTAGAAACATCGACCTGTGGTAGTGAAATTATTGTGATTTTTTAAAATTCATTATTCATCAAAAGTCGACATGTCTTATAACAGTATTCATATTAATCAAATTTTTATTAATACATTTGAATGTGATGTTGGATTAATTTGTTATATCATATCATAATTATTGTGATTTTTTAAAATTCATTTTTCATAAAAAGTGGACACATATATATCTTATAACAGTATTCATATGAACTAATTTTTTATTAGTGCATTTGAATGTGATGCTTGGATTAATTTGTTATATCATATCATAAAATTACACATCTCTTCATTATAATATTTAAACATCCATAAATTTAATCAGTGATGTTACATTTCACAGTGACAATGGAGAATGCAATAGAATAAATTAAAACATATTTTATTATATATATGTGAATAAGACATTCTTTGTCATACAAAATGGGACAGTTATTGGATCCCTTTGTCTGTCAATTGGGACACTATGTCCATTACATTAAACAAAATGTTTGATTTCACAGACAAATATTTCAAAAAATACAACGCCTTGCTTTGATATCCAAACATAGTGAACATCATTCTTCGCTTGAACTGTTGTCACTGCTAGAGCTACTTCCATGACTTGGGTTATTTTCAAGAATGTTTTGTTCGCGGTGTTGATTGTTTTCTTCTTCTTCACCTTCCATATACAAACATAAAAATAAACTATAATGGGTGTATATACATTGGCCAGAATAATGAAAATTGCAATATTAAATAATACACATCAACGTAAATCGAAAATAAATGACGTACCAGAGCAACAATTGACTCATAAACTATACACATTCTTTCAAAACCATCTACCATGCCATCTTTCAAGATTTCATCTGTTGGCGTGGTTCCATACTTTGTTTCCTGCAATTTTTATACCCCATAACAAATCATATATTTAATATAAAAGATTTTTTTGTTCTATTAATTATAGATGGAGCTAAGTAAAACAAGATCGATAGATGCTTACAAATTCCACAATTAATTTTTGATATGCCAACATATACTCACAACCCATATTTAACCCAATTTCAATCAATTCGTATGATGGTTATTCTTTGTATGTTAGCACCTGTTTGAAGACATTCAATGATGATTTTTTTAAAACAACTTAAAAAATACAAAAATTAAATCTAGATAAGTTGTTATAAGGAAGTGACAATTACTCACAAACTTAGATATCAAACCTTTTCTTTCTTATCGTCATGTTTTATGTGCTGAATGGGTTCCATTTTCTTTTCTTTTCTGAAAGAATACTTGAAAATTAATATTTAATGCTAAATTTTTTATTTATTGTACCTAATGATCTAAAAATTCAATGATTACATATTACATTTGAAGCACGTTTTTGTTGAGATGGCTCCTCCTGCAATGCAATTTTGTCCATTTCTTTGACCATCTCCTTGTACACCTTTTTGGACATTCTTACTGGCATATTTATGATATTAGCTCGTTCATCTTTTGAGATTTTCATAACCTTCCTGAAAATGTAACATGACAATAAACTATTTAATTTTTATATTGATATATGAAAAGTAAATATAACAAAAGTGATATTTATAAATAATTCTAGACAAACATTTAAAGGAATATTACTTTTTCATTCCTTTTTTTTTGTTGTTGTACGTTTTTGCTATTAAAAGTCTGACATGTCTCATTGACCAATGCTCTAGAAACTCTTTCTATAGTTTAGATAAAATTTGGTTCTTGGAATCATTGGATTGATTTCTGTATTGTAAGTTAAAAGAACATCTATACATTCGTTCCACTAGATCCCTCAAACTTTTGTAAAAAATTTCCCCCCTTTCGTTAACCTCCAGCACCAATCTAAATGAACTAAGGAGCAATTCGTTTTCATTTGCATGTTCTATTTTTTTTCTTTTCTTAGAAAAAAATTCATTTTTTGAGTTATTAGTCCTTGTAGAACATTAAACAGATGTGAATTAATAGATTGTTTGAAACATGATATCTAATAATTTTAAGTATATTATTAATGAAAATTAAAAAAAGAAACTCATATTGGATTGATAGTATTTTTTTCATTCACTTGGTTCATCCTTTTGCAATCTTTCCATCAAGCTTTTACGCTCTTCTGGTCCTAGATCACAAATAATCTTATAGAGCTTCGTCATTTTGTGGCTTTGCATGATACACGGTAAACAATACATATTAGTTAAACTTACATATAGTTAAAAATAATTTTTTTTTGTAAAGAATTTACAAAGAACTTGCATTTTTTTCTTTTCTTGATGTGTTATCAGTATTTTTGTTACTTGATCTCTTGTTAGTTATTTCTTTATCAATATGAAACTTGTACCATATCATTCATTAATATATTTATAAATAAATTGTCAAATTTTCACGTAAAAAAAAATCTCAAGAAGCCAATATATCATTCATGGTGTACGCACCAACGTCGGTGTGTGAGGGTCTTTTAAATGCATTGAAAAAATAGTATAATAGACCGTACAGTGCTTTATGTCAACAAGGAGCACCAGTGCATTACATGTTAACCACCACACCGATTAACACAGGGAAAATAATAAAAATCATCCAGTGTTAGTTTTTGTAGCATAAATGGCCCGCGCAAACAAGGGACCACCATACAATGCTCTCTGTCAACTAGGAGAACCAGTGCGATGCATTATATGTTACATGGTGCACCAATTAACACAATAAAACATTTTTTTGCGAAACATCACATTCACGGTGCGCCATAATGAAATAGCGCACCAGTGCGCTAGGTTACGCAGGGTGCACCGATTAAAAAAAAAATATTTCAAAAATTCATGCAAGGGCTGACATGGATTGGGATCCGACTATGCAAGTCATCCCATGGGTTGGATGTCATAGGCCTATATATAGCATTACAAACCCTATAAATCTAAAATGAAAAGCCCTAATTCTGAAATCACAGAAACAGGGAGAAGAAATGGCAGGAACAAAAATAATGAAAGGTTTAGGGTAGAAATGATTTTTTTTTTCTCTCTGAAAATGAAAAAAAATTGAAATTTTTTTCTTACTTCATAAAAAAACTACAAAAAAAGTAAAAAAAGTCAAATTTAATCACGAGATCGTTTGAAATTATATGTTATAGGGTTTGAATCACCAAAGGTTTGGAATTCTAATTGTCTGAATACTTTTGTTCAAACGTATTTCGTTGCTCCATAGTGCTCTCGTGCTCTCTTGCTCCAAGTATGTCTCCTGCAAATATCTAGCTGAAAATTTTTGCAAAAATAGTGAAATAATAAAAAGTGTTTAGTATTTAAAGAATTGTTTTATAAAATTATATTTTCGGAAATATTTTTCCACCCATTTTTCAATTTACTGTTTTTTTCACTTAAAGAAAATAGAGTTGTGCTTTTTTTATTTCGGTTATTCGTCACTTAATAGCATGTCATCGGTGCGTCCATTGGTAGCACGACACCGGTGCACAGTAACTAAAACGCACCAGTGCGGTTATATGTACGTTAGCACTGATTACAAGAAGTCCATTTTTAAGGCACCAAAATTACTTTTAGGTGTGTACACCAAAATTTAGTGAACTCCAACCATAGAAATTGAGAATTGGAATTTTGTTTATTCTTGATGGAAATATGCAATTAGAATTAGAATTTTGTTTATTCTTGAGAATTAGAATTGGATAGATTCTTGATGGAAATAACTATTCTTCCAATGCATTTTGTTTATTGCAGAAGGTCCCCACTGATTATGTGGAGAGAATGCAAGGTGGGGCATGTGAAGATGCAATACTACAAGGCCCAAGTGGGAAATTATGGCATGTGAACTTGTGCTATGCTAAGACGTGGGCAATTTTCACAAATGGTTGGAAAAATTTTGTTTCTAAGTAGTTTATTGAAGTTGAAGGTATTTTAGTTTTTAGACATGTTGGAAATGTAGATTTTGCTGTGAAAATATTTGGGCCATTTATTTTCAAAACTACACCTCTTCTTCTTTCAGAAAAAGAAACTTGAACCTTTCCACAACTTGCAACAAGAAAAGGTACCAACAGGAGCCTCTGACATGCGTATCTATTTCTTCTGTTGAGGTCTCGAAGGAATTGATTATGGCCAGTCTACTTTGCTGAGGAATATGCCTGAATTTTCTTTGGTTCTATTGAAGGGTGCAGTTACTAACAGATACAGGATTGTAAGCTCCCTCCAACCCTCATTAAATTGCAGAATATGGACAAAAATTCATATAAATGCCTATCATTTGCGTAAAATGCCTCAAAACACAGAATGGAGTGTTTTATTTTTTGAAAGTTGTGTGTTATTATGGTGAAAGAAATTATTATTTCTATTTTGTGCTAATATGGTGAAGAAATCGAATAGTGCTCAAGTATATGACAACAGTCTTCAATCATATTCTCAAAATATATAGGCTCTTTGTTAAATTCATAGCTTATTTATTAAATTAATAGCTACAAGATTCGATCATATCACTGCTAGGAAAAATTCAACTGAAATACCAATATGGTAGGGTCGGTATTGTCTATTGTGCCATGAACCCATAAACCCCACAAAAAGTCTCAAAAACATTTTAATAAAATACAAAATAGTCCAATTTTTTTATTTTTTTTTGTCTATTGCATTCTTGACACTCGAATTCTTCTAAAATCTGTTTATGGATTTAGCATCCATAAGAGGCAACGCAATGGTAATATACTCGAATTCTTGTAAAATCTGTTCAATGTAATTAGTACATGTGAAATGGTACATGTGTTATTTCATCAATATTTATATTTTTTAAGATTGTTTTTTAATAAAGAAGAGGACTTAATTACCTCATACAATATAAGACTCTCTTTTTTTGAAACATTATAATATGTATTTTGAATTAATGTTAAAATCAATATTTCACTTGATAATTTGCAATTATATTGATCTCCATAAAAATGGCGTACTGTATAAGTTCTTTTTTTTCGTATGTAAGATCATAATAAAATAATGATAATTCTAAAGTACATGAATTTATTTGCATTATTTTCTAAACTTTATTATGTTACAAAAATTCATATTATTCTAGATTTATTATTTTACAATTATTTACAAATTTACAAATTTACAAATTTTAATAAAATCATTTCACATTAATGCATTTAAAATTTTCACATTAATACAATTAAAATTTTACAAATATTTTACATACAATTAGAATTAGAATTAGAAATACAATTTTACAATTTCACATACAATTACAATTAGAATTACAATTGCAATTTTACAATTTTACATATATATAATTACAATTACAAATACAATTACAATTTTAGAATTTTACATACAATTAGAATTACAATTATAATTTTACAATTTTTCATGTATACAATTACAATTATAATTTTACAAATATTTTACATACAATTACAGTTAAAATTACAATTACAAATACAAATACAATTTTACAATTTTACATACAATTAAAATTAAAATTTCAATGAAAATCATGACATAATATTTAATAAATATCATGGTCATTTAATATCAAATTAATTAATAAACATTATGATCATGATAACCATCGTACAAACATCATATTTGACTAAAAAACACATTCAAATTCGCTAACATCATTTTGATCATGATCATCTCACAAAACACAATTAGCATTATATAACATCATCACATCACAAACTTCAAATATACATCTCATGTGAAATAATTGCTATCACATACACATCTATGTGCAAGTTGCATATTAAATGAACATATCTAACATGACCTAACAATATACACATGATGATTTACCAACATGTAAATTAAGTACAACTACAGCATGAACATAAAATACATGGACCATATATATATATATAACTAAATAATGTAAAAAATATACAACTATAATATAAATGTCATCTATCAGCTCATGGTACATCATGAATAGCAGTCGAGACATGCTCAGTCAATGGTGCGTCATCGACAAGTTGATCAATCGATACATGTTGATCATCATGTGCCTGTTGATCTAGTATTAGTACCTCATGCTGATTAGGATCAACTGTCGGCTACTCATCATGATGACTGGACATGGTCGATGGTCCAACCTGCTCTCCATGATGACTGTTGCTCGATGCTAGTGGAGGCTACTCATCGGGCATGGCGCAAGGTGAACGATGATCAATCCCCTGATCGTGATCATCAGATGATGCGTCGGCGCTGCTCACGAACTGTCGATCACGTGTTGCATCTCGACCACGCCTATAGCATGCAAGGGTTCTCCTCAGCCACGTAACTAAGGTCGTAGCTCCTACGACATGCTGCATCAGGCTGTACATGTCACGCGGCATGCCTCTCCACATAGTATCAGCCTACCATTGGCATGTATGTCTCTCATAGTAGCAGGCCTGACTCCCGCCTCAATAATCAATGCATAGAGTTGGTCGCCCAACTCCATACTCAATCTACTATCAAGCCTACTGCGTCTAGAAAAATGTGGTACCAGTGCACCAACAGGAGCAGGTCTCCTTGCATCAGGCATATCCTGATCGTCATCAGGATCAACACCTGGATCATGTGGTGGTGCTAGCATGTCCTCGCCATCAAAAGACCCAATGGCTGCAAAATATATACAAGTACAAAATAATAATTAGACAATTTCATTACACAATTCAATAAAAACAAGTTAAATAACATGTTAGAATAAATTAAAATAAAACAGTAATATTACCTCTATCATCCGGCGGCTCATCATCTATGAAGAGAATGTTGGCACACCTTCGTCAATCCAAACCAGCATAAGGACAGGGGAGCATAATGAAGGGATGCTCATCAACACTGGCTAGCAACTCCAGTGCATCATGTGATATCCTCGCAGAAAACTCAGTCTCACCCCTCTAGGCATCATTTGTCCCCACATGTGCATCCATGCCTCCAACATCGACCTACGAGGCTGTCGAACAAAAGTAGGCCTCGTCTCTGGAAACCTCTCAAAAAATAAACAAAAAATCTCTAAAGCTAAAGAGAAGTTGACCCTCCCTTGTGCATGAGCACAACATCTATCTAAGGCTGTACAGAATTGCTGCAAAAAAATGGCATACCACCTGACAAGTCGTGGCTCCTGTACTAAAAAATCAACATAATATAAAAGGGAGCAACTAATGTGAGCCCATCACTGGTGTTGTGTGAAATGGTCGAAATCAGAAGTGAGAGGCACCTCACCTCCTGACTACCAAATGCACCAATACGTAACTGACCTCCAGAGACCTGAAAATCTGAAGGAGATAGTATATGTGCGCTAATGTATCTATGGGAGTACACCAACAGACTCCATGTTGCATATCCAACTGGAACCTCTTAGAACGAGGTAAAATCCACCCCTCTCCTCGATAGCCCTGTAATGAAATATATGTCCTCCTCAGTGGTTTCGTACCACTAGTTAGGACCAACCTGAAAAGCATGTCGGTGGGAATTCCACCTGTGGATAAGATGTCTCAAAAACACACCATGGCCCTTTAGGGAAGTAGCCTCCTCATAGAACTTGAGGGGGCCTACCTGCCTTAGGAGCTCCTAGGTAGATGTTGTAATAGGTCAAGGGTACGCGTCTCTCTCCCTCTCTCGTGCCTCCCACAGGCGAACCATGTTATACTGGTCTGCATGTTGTTGTTGTTGTTCCCTCTCTTCTCTCATTTCTTGTCTCTGAATGATTGACATATTAAATAAAAAAAAATTATTAAATGAGAAATGTATTTAGGAATATACATATACAATTTTTTTTGGAAAAAAAATAGTTGGTGCGCCACAAAAAATAGGCATGCACCGATACCAGTGCATTTTTTTTTTGCGCATTGCTGACGGTGCAACATAAAATCTTCAACGCACCGGCAGCGGTGCACCTGAAAATTTTCATCGCACCGCCCTTCTGGCATTCTTCTTAAGTCAACGGTGTGGTGGTATAACAGATCACACCGTTGACTATGGACCAGGTTGGGAGGTTGTTGCGTTGACCAAACTATAAGCCTCGAGGCTTACAATTTGGTCAACACACCGACCTCCTGACATCATTACATAGTCAACAGTGTGGCCTTTACTAGGCCACACTGTTGACCCTGTCAAGATACCGGAACACGGTGCGCTGACAAAAATACCTGCCTCGGTGCAGCTATTTAGGTCAATGCACCGCATTGCCGCTATTCTACATGGTCAACGGTGCGATCGGGTAACCGACCGCACCGCACTTTGTTTAAATTTTGAAATAGCACGGTGCACCTTTCGGTACTGCCCCGAAACCGGTGCAGATACTGTTAACACCGGTTGCGGTGCGGCCTGTAAATTTACAGGCAACACCGGCTGCAGTGCGGACTGTAACTTTACAGGTAGCATCGCTAACCGGTGCGAGCCAAACGGCTCGAGTGCACCGTGCGAATTTTTTTTTTAAAATGGTTAATTTTAAGCTAATTTGAAATTCTAATCCGCTAAAAGGTTTAATTATGGAAAAACAAGAAAAATACATGTACATTTGGTCGTCGAGGAGGCATACTGGCTGTAGAAAAGTAAATTTGCCCACTATTTTGCAAAATTCAAACTGGAGATTGGTGGGCAATGCAAAGCAGCAGTGCGTGCAATGGGTGCAATGGGAGCACCAATGTTTTTCAGGGCGGCTCAGACAAGGATAAATTACACCAGTGCTTCAGAGCTCTAGAGCACTGAGAAAAGTGAAAAATGCGTTTTTTTTGCCGTAATTTTTTTTTTATTAAACCTTGTTCTGGTGTGCAGGGTTTTATAGGCGCACCGGTGTTGTTTCTTAAGATTGCGCCGGGTGGTTTCTGTTTTGGCACTGGGTATTAGGACGCACCAATGCATAATCTTTAGAAAGCACCAGTGCACTACATTAATAAGAAGCACCAGGCAGGTTTGTACAGAGCACACGGTGTCTGGTGTGCTAATTTTTTTTGCACACTGGTGCTTTCTCTTGTTGAATGCACCAGTGCAGTTTAGGTTGATAAGAGCACCGAATGAAAAACATCCGCAAAAACCTCCGCCCGCCAACCTCCTCTAGTACCTTTGCTAGAAATGGATGCCTGTGGTATTTTTATAAGGGGTTCCTCAAAAACATCCGCCAGAGGGTCTTTTCCTTGTAGTGTCATGAACCTTGACAGCTTCTTCAATTTCATCTGGTCTTATGGCTCAGGCTCTAACAATCTAGCCGATTTTCTAGCCCTGTGGGGCACCCTCTCATGCGCAAGATGGCTTGCCATTGAACATATGGAAATTTTCAGAGACTCAAAGATAAATTTGGTCTAGATTCAACAAAGATGAACTCTCAAGCAACCCTTTCCTACCTTTTGGCTGCAACATATCAATTCTCTGATTGCCTCCTTTAAAAGATCACTTTCAATCATGTCCTCAGGGAACAAAACCCAATTGATGACTCCCATTCCAAGAAGGTATGAAACCTCCTGCCAGAAAAAATCTTCCTTTCAACCTGTAGCAATGGACTTTCTCTATAGTTCTGGATCTTTAATCTATTGAAGACACCTATATAGTCATTTTTAAATCAAATTCATCCTAGAATTCCTTTCTCCCATGCTCATTACTCTCATTTTTCTCTCAGCAAATCCAACCCGAACAGGTCACACTAGAAGAATCCTCTATTTCTCACAAAGGAAAAAGTCTGTGTTTTGTTGTTACAATCCCCCAAAAGAAATCTCTATTTTTTAAAGAGGCAAAGAGACTAAATCTTACAAATCACACTAAAAGAAATCTTTGTTTTTTAAAAGGAAAAAATCTATATTTTGTTGTTACAACCCTTCAAAAGCTCAGTAATCACAAAATCGTAACAAACAATTCTTAGGAAACTTTTCTTGACTTTAAATCTGAAAATATATCTTTTCTTATTCAATGAAAAAAAACTTATTTAAATATATATATATATATATATATATATATATATATATATATATATATATATATATATATTTCTCAAAATACAAAAAAGGCTTGTTTTTATATATATAAATACAATCTCATTATTTTATACACTTACATTAAGACATATAAAATAAAATAAAAACCATTCCCCAAGGAAAAATTTAATTGGATTAAAAAAAAACTTTAAATTATTTCATCTTTATTTTCTTTTCATACCACTTTATTTTTATTTATTTTTTTATTTCATTTTTTATTTTATTTTTAATAATTCATTTGTGATTAGTCTTTATCAAAATTATTAGACATTTATATAGTTTATTTGTGATTAGTCTTTATCAAAATTATTATACATTTATACAACTTATTTGACAGTGACTAGCTTGCATGCAACCGTTGTTATAATTAATTAAGATATATTCCTTTCGTCTCATTTTGTATTAGTTTACATTAAACAAAATATACTTCAAAAAATTTCAATAATAAATTTAATAGTAAAATACTTTAAAAATGTAAAATAAATTTTAAACCTAAGAGACGACAAAAGCAAAATGTGACCAATAATCTGTCATAAATTTTAAATCTGTGATCTGACCAGGGCGGAGATGTGGACAATTATCAACCCCATGAATGATACCAATTCACATCAATGTTTTTTGTGTGGTCTAGCTTCGAAAGGAGACAATAACTTAACCAAAAAGTTTTCAATGTGGAGGGAGCTCTCCCCGGCATTACCAAAGTCTGTGGCTTACGTGAATAGAAGTTGTCATTGAGGGGCTTTGTCGGTCATTACCAAAGTCTCTGGCTTAATAGAAGATGTTGTGGAAATCTATGATACATTCCAAAGTAATCTTTGTCTTTGTGAAAATCTATTAGTATTCATGGAGAAGTGTCATACACTCTTGGGATATCTTCTTGTCTTTATCCCCTCAAGCCAAGGCTATGATTAGACCTGCATCTGTAAGTTTTTCATACAGGCCCATCAAGCCTTGGGATAACAACTTGAAAGGACCAATTCTTGATATGCGTTTTTCTATTTTCAGACAAGTGGTGGATAAACCAATATATCCTGAGTTACTAGGTATATATCTTGAGTTATTGAGGATTGTATAATTTTGGTGATAGCATTTTATTGGTAAGTAAATTGTTTTTCTATTTAAAATTGGGGTTGGTCTTAGCTTATTCTAGGCTTAGTTGTGAAAAAAACAAAAACATAAGTAGTTAAAGTCTAATTCTTTGATTGTCTAAACATAAGTAGTTAAAGTCTAATTCTTTGATGGTCTCTTATAGGATTGGCCTTAGCATATTCTGCTTAGTTGTGAAAAAAAAAACAAAAAAATAATTAGTTAAAGTCTAATTTTTTTATTCTCTTATAGAGCGATGTTGTTAATATACTATAGCTATTTCTAAGTGCAAACTTATGTAATTCATAATATTATAAACAACTAAACAAAATATAAGTAGTTAAAGTCCATTTATTTGATTCTCTCTTATAAAACAATGTTGTTAATATACTATAGCTATTTCTAAGTGCAAACTTATGTAATTCATAATGTTATAAACAACTAAACAAAGTATAAGTAGCTAAAGTGCAATTATTTGGTTGTTGTTAATAGACTATAGTTTTTTGTGAGTGCAAACTTATGTGATTCATAGTGTTATAAACAACTTTTTTTCTGGATAAATCATTTAGAACCATAGAATGTGGTTCATCATGAGGTCCAAGACTATAGTTATGTTTAGGATAAATCATTCAGAACCACAAAATGTGGTTTATCATCAGGTCCAAGACTATAGTTATATTTAGGGTAAATTGCATGTTAAAAATTTCACATTTGAATCAACTTTTATCTTAAAATATTATCTTTGTTGGAATTAATGCTTACACCCTATATTTGAGATGTTAGTTTGTGATGGTTGAGAAATTCTCTCAACCTTTCCTTCTAACTTAGGAATAAGTTAGATCTCAAAAACTCTACATATTAGAGTAATATGAATGTAATGTGTATGTGTTTTGATATATACACCTTCATGTGAAATATATGAGAGCTTTCAGTCTTTTTATCAATCTTAAAAATTAATTTTTAAGAATTAAATAAAACTAATGCTAAAACAATAGTGATAGGATTTTATTGGTGAGTAAATTGTTTTCCCATCTAATATTGTGGTTGGCCTAGGCATATACTCTAACCTAATTATGGAGGGAAAAAAACATAGTTAGTTCAAATCTAATTCTAATTAACTAGTATAAAACAATATTGTTTATAAATTATAATTATATTTCGAATAAATTATAAATTAAAAATTTACATTTAAATTATTATCTATTTAAAAAAATTATCTAAAATTTACTTTCTCAAAATTGAATAAATTAAATAAACTTAATGAAAAAACCACTATCAACTAATTTGACTAATCATTTTATATTTCATATATACACAATTTGACATTGTCAAGAGATTGCATATTCCAAACATCTAACTAGTATGGAATAAACTTAAGTATCAACTTTATTCCATACTGATTGAACACTTTAATCTGCCATCCACATAATTCAAAAATACATAGATATATACAAACACAAACCAGAGAAAACTTGCAACACAAACCAGACAAAACTTGCAATCCAAGAGATAGAAAACCAACACCATTGGTGACACGATAAAGAAAAACTGCTTTTCCATGGTTTACAAAGAACATTTTTGATATTCCTTCTTTTCAAAGTATAATTGAAAAATTAGACCCAATATATCGTTTTGTAAATTATTGAGGATCTGCAGAGGAGGCCCACATGTATAATTAAACCTCCACGCCATTTCACGCCACTTGTTGTTGCTAAGCTCGTGAATCCAGGCCAACATAGCTTTATCTCTTGATTGTGGTCGGGAAACACTAAAGGAAATCCTTCTTGGGTGGTTATTTTTAGTTATAAAAATCCAAATCCCAACAGCTTCTTTGTCTCTGTGACTTGAGCTGGGATTACGGCCCCTTCCATTGGTGAGGGTGAGTGTGATCCATTAAATTATTTTCTTATAGGAAAATGGGTTTCTCCCTGTGAAGCTCCTCACTAACATATATGGTTCTGCTGGTTGTTTAGTTGCTGGTTTACAGAAAGCAGCATCATCATCATGTTGGAAGGGAAGGGCGTTGTTGAAAGCTCAGACATGCCAGAGAAGATGCAGATCCACGCCATGCACTGCGCTTCGCAAGCTCTTGATTTGTATGATGTCTCTGATTGTACAACCATTGCTAGCCATATCAAGAAGGTAATAAATATATTGTTGGTTTCTGATTGTGGATTTCGGAAATATTTTTGGAATTAGACATGACTTATATGATTAAACAAATCACTTCACTCATATAGTTGTGGGATTTCGAAATATTTTAGGAATCCATAACCAAAATAAAGATACTAATTTGTTTCTGCTTATAATATATAAATTTATACTATTATTTCAATTTTTTTTAGAGATAAGAAATTTTGTTATGGTTAAAAATTGTTAGCAGTTTGATATCTTTTAATGTTTACAATTTTAAATTTAACTTTTAGATCGCAGATTTTTGAAATACATTAAAATTTAAAACAAGATTAAACAAAGTCGTATTCCTTACATTACAATTACAATCGAAATAGAAAAATGATCATACTGCAGGGTTCTCATTTTTCATTTCCCTTTCTTATTTTCTTTGTAGGAATTCGATGCCTTCTATGGTGTTGGATGGCAGTGCATAGTGGGGACAAACTTCGGCTGTTTTTTCTCTCATGCTGAAGGCACTTTCATCTATTTCTGCCTGGAAACGCTGAAAATCTTGATGTTCAAAGGAGCTTAATTCGTGGCCATCTCTGTAAATAATTACCCGGCTTTACATTTCTTTGCTTGGAAGAGTCTGAGTGGAAATGAAATGTCTACAACTTATTGTATAATAATATGTGTATCGATACAGACTCTTCCTTCTCTCCTTGCATTCTCAGTGAGCAGGCAGTGCGAGATCTGAAACCAGTTCAGTTTTGTTCGTTTACATGAGAAAGCAAAGTGAGAGAATGGTATAAGAAGAGGCATTCATATGTAATAAAGTATTTTGTGTCAGATAATGTAATAAAAAAAACTATTTTGTACAAATGCATTGTTTTGTATTTTAAAAAAACTACCAACGAATAAAATCTATGTGTTAATAAAGGGAATTACTAACTGATTAAATTCTTGTAATATATTCAGATGCATTATCATCTAGTTCCAAATCCTGGGGATGATACAATTTCCAGAGTTTAGTTAGAAATATTTAATTCCTACTTGTCTATGGTTGTAATTTTCTATTTGAGGAGTTTGTTCCTACATAATAGGAAGTAGCTAGAATATAATTTCTCCTAGTTTAGTGTGTGGTTGAGAGAATCTCTCAACCACATTACTGTACGTCCAAGATAGAATTCCTATCTTGAGACTATTGCTTGTATAAATATGTGTGTAATTTCCTTGATTCATAATTTAGAATTTGATTAGAGTTTGCAGTGTGATATTTTATCTTGGTATCAGAGCTTGGGCCTCGGCCCCTCGTGGGCTGAGGGAAATAGGAAATAAAAGAGTTTTTAAATTGTGTTTTAGTTTTTAGTTTTTGGTTGTACATTGATTGCTCAGTCTGCGTGTACGCTACCTGATCGTGTTATTGCTTCTGCTTCGTGGTTGGAGGCTGTCGTTCACAGCAGTATGGAGATGGTGCGTAGAAAGTCGGGTCCGTTGTGGAGATAGTCATGGTCGGTAAGAACTAAACTCCCAGATCTGTGGCGTGAAACCAGATCTGCGTGGAAGATTTGGGTGAAAGCGGTGAGCGCAGATCAGATCTATAAAATGATCTGCGTGGGCCGTGAGATCGTGAGTCCGCTTGGGCATTTCATGTTCTATAAAGGATCACGGGAACGGCAAGAGATTCAAGGGTGAACTTCGGCACCGAGCAGGAGGGGGTGTGCCTGTAAATATACCATGGAAGTACCAACTATTATCAGAACGAGGACCGTGGAGCTTCTTCTGTGTTGAGCAGAATACTTTAGAAAGTCTGTTGCATTGCAAAATTGCAATTGCTGCGGAATACTTGGGAGCCAGCTTGTCAAGGGACATGCAATTTGTCTTTTCATCCTCGATTATTTTCATTAGGAAAACTTGGCACATTTATCTGTGCGAATGTGTGGTGATTATTATTTGTGGTTTACTATTATGTTGAGTGGTTGGATAGTTAATCCATGCTCCCAAGGTGAAGGTTAATCGACGCTCCCAAAGGAACAAGACATAGATTTGATCTAATTTTCCAGCTTAGCCTTGAAACGACTTTCTACATCATGTTCGTCCTTCTTTACGTTAGTTATTAGCTTTGTCCAGCATTTTTGTCCAATTATGGAGAGCTTATGGCTCGAAGCCGTTTGGTGTGGCTGTTGGGATCTCAAGATCGGTGTGTCTGCGAGGAGTTCAAGCTGGCGGAGGGGTTGCTAGTGTTGATTTATGCGGATGTGCTACTATGTGTGTCCTGGAGTCGCTCAACTAAGAGTATAGATGAGCATTGGTATGGAGGATTGTTGGTTCTTCTGCAGGTATATTGAAGACGTGGTCACCAAGGTCGCTACACAGGTGGACGACGGGCCCTGCGTTACTTATGTGGGAGTTGGAGGTGCAGGGAATTTTGTAAAAATGGTTCACAACGGCATCGAGTATGGAGACATGCAGTTGATCTCTCAGGCCTATGATGTGCTCAGGTATGTCGGGGGTCTGACCAATGAGGAGCTGTCGGAGACCTTTGCAGAGTGGAACAGAGGTGAGCTCGAGAGCTTTTTGGTTGAGATAACTGCAGATATTTTCACTGTGAAGGATGAGTATAGTGATGTGGAGCTTGTGGATAAGATATTGGATAAGACTGGCATGAAGGGGACAGGAAAATGGACCGTGCAGCAGGATGCAGAGCTCTCTGTTGCAGCCCCCACTATTGCTGCCTCGCTTGATTGCAGGTATTTGAGTGGCCTGAAGGAGGAGCGTGAGGCTGCTGCGAAGATTTTCAAACAGGCTGGCCTGTCTGATGTCTTGACTGGAGGGGGAACTGTCGACAAGAAGCAATTGGTTGATGATGTCCGCAAGGCACTGTATGCCTCGAAGATCTGCAGCTATGCACAGGGGATGAATCTTCTCCGTGCCAAGAGTGCGGAGAAGGGGTGGAATCTGAACTTTGGGGAACTGGCCTGTATCTAGAAAGGTGGGTGCATTATTAGGGTTGTTTTCTTGGATCGAATCAAGAAGGCCTACGAATGGAACCCATAGCTTCGAAGCCTCTTGGTTGATCCAGAGTTTGCGAGAGAGATGGTTGAGAGACAAGCTGCTTGGAGAAGGGTGGTGAATTTGGCAATGAGTGTTGGCATCAGCACTCTGGGTATGAATGCGAGTCTTGCCTATTTTGATACTTACCGCCGCGCCCGGTTACCTGCTAATCTTGTCCAAGCACAACGGGACCTGTTTGGTGCACATACCTACGAACGGATCGATCGCTCTGGTTCTTTCCATACATAATGGACAAAGATTGCTAAGCATAACAGGGCTGGGCTGAAGGCCTGAAAGTGAATTTGTTCCCCAGGTTCAAATTATGCCTCTGCACTACAAATATGGCATTTCATAGAAAGAGCAGTGATCCGGACTCTAAATAGTTGCTGTTATGGTTGGGAAATAATCATCTTCGGGAAGAGACAAAGAAATTAATGTGAAGAGTTTATGTTTTTTATTTAGTTTCTTGGAATCATGTTTAAAGATTATTGAGCCTTATTGAGCCTAGCTAACTCAATGTAGGTAAAGTTATTTTGTTAGAATTAGCTACTCTAACAAATGACAGGTGAAACATGGAGTTCCAAGAATTTACTTGATAACGACAAAGATGCCCAAGATGTGAACAATGAAAAGATGAGGTAAAGGAGCAGCAATAACGTTTATGGTGGACAACAAAGTAGATGTTTGTTTGAGATAGTGTGGTTTGTGGAATAGACTCCCTAGCATGATATAAGCAAGTCTAGTTCGCTGTTGTAATGGTCATTATATGTACCCAGAAACTCCAAAATATTGAAGTATGAAATGTAAGCCTTGTAAAGGCATTTGAAAGTTCGTGGTGATCTTAAAACCACTTTGTAATGGTTTGTGGTGAGCCAGAAACCACACATATATCGCCTTTGTGGATGGTTGGTGGTGAGCCAGAAACCACCTATAGAGCCTTTGTGGCTGGATTGCCTTCGTGGCTAAAAGTTCCTTTGTGGCCGCGTGTACACGAGAGCTGTGTGCTCACAGAGCTTTATGCTCGATCGAGCAAGTGGACTGCAGTAACACCTGGATCGCGATCTCAGATGATTTAGTAATCTCTGAGCAGAAGGGGTTTGGCACGCTTTCTTAGCTGACAGTCATGCTGAGAAGCGCAATTGGCGCGACTGTTCAGTACATACTCGTGCCAATGCGCCAAATCACAGGATCGGCGTGGAAGCGCACGATAAACCCCCGTCAAGATTCTACCTTGCAAAGTTTTTTTTCTGGGCGCGGATTTTTTGTTCAGGAAGACGCCACCTCACCTTCAGTGGAAGATCCGCGGGAAGCCTCACCTTCGCTGGAAGATCTGCGGGAGTTGCAGATCGGAAGTTGCGGGTCTGTCCGGGAGAGGCAGATTGTGTTTTGGAGATTCTGCACATGCAATTCGCCCGATGGTGGTGGATTTGTAGGTACATATATGCAGTGATAATGGTTGACATAATCATGTATGTGAAGGACATCCTACAGGACTAGCGGTTGCAGCGGTTGGTACCCATGCATTCCGGTGGATGGTTGCTCTTTTATATGGACGTCGACATATTCTTTGTTATGTTTGACCACAACCAGAATTTGTGAATCACTATCATGACAAGTAGTCATTAAGGGGGGGAGTTAGAAATAATTAATTCCTACTTGTCTATGGTTGTAATTCTCCATTTGAGGAGTTTGTTCCTACATAATAGGAAGTAGCTAGAATATAGTTTCTCCTAGTTTAGTGTGTGGTTGAGAGAATCTCTCAACCACATTACTGTACGTCCAAGATAGAATTCCTATCTTGAGACTATTGCTTGTATAAATATGTGTGTAATTTCCTTGATTCATAATATAGAATTTGATTAGAGTTTGCAGTGTGATATTTTATCTAGTTCTTATAACATTGGGGGTACACTGGTATAGAGAAAATCTTTGCATTTTCAAGAATAATAAAGTGTGGGTGTCAAGGTAGGCAGCGTAAACTTGATAAATGCATAGAAAATAATTACTTTTATAAAGAAAAAATTGACTTGTTAATTGAATATATGCTTCTTTGAGAAAAATCCCTGTGTAATATTTCTCAAAATCACTGTGTAATATATTGAGTTGATATTGAATATATTTTTATCATAATTTTAAATTTTATAATATAATTTTGAGTTTATTTTGGAAAAATAATTGTGTAATCTATGGAGTTTATATTGAATATATTATTATAATTATTTAGATGTAATATATTTTTATAATAATTTTAAATTTATTATAAAATTTTAAATTTTTTAGTATTATATATATTTGTAGATTTTGAATTTTAAATTATTTTTATTATATATATATATATTATAACTAAATTTCTAAATGTATTTTTTGTCCATGGTATTCCATCTATTTAAAAGATGAAAGACTCTACATAAATTGGTTCTAGTACTTAGTGGGATCCCAGGAATGGTGGTGTCTATTCTTGGTGTTTCATGATCCTAACAACTGGTATCAAAGTTGTGATAAGACTTATTGTGTCTTTATCATAACCACAGTAAGGAGTAGGCTGAAAAACCAGAAGAAACCTAGTGAAGCATCCAATCAAATTCATTGTGTGTTTATCATAGAAACAGTAAGGAGTAGCTCGAATAACCAGAAGAAACCTAGTGAAAAGTCCAATTAAGAAATACATGCACCAGAGTTTGAAGAGAAGAAAGAAGAGGAAGAGGATGCACAATGATAACAAGGATGTGGATGAATAGCATGAGTTGGAGATATAAGGAGAGAGAGGTCGTACTGAGGAAAGATAGGTCAACGCAGGGATCAGCAAAGCTAGAGATGTAGTGAGAGAGTGGTCGTATGGATGTGAAAATAGAGATAGAGTCAATAGCTTAAGAATAGTGAAGGAGCCAATGTGTGATGAGAGTCACAATGATGTGATAACACCAATGGTGTGTGAACACCTTAAGGGTTTTGGACCAAGGTAGGTGTATTTCCCTAGAAAGTTGTAAGAACTATTGTTCAGTCATACATGTTGTGTAGGAGCATAGATTTTTGTAAGGCCTTAAGAATTTGATCAAGCATACATGTAGTGCAATGATGCATGGAGTCATCAAGTTGTTGAATGTACCACTTCGATAAGTACCAAGGTGGTGGGTGTACTAGTATCCTAGCTTGAGGGGGGAATGTGAACTCGAGGTGGTTTTAAGGCTCGAGGTTTATGAGAACTCATGGTTTTTGCCATGGTATTCTCACTATTTAGAGGAAAGACTCTAAGTAAATTGGTCCTGGTGGGTAGTGGGATCCCAACAATGGTGTCTTTAGATACCACTACTTCTCTTAGTATTTCAAGATCTTAACAAATCCATGTGCTCAATGTTTATATAAAAAAAAAAATTAATTTATTTTTGTCATTGATTTGAGTTTTTCATGAGATTTTTAAAGCTTATTATTATTACTCAAATTGATTAAATATTTTTTATTAAAATTACAATTTTAAATAAAGTTTATTATTATTAAATAAATTTAATTAAAATTAAATTTTTAAATAAGTGAAATTATTTTTTAATATTAAAATAAATTTAATATTATAAGTAATTTTTATTAAAATTTAATTATATATTATTAAAATTATAATAATCAATAATTTTATTAATTTAAAATAATAAACAAATATTATACTAGATCTCACACTTTTGTGATCCATATTGATAATGAGATTGGCTTTTGGATTAATGACATCATTAAGATTTGGTCAACTTTTTGAACCATATAATGTGGTTCATCCTCGGGACAAAGGTGAAAAAATCAATCTATCTAAATGTTTAAATAAGAGAGATGCATCTGGAATAAATTAGCCTATAGGAATAAGTTTTTAGAAGAATTGAAATAATATTTTTCTTAATATTAAATTAATATTAATATTAACAATAGAATAAAAATTTATTTATTAATTATAAAAAAAAATTAATATTACTATTAAGTATTAAAATATTAGAGAATAATTAATTAAAAATAAATAAATAAATAAATAGAAAAAAAAGGGCAATCAAGAAGAGAGTGTGGAATCGAGCTCCTACTTAATTTCCAACCATTGCTCCTGTTGAGATTGACTGCATGCTTCTCAATCTCAACGGCCTTGTAACAAACCCGGGCTAAAAGTTCATGTAATAAAAGTTAATAAAGAAAAAAATAAGACCATGGTTAAGGAACACTTATTCCAAGCTGAATGTTGGGAAAAACATGCTCGTGGGTGTTCATTATGGTTATTTATGGCTAAGGGGAAATTGGCAAAGGAAATGCTAATGCATTGAAAAGGTATTTTGGAAATTTTATTTTTGAAAATAATGGAAATTAGGAGAAAATGAAGGTGAAAGGTCACATGTTGAATGTGAGGAAGAAAATGAAGGAAAATAATAGAAGATTGAATAAATTAGAGGCATCGTCAATAAAAAGACCACGGAGCATCATTTGGTGAGTTTTTTGTCAGTTCATTTTCAGAAATAGTCTCAGAGAGGAGAAGAGCACCAAGAGGAGAAATATATCAAGCAAGTAAAGAAAGGAAGGAAAAGGAAAGCAAAGGAAAGAAAAGATCAACCAAGGAAAGGTTGGAGCAAGCAAGCTTCAGCGAGAATACTTGTAGGCAATAGATTGCATGTATGATTTCCTAGATGGTTTTTACATGCATGGTATGTGCATGTTGGTATTTGGTTCTTTTGTTGTTGGTGGCATGGTTTTTCCGGGTTTTGACAGGAGTTTTCAGCCTTGTCTTTCATTTTCCAGATAGCCATGGTGTGATGGGACTGTCCTTAGTTTTTAGCTTTGGAATTATCGAAAGGTCTCGGAATCTGGGGTGGAGGTGGTCTCAGGAAAATTTCCAAAGGCCTAGGAATCCCTTGTCTAGTAATGGCAGGATACGCATTAAATCATGATGGTGGAGTCTCGGTTAGGACCTAGTTATCCGGTTTGGATTGCAGTAAATCCTAGAGACTTGTAGACGGAAAATTCCTTAAGGATGGCGAAGGAATATAGAGGCATTCCAAGCTCAATTCAGTTTAGTGATCTCGGTGTTGGTTTAGGTGAGATCAAGATATGGTGAGGGTGGAGGTGGTTTAACCTTTGGATTCCCTTGGTTGTTTTTGGATTGGTTTATCCATGATATCCCACAATCATGCTTGGAATATGGCATAGGGGTGACTTGCTGAAAGAAATATTTGGTTCAATCATGTCTATGGTTGGGTGGTACATGGAAGTCCCGAACCTAGTTGGCTCTTTCCTATGTTTAATGAAAGCTAACTTATCTTTCTTTTGTACTTGTTATTATGTGGTTTTAATGGTTGTTATCTTATGGTTATTTATGTGATTATATGTTGGTTATAAATATGGTTATGTGACTGGTTCTAGTCATGGTTCATTTCATGTTTTTACTTGTAATTGAAAGAATCATGGATGAAAGACCTAATTAATGTTAATACATCAAAAGAAAGAGGTTGGTGATCCTTCTTCTTAGTTCTCATATTAATTTCCAGTCCCTTATGCTCAGGCTTGTATTCATGACCTCTAGTTTACATTATTGCCAAGTGTTTGACAAAATGTCAATTCCAATTGGGAATGGTCAGAGCTAGTCCTGGTTTCATTTTTGTTTTATAATCATTGTTGTCATTTTAGTTCGTGATTTCTAAAAGTTATATGGATTTATGGAAAAGGCTCAACCCCAGCCCTAAAAACTAGCCTTTAATTCCACAGTCGATGGCATAACACTGAGCAAAAAAGGTCATTATCGCACTGATGTAGGCCTATGGGAGCGACTCGGAGTTTCCAGTCATATGGAGCGCTCCACAAGGGAGAAAATAGGGCTCAAGCTCAGGGAAAAGTCAGGTTTTCTTAGGGTATGGACACCTGAATGGGTTGGGTTACTCTTGGGGGGTCTTGTGGCACCTGAGGGAGGTTAGTAAGGTTTGTTTGTCGACTCAGTTTCCTTAAGGTCACCTAGGAGGTTGAGTATTGTAATAGCGGCCCCTCATCTCATGTTTACCCTGGGTAAGCCAGTGAAAATGGGTAGATGTGAAGGGAGGTGTGTTACAGGCCTCTCTTAGTTTCATATGATGGAAGTGATCAATCGTAGAAATGACTTGAGAATCCTCAATGCAGACATGGTGCTTAGATTTCTCTGCATGTTCAACTAAAGCTGGGGAACAGGAACGATTGTGCTTTACGTTTGTTTAATGTTCTTGGATTCTTTGGTTAATGGAGCGACCAATTTCCCCAATGTAGGAAACCCACGGGAACAAGGAATTGAGTAGACATCTTTCATGTCTTTAGGGTTAACCAGGCCTTTAATATATTTAAGAGAATTTCTAATGGTATTAAGGGGTTTGAAGGTAGCAAAAAATCTATTATTTTTAAGGATGTGATCAATCTTATCAGGTCCCCTAGATAAAGGGAAGCTACGCATTGGAGATTTTATCATTACTAGTAGGTTTAACCCTCAATTATTTACTCACTCTTTGAAAATTTATGAGGCCTTGTTTCTTGCTATAGCCATTATTTTCAAAAAAATTTAGAAGATGGGATTTTTCTTCTTCCATGTGATTCTCATCGGAAATCCTAAGAGCACAGGTGTCAAGAGTGTTAAGAACTCCGAATTTTTGTGTCGGGAAATTATGAGAACTGGCATGAAGATATTGTTCCATGTGATTTTTTTTCGAAAAACTTGGTGAGAAACGGAAACATCATTCATACTAGCGAGGATAATATCAAGGAAATAAAGGCATCCATTTACCTCAACTTCCATCGTGAATTTAATGGATTCATATTGGTAATTAAGATGGTTGCGAAACAAATCTAATGTATTGAATGACCATGGGGCCCCATGGTTGTGAGAAATTAGATTTTTTTCTCAACCATCTTAATCCCCAATTTGACTCCATTAAATTCACGATGGAAGTTGAGGTAAATGGATGCCTTCCTTTCCTTGATATTCTCCTCACTAGAATGAATGATGGTTGCGTGTTTCACCCAGTTTTTTGCAAAAAAACTCACGTGGAATAAATATCTTCATGCCAGTTCTCATCATTTTCCGGCACAAAAAATAGAAGTTCTTAACACTCTTGCCACCCGTTCTCTTAGGATTTCCTATGAGTCACTTGGAAGAATAAAAATCTCATATTCTGAAAGTTTTTTAAAATAGTGGCTATAGTAGGCAACAAGGTCTCATAGATTTTCAAAGAGCCAGTAAAGAATCGAGGGTTAAACCTGCTAGTAATGATAAAATCTTCAATGTGAATATTCCCTTTATCCAGGGGACCACTGATAAGATTGTTCATATTCTTAAAAAGAATAGAGTTTTTGCTACCTTCAAACCCCTTAATACCATTAGAAATTCTCTTAGATATGTTAAAGACTTGGTTAACCCTAAAGATATTAAAAGGGGTCTACTTAATTCCTTGCTCATGTGGGATTCCCTACATTGGGGAAACTAATCGCTTCATTAACCAAATAATCCAAGAACATGAAGCATACATCAAGCACAATCTTTATCGTTCCTCAACTTTAGCAGAGCATTCGGAGAAATCTAAGCACCATATCTGCATTGAGGATTCTTGGGTCATAGCTACGATTGATCACTTCCATCATAGGAAGCTAAGAGAGCCCATTGAGATTGAGAAGCATGCAATCAATCTCAACAAGGACGGTGGTTGGAAATTAAGTAGGAGTTGGATTTCAACACTCTCTTCTTGATTGCCCTTTTTTTTTTCTATTTATTTTTTTATTAATTTATTTATTTTATTTTGTTAATTAATTATGTTCCGATATTTTAATATTTAATAATAATATTTATTAGAAATATGAAACTTATTTTTATAATTAATAAATAAGTTCTTATATATATATATATATATATATATATATATATATATATATATATATATAATTTCTATTTTTATAAAAACGGGTAATAGCTAATTTTTATTTCATAATTAAATATTAATTTAATTTAATTAATATTTAATTAATAAAAAATTATAATAGCTTGTGGAATCTTGGATAGACGGTGATTGGGTGCTTTGTTAAGGTACTCCACACTCCTTGAAGTGAAGTCACTAGTTCAATTTCCTGCGGTGATCAGGGTGATATATTGGACATGATGAACATGTAGTTGTGCCAAGGTTACAAAAAATAAATATATCAAAATAATAATTTTTTTTTTCAATTTTTCTAACAGCTAATTCATAACGGTTAACTCTAGAGTCAGATGCATCTCTGTTATTTAAACAATTAGATAGATTGATTTTTTCACCTTTGACCTTAGAATGAACCACATTAAATGGTTCCAAACCTCAACCAAATCTTAATGATGTGATTAATCCAAAAGACAATTTCATTATAAATAAATATTATAAAAATAATAAAATTTATCATCTTCAATAACACTAATACTCTTAATAATTTAAAATATTTATAACTCAATTAGTAATCGAAATAATATAAAATTAAGTAAACTAATAAATCTAAAATGCAGTACCCTAAAGTAACGTGAAGAAAAAAATAATTCATACACCTCAGAAATATAGTGGTAGAGATTGCAATCATTAGCAACGACCGAATTTGACCCTATTTACAAGACTAACTCAATTTTGGATTTCTCTAAATATATATATGTATATAGATTAACGATTTCTCATCTTCATTTTAAATGATGCTCACGGTAAAATATATATATAATAATTTTTATAAACTAAATGTGATAGGTAGTATAATTTTTGTTGAATATTTTCAAATATATATTAATTATTTTAATTTATATGAAATTAGTGTTTCAATTTGTATTAATGAGTATAATTTATATACTAATTTGTGTTAAAAAAAATATTTAATTTATTTATCAATCATATTTTATATTGTGTAGAGAAGTTTTCCGGTTTAATCGCATCCATTTTAGTTGATTTCGACGTTTCGAACCCAGCCAACGGGGTTCATCATCAGGAAAAGATCTATGGGTAAGAACTGATCTCACATTCAAGGTATAAATAGTGATGGGAAAAGAGTGGTAAAAAACATATTTTATATATATGTATATATATATATTTGAAGAAAATTAATAACAATTAAAGAGAAAATTCATTATTAGTTTTTACTTTGAAACATTTTAGCAAACAATTTTTCTCTTAATCGTTATATAACAATTTTTCTATATAATAATTTTTATAAACTAAATGTGATACTTAGTATAATTTTTGTTGAAGATTTTCAAATATATATTAATTATTTTAATTTATATGAAATTAGTGTAAGTATAATTTATATACTAATTTGTGTTAAAAAAATATTTAATTTATTTATCAATCACATTTTATATAGTTAAATATTAAAAAATTATATATATTAGAGATGGGTCTTAACAACAACCTCATTAGCATTCAAGATACTCTTAAAATATTATTACGCCGAGGACTTTGGACACTTCAAATTGTATCTCATATGGAAGCCAATAATCCAACATTTTTCTTAGAGCTGCATTTTGTGCGTTATGCAATTGTTATCGTATGAAATGCTTGCGTTCGATCGGCGCCATTTGATGCTAAAGAAATAAATGTTTTTATTTCCCCGGTGAATACTGGTTCACCCATTCATTTAGAAGCCGAAGTAAACCTTGGATCCACTATCATAATGGAGGATAAAATGCCTTATGGCACTACTGTTTCTGCTGTCCACCATCAAACCCGCCCCAGCTCTGCACCATTATACACCTCTCCATCCATGCCGCCCCTTGAAAACGCATCCCCTTCCCCCTCACCACATTATATCGAGAATGTGGACTTATCGGACTCACTTAATGTCACTACTGCTCTTGTTGAAAACCATCAAACCTGCCCCACACCTGATCCATTATATTCCTCCCCGTCCATGCCTCCCCCCTCTCCTCCCTCTCCACATAATTTCGAGAATGTGGACCTTTCAAACTCCCCCATAAATTCTGTTGGATGCGATATTGAATCCCTTTTAAATAACCCAAACCTTGATTTGGCTGCCCTCACTATTTTTGATAACATCCCTAGGGACCCTGATATTATCATCTCGCCAGCTTCGGGGTGCAATATTACGGTGAGGAAAAAATCAAAATCTGCATCCAGACACTTCAGAGGGAGGCCAAAAACAAAATCCCTTTTCCGGGATGAACTTCTTGACCTCAGAGAGGTACCAATTTATTATGCTGCTGATCTCAGGGTGCTTGGTGCTGGCGACCCGCCTGGGGCCTCCAAATGACATACATTCCCGCCTTCTATATAAAAGGTCCGTTTGCTGCTATGGCAAATTCCGTGGGCCATCTCGACCTGGATGCAGGCGGGCCAGATTTTATATTTGTTTTCTTTTCAGATGCAAGCGTGCCTATTTTTGGATGAACATAATATGCAAGCGAGGTTGTTTCCCTCACGTACTCCTCTCCCTGGATGTATCCTTCGGATGGGTTATATGAGCTGGTTTTTCCTCAGGTTTACTCTGGCTCCTAGAATTTAGTAGTGGCATTATTATGGTGCCAAACTTTTTGATATAATTTGTGGACACATCATAATCTTTTGGCCTTCGTCGGTTTCTTTCTGCCGGTATATATGGGGCATAATATATTGTAACTGATTGCATTATCTATGCTCTATAATTTGCGCTATCTGTACAGTGCTGCTATGCACTGTATCATCATGTAATATGTACTGTTTTGCATATCTTAATATATAAAACAACGTTTTTTTCTTTCTGAAAAAAAAAAAAGTAATTTCCTACACTTCGACTCAACATGCTATATCATCAATTTCGTAGAGATCGGTAAAATTAAAATCATAAGTATGCATTCAAAATTAAAATTAAAATTATTTAATCTGGAATTCCACTACAGTAAGGAAAAAAAGTTTTTTTAAAAGAGTTATGAAGTCTGATCTCTGTCCTTCATAAATTTTACTTGAGTTTCGATTTATGTTTAGTTGAGCGTGATATCTACAAAGCTCCTCTCAGATATCAAAAATATATATGTTTTTGAATATATTTTATTCATAGTATTTTTGGGTCAATAGTCAAATACATTTTCCTTGAGTTGACCTAGAATTAGAACTTTTATTAATTAATTTAAATATAGAGTTTTATAAAGTTTTTTAATTTTCAAATTCATTTTAAACATGTCATCCTCATTGTTTTATTAAAAAATTAGTTAAATTTACATAGAATCAATATTTGTATTTATCTTATTTAATTGCAGACGTTTATGATTTTTTTTGGCCTTCACAAAATTACTTTGGTTTAACTCATCTTGATAATAATTTTTTTTTCAAATGCACATAAATTCAGCCTTCACAATTGTTATTTATGTTAAAATTACTTTGGTTTAACTCATCTTGATAATAATTTTTTTTCAAATGCACATAAATTCAGCCTTCACAATTGTTATTTATGTTAAAATTTAGTAGGCACTACTTTTTTTGCCATAAAGATTTAATAACAATAATAGAAAAACACCATAAATGAGAGTGAAAAATGATTGAATAATAGGCATTACTTATAAATCTATAGTGTAATTATATTTTTCTAGTATCACTAATGAAATTTTTTAATCTTGAAGCTGAAAATTATTAATAGAACTACATTTATTAAATATTACATTAAAATTCAAGTATGTAATGAAATTTAACTGTTTCAAATTTAATTTTACATTAAATTTATGAAATTATGATTATTCTAGGAGTAATGCAATACATTAAACTATGCATGTGAATAAATTTACTTTTCAAACTCTTTGTTAATTGCACTTTTATAACGAAGTATAAGTGTTTTTTCTTTTTCTTTTTTTAATTAATTTTCAAATATAAACCTTGTAGGTTAGAATTGGTTGTGGCAGATAATTATATATTCTTTATTAAGCTCATTTCCCATTACAATGGAAGAAATTTTACCGGCTTCACAAAGTAGACCACCCTTTCCCAACATAAATCTTCCAAAGTAGCATCAAAAAAATTTCAAAGCAAAGAATATCAAGAAGCAAAAAATGTCTTTGAAGCAAGGTTATGGGTGGTCATGAAATGCATCAAATCTTATAGTGGAGGAGAAATTCAATTAACTAGTTCAGACACTTGGTTTTTCCCTTATTGTAAAACACAAAAATCAGGGACTGCAGGAAGAGTTTGATGTCATTTACTTGGAATGGGGAAAAAAGATAAAACAACTATATGTACAAGTGTACCTAACACAAGGAAAACATTTCTACATAAACAATTTAATGAATTTGAAAAGTTGAGACATATTGTTGAAGGTTCAATTTAAACCAATAACAATCCTAGTCTATTGCGTGTTGGTGGTCAACACTCTTATTCTCAAAATCAAGTTTCAGTTTCCCACCTTGAAAACTTATGGGATGTAAAAGGGAGGGGAAATCTTGATACATCCATTGGACGATTTTTTTTCACAAATGGCAAAGCTTTCAATGTTTGTAGATCTCCTTGTTGAAAGGAAATGGTGAGGGATCTAGTTGGCATTGCCCCTAAAGGCTACACGCCTCCTAGTTATGAAAAGATGAGGAAAAAAGTGTTATCCGAAGAGAGGGCTCAGGTTGAAGCTAAACTTCATGACATTAAAGATAGTTGGAAGGAATATGGGGTCTCTTGTTGAATTTTTCAACAAGAAACAGTGAAATTGGCATCCAGAAACAACATCCTTGATCCTAGTCAAAATTAACCACCTACACTAGGTGGGGCCCAAATAGGCTATTTTTAGGTGTATGTCTAATTCTATAATGGTGAGAATTTATAGCAAGAGTCTATTTATAGATGGTTGAGAAAATTCTATTTATGGATGGTCGCCTACTTTTGGAATGCATGTGCGAAGTCTATTCGTAGATTGCATGTTTAAAAAAAGAATGCATTTCGATTATTATTATCTCTTAATAATAGTTAGACAATAAATAATAATCTATTCTCTTGAAGCACTTGATTTCAGTTAACTGATGTGGCAAACCAGATGACTAAAAGAATTTTGATTTCTAAGGTTCGTTGGTGGGACATGCAAGTGGACTTCGTTGTAACTGAGTGATACAAAGTTGTAACAAAGTTGGATGTGTAGTTATGTGAGTTGTAAATTAGTTTAACTCAGTTAAGTGAGTTAAACTTAGTTGTGCTAGTTGTAACTAATTGTAACTAAAGATACACTAGTGAGAGATCAGTGAATTAAATATTAAATTAATTCACATGGAGTGATCTCACATGCAACTGAAAATTTACTACTATTAACTACATGCATGTCAGATCCAGTGGAGACCCACTTGAGATATAGGTGAAAGGGGCAGTTTGACTATCTGTTGTGACATTAGTGGGTGCACTCATGCAACCAAACACACATTGGAGATTCCTATGAGTATTGCACAGTCAAGGTAGGCTAGAATTAATCATTCAGATGTTCTTGACCATCAGGGATTGCGCAGTGGAGGCAGGTTGTCAAGAGACAGTAAATTGGTGCATGAATATGCCAATTTTTGTATGACAGTGTGAGACGATTGTATATTGTACTGAGAGCTCTTGGATTAGAGTTTTGTATGGGATTTTTTCATGATCCATGATATATACATAATATAAGATAGTGGGGTTTTTAGCTTTATGCTTTCGCGATAAAAACATATGTGTTATGTGTGATTAATCTTTCTTCATGTGTTTGCAATTGGCAATTAAATTTCCGCAAGGTTTAAGTAGAAGGATTTTGTATTTAATAGTGGCATATAATTGTTAGATCAAGAGAATCCAGGCAATACATAATTGTATTAAAATTTATACATGGTATCGGAGAAAAGAAGAATGCAATATTGAAGCAGTAGCTGAGTTTTTTGGTGGAAACAATTCGAATTTGCTGCAAGAATTTCTTGGTGTGACAGTGGAGTAAACATCGAAATGGCTTTCAATGGTTTGTAGTTAGAGTATGCACTCGAGGGCAGCTCGAACTACATTGCATGGAAGTATAGGATGGAGGCGGTGCTTGAAGATAATGGCTTGAAGGAATTCATCGACAGTGATGTTCCTAAGCCCACTTCGATGGATGTTGCATTACTTGATGCATGGCAAAAGAAAGTAGCAAAGGTGAGGAGAATTCTGTTGGAAGGTGTACGAGACCACATTGTCTCAAACCTTCATGGTAAAGCCACTCCATATGCTATGTGGAAGGCTTTGACGGATCTTTTCCAAAGCAGCAACGACCATAGGAAATTGGCGCTGAAGGATAAACTCAGAAAGATCAAAATGGAAAAGAACAACACTATTTCGGTATACTTAACAAATTTTTTCCAATGCAGGGATAAGCTTGGGAGTGTAGGAGTAAGTGTTGTTGATGATGATTTGGTGAGCTTGGCTCTCTTGGGAATTCCTAAGAGTTGGCACAGTTATGAAGACTCTGTCAACATACGAGAAAAACTGTCGGATTGGGAACGACTGTGGTCGGATCTAGTGCAGGAGGAGTTCAGGCATAACGCTAGAGATGGTTCTTCATCAAAGCATGATGATGAAGAGGATTGCGCTTTGGATGCCAAGGTGAAGAAGGGGAAGGGGATGAAATTCCATTTTAAATCTGAGGCCGATGAAGATGGCAAGGAGCACAACATGTCCAAAGTGAAGTGTTTTCACTATCATGAGTATGGACATATTGCCACAAATTGTCCACACAAGAAGAAGAACAAGATGGTTGCTGGAGCTGCAGCTGGTGAGGCTCTAGCCTCGCAATTTGAGCTTGAATTCTAATTGATCGCATGCATGGTGTCAATTGCATTGGGATCAGGGTGGTACTTGGATAGTGGTGCTTCCTTTCACATGACAGGAGATAAGAAACTTTTCAGTGACTTGGTGGAGAAATATCTCCAGATGTATATTGAGTTAGACGACAAGGGATGATACAGTGCGACTGGTATTGGTACCATTACCTTTTAGAGGGTGTCAGGAAAACTCTTTCATTTAAAATATGTTATGCATGTTCCAGGTTTGAAGAAAAATTTAGTCTCAGTCGCAATGTTAGAGGATAGAGGCTATGATGTTGTCTTTAGTGAAGGAAAATTTTTGCTGCGACACAAAGAAACAAGACAAGCCAAGAAGGTTTGGATTCGAGTTATGAATCTCTACAAACTTGATGTAGACGGGATTTCTATTGAGCTTCCTACTATTGGGAAGTGTGAGAAATTCATGCAATTGACACTTGAGAGGGAGCAGTATTTGCATGCAGGTAAGAGTGAACCTCGGGATGTGGAGCAGACACAATATGAGGATCATGGAGTGGGAACAACCACTCATGCAAAGAAATTTCGTGCCATATGGGCAGAGGGATTGTATGCAACTATACCACCGGGTGAGAGGTGGGGCGACATGCATGAGTAATCCCAAGAAGAAATTTCTGGGCAGGATTCATTGAGATGGTGTGGATCTCATGAATTGAACCTAGCTACGAGGAGCCCATAGTACAGCAGTAGAAGGATCAGTTGGATTGATGTAGTCAGATGTCGAGAGGACATGAAATCAAAGTGATAGTGTCGGATACTGGAGCGCGGATCAGAGTTGACAGCAAGTGCAGAGTGCATGGATGAAAAGGTCAACAGTGTAGTGGATCCTGAAGACATGTGCAGTTGGTACCAGCAGAAGTTAGAAGACTTTGATGACAGATGCATTATACTGGTTCAGTTGTTTTGAGGCTATTCAGTTTCGGAAGTGTTTCATGCAAGTGTTGCATGTGCGAGAAACGCTAGAGAAGTTTTACATGCAAAGGTTGCAGGGCGAATGCATGGATTTTCATGTCGCATGCAAAGACATTCCTTTCTTGTTGAGAGGGAGTGTTGAAGTTTGCAACAATAAACAGTGAAATTGGCATCCAGAAACAACATGCTTGATCCTAGTGAAAATTAAGCACCTACACTAGGTGGGGCCCACACAGGCTATTTTTAGGTGTATGTCTATTTTTATAATGGTGAGAAAATTCTATTTATAGTGGTAGTCTATTTATAGATGTTTGAGAAAATTCTATTTATGGATGGGCGTCTATTTTTGGAATGCATGTGCAAAGTTTGTTTGTAAATCACATGTCTAAAAATAGAATGCATGTCGATTATTATTATCTCTTAATAATAATTAGACAATAAATAATAATATATTCTCTTGAAGCACTTGATTTCAGTTAACTGATGTGGAAAACCAGTTGACTGAATGAATTTCGAGTTCTAAGGTTGGTTGGTGGGACATTCGAGTGGACTTCATTGTAACTGAGTGATACAAAGTTGTAACAGAGTTGGATGTGTAGTTATGTGAGTTGTAAAGCAGTTTAACTCAGTTAAGTGAGTTAAACTTAGTTGTGCTAGTTGTAACTAGTTGTAACTAAAGATACACTAATGGGAGATCAGCGAATTAAATATTTAATTAATTCACATGAAGTGATCTCACATGCAACTGAAGATTTACTACTGTTAACTACATGCATGTCAGATCCAGTGGAGACCAAGTTGAGATATAGGTGAAAGGGACAGTTTGAATATTTGTTGTGACATTAGTGGGTGCACTCATGCAACCAAACACACATTGGAGATGCCTATGAGTATTGCATAGTCAAGGCAGGCTAGCATTAATCATTCAAAGGTTCTTGACCATCAAGGATTGCGCAGTGGAGGTAGGCTGTCAGGAGGCAGTAAATTGGTGCATGAATATGCCAATTTTTATATGACAGTGTGAGACGATTGTATATTGTACTGAGAGCTCTTGGATTAGAGTTTTGTATGAAATTGTTTCATGATCCATAATATATGATAGTGGGGTTTTTAACTTTATTCTTTATCGGTAAAAACATCTTTGTTATGTGTGATTGATCTTTCTTCATGTGTTTGCAATTGGCGATTAAATTTTCGCAAAGATTTAAGTAGAAGGATTTTGTATTTAACACTGGCATATAATTGTTAGATCAGTGGAATCCAAGATATACAAGCATATTGTATAATTTCTACATCTCCATTGTTTCACATGGTTGGACGGATGTCAACCATCATCCCCTTATCAATATTTTGGTTTCTTGCCTTAAAGGAGTTATGTTCTTAAAATCCCATGATACCACAGGAAAGACAAAATATGGTCCATACATAATGTGTTTCTTCAAAGAGACAATAGAGGAGGTTGGAAGAGAAAACATGGTCCATATTATTAGTGATAGTGCCTCAAACATCTTCCTTGTTGGGGGGTTGATTGAAGATGAATACCAACAATTTTTTGGACTCCTTTTTATGTGCACTACATCAATTTTCTCTTGAAATATATTAATAACATAGCATGGGTTGCGTTCAAACTATAAATAAATAAAATATGCTACAAAATTGTATTTTTAATCATGCAGCATCCATAGCAATTTATAGAAAATATGCAAATCTTCAGCTTATTTGATTTGTTGAGACTATATTTGCATCTGCATTCATCATGTTTCAATGCCTTATTAAAATGCATCAATATTTGAGAGAGATGGTTGTATCAATAGATTGGCAGAGATGGAAGGGTTCTCATATTAGGGATGGCCCAAAAGTTGAGGACATTAGTATTGGCCTTTCTTCAGAGGATTTTTGGAGGACAGTGGAGGATATTGTCACCCTCATCAACCTATTGTTTTCACCCTTCACATATTTGATAATGATCAACCATGCTTAGGGAATTTTCTTGAGAGTATGGATCAAATGAGAGAGAAACTTCATTATATAATGGAAGATGAAAATTCTAGGATTGACAAAGACACTGGAAATGAAGTGTGGGAACTTATTTTGACAAGGTGGAAAACGTTTCATATCCCTCTTCATTCAATTTCATTCTTACTCAATCCTAAATGGTTTCACAAGAAATCATCTACAGATGTAGAGGTGATACAAAATTGGAACACTTTTATAAGTACATGTTACGATCGTCGAGATCGAACTGCTTTATGCCTTGAGTTGGGAAAGTACTTAAGATCAGAAGATCACTTTTCAAATGAAAATTGTGCATACAATAGATAACAACTTGGACCCATAAACGTTTGGATGCAATATGGTACAGGAACTACCTTACTTCATAGGTTGGCTATCTTTTTTCTTTCATAGGTATGATCAATAACAAATACCTTTAATGTATTGATTTATTGTTTAAGCAATTAATTATAATGTTCATTTTCAATTATTTTCCTTTTATGATTTCAAATGTGTATTGATAACATAATGTTAATTTAATTTATGGGTTACTAGATTATCTGCATGTGAAAGAATTTGGAGTGAATATGTCTTTATCCATTCATCAAAGAGGAATCACATAGGTACAAAAAGGAAACAAGATTTAGTGTTTGTACACTAAATCTACATTTGTTGTTTCGACAAAAACT
Organism: Pinus albicaulis; assembly: GCA_034641835.2. Classification (NCBI taxonomy): domain Eukaryota; kingdom Viridiplantae; phylum Streptophyta; class Pinopsida; order Pinales; family Pinaceae; genus Pinus; species Pinus albicaulis. The sequence continues at coordinate 632,330,637 of CM076569.1, forward strand.
AGAGTATAAAACTGGAGCCACAAGAATGTGGGGTTATGGTGGTTCACAAGATGATGGAGATGATGAGCTTCCACTTGAGGTGCTACCAGACAATGTTGAGGACATGCTTGATAATACCAATAAGTCTAGTAACCATAATAATGCTTTTGGAATTGGGTCAAGTTCAACAACCAATTTAGAAAATAAGCTTGACAATCTAGATTATTAATTTTATTTGTATTTTGCATATGAATTGTTAGAAATGGCTTTAGAGATACATCTATATTCAAATATATACATCTAAGTATTTATATTTCAAATTTATTATTCTCATAAATATTTGCTATTTTTTGAAATTAATGAATGGCTAAATTTTTGGATCTCACAAATTATGACATTTTTCTTAAAACTAAATCACTCTTCATGAATTTTTCTTTACAACTTCGCACACGGAAACATTAGATTTTTATGATTAATATTGTTAATCTTTTTTTTTCTCTTGAAACCTGCAAACTATGTTTCTCTTATCGTTCTCTTTTATCGTTTGTAGTAACCTAGGTTGAAACAGTTATTCATTAGTAACAATCTTCCACATGATTCTTAACGATCGAGTTGGAAAATGTAACTTACAAATAAAAGCACAAGTTGTGAAAATAAAACATTCCACTGCACATGGTGCAAAGCATATGGTCACTTACCCACGTTGTGTTGAAGCACCAGCAATTTCAGACACGAAGGATGAAGTGAATGTGGTATGTTGAAAACAACGATGGAGAAGAAAATTCCAAACAAAAAGGATGTTCTTCATCTCACATAAGAGAATTCTTAAACTGAAAAAAGGGACTTTAGTTGATGCAATTCTATATATATCATTGGTTGGTGCAATTCTACATATTGAATATATATCTACCAAGCAGAACTGAGTGCTAGCTTGTCCAAACTAAATAGTTCATAGGATAAGGCAAGCATCACGTTCAAGATGTGATAACCAAACTATTGCTCGTCAACGACGACATTGCCCAATTGGAAGTTACTGTACTTGGCCAGACTTTAGGCTTTATATGTCATTCCAGGTAAATGGAATGCGCTATTAAATTAAATGGAGAAGTGATCTAACTAAACCTGACATGAATATATTGACTGAATAGATTCCACACAACATTTCTTAGTCATTTCTTAGGCGTTATTCATTGCTATATGGTAACTAAACCACCAGTAAAGTGGAAGCGTTAGTCATTGTTATACGGTAATTAAACCACTAGTTCGTTTTTGGGCAGTAATAGACACCAAAACAAAAAATTATTGGCAAAAAATTCTCATGAGCTAGTGGACGTGACAGTCATCGTTGTTGGTTAATTAAGCCAACAGTTCAATGGAGGCCACACCCTCTAAGCAATCCACTAAGTAAATCGATGGGCCAAACTGTTGTTACTACATGAGGAAGAGATAAGAGAGCAACCAGAGCTGTATAGGACCTCATAAGTCTGATGGAGCTTATTATCTCTTTAAAATGTGTATTATTATTTTCCAGAGTTCTAAAATTTATTATTATCTTTCTTAAAATAAAATGTATATTATTATTTTCTAAGAGTGTGTTTTTTTTTTGTAAATTTGGCAGTACTTTTCTATTTTCTATTTATCTTCAAAAAGGCAGGTTACATTAGATAGAGTTTTGGTGGCCTCAACCTGCCCAGAGGAAACCAGGTCTGTTGACCACCTTAATGCATTAAAAGCCATCCAAAATTGATAGAGTTTTGTTCTTCTATTTGCCGCACTTGCCAGTTCACTATTTAAATCATTGACGATATAACAACATAAAACCAAATTTTTCAAAAAGACCATAAAACTAAACTTTAACTATTGTCCATCTGAGGAATCAATTGGTGCCAGATCTCTTGCCGTGGATCTTGACATGTCAGCTTGTTGCATTTGATTCATCTGCTGCTGAAGATGTTTGAGTTGTTTCTCAATTCTTCCGATGCGATCCGTTGCCTGATACTGAGTTACTTTGATATGTTGGAGTTGGTTGTCAATATCTTGGAGTAGGTCCTTTACAGATGGTTCCTGAATCTGTTTCCCTGGGTGGAAACTTTGCATGTCTTTAGCAAGGATACATTTCATAATCCAATAGGTGTGAACTGTTTGATTGAACAAGGAAAGATGTCCTCTAGTATTATCAGGATCTATGATGAAATCCAGGATTCCCGACTCTGCTTCGTTGTCTTCTTCGTTACTTAGGCTTTCTCTTTCCCAACCTTCTATCTCCTTCCTGATCTATGATGAGTTTCCAGCTGAATAAACTAATGAGAGATGTTCTAGGATCTCTTTCTTGGTTTTCCTTTCTCGTTTTTTAATCTCTATTTCTGGTTTCACCATCTTTTGTTTCCCTTTTTCTTGGTTTTTAACTACTGTCTTCCTTGTCGGCCTCTTGACAATTATTCTGTAATGGCTACTTTACTGAGTTAACTCTGAATAAGTATGTTGATATCCTGTATGAGGGATGAGAAAACATTTAACAATTAATGTTTTTAAACTTTTCATTAAACCTTCCATGGTCTCCTAATTTTTTCTGTGGTATATATTATCACTGCCCTTACTGTTAAAAGAAGCTTGGTATGTTATTTTCCAAGACCTATGGTTAATAGCAGAAACCATGCCATGCAGTTGGGCAATGTTCCTTGTTTGCTGGCTAACTGAGTTACAAAGAATATTGTGATTGACTTTAGAAATCAACTTAGAGCTACTTTTATCCAAAGTACTATGCCTCCTATTAGAATTATTCAGATATAAACTATGACTACGAGAATTAACGAAATCCATAGTCTGCATTAAACCCTGGTTTCTATTGAGATGAACCTGATACCCTTTATAATCAGCATATGAAACCTTGACTCTCGTTAGACTCCTATGCTTAGACTTAGAATTCCTACCAAGGGAATGAGGAAAAATTCCAGCTCGACAAGAGTTGTTATAAATCAAAAGCTTTAAGCAATACAGCTGCGATCTAACATTACAAGGATCCCTAAAGCAAGGTTCAATAGCTTGTGATTTAATTAACTGAGAGCCTAAAGTTACTGAGACTATTATGTTTTCAAATTCAATCTTTTCTAGTCGCGATAAATGAAAAACATGATTACTAATGAGGGTAATATGCATGATCACATACCACAGGGACAGAGAAAACAGAGTATCCAACCTTCAAGCTCGAGCTGTGCTTTCTTCTCCTCGTCTCCGCAGGTCTCCCTTCCTGTCTGAAACGAATGTTTTCAAACTAAAATAACTCCGAGTTTTTCTACAACACAAGGTCTGCTTTTTCCCATTGTCGTCTGACAGCCCAGAATTTCCTCTTAATTTCATTATCATCCCAATGCCCTCCACACATCCCTGCTTTCTTAAACCTGCAGGATTGCAATTCATGATTTAATGCATCGGGTTGTTATAATCATCAATGTACCTTGCCGCCACTTTTCCATCAGGCTGGTCGGTGGCACGAAGTTCGCACCCCGATCGGGGATTTTCCCTTTCAGTGAGATCTTTGTCTATAATGATCTAAAGGGGATGTAATTCTATATCCCAATTTCTGGTGTTTGGAGTGATATCAAGTTGTCTTCCAGCATTGCGACAACCCCAGTTTGCTAGATAGTTTGTTGCCTCATTGCCTGTTCTGCACATATGCGCAGGTATCAAGTACTCAATCCCTTTTATAAGCGATCCTATTTCCTTAATAAAATTCTCAGTCCTCCAAATTTTACTGATCTTCTCCCATAATGATCCTTGTTGTAATTTCCGTAGTATTCTTGTTACCATTACAAAATCTCCTTCTACAATAATTATATGGTAATTTTCTCTTCTTGCTATCATTAGTCCTTGTTTCACTGATGTCAATTCAGCCTCATTATTTGTTGCATGACCAATATCCATAGCATAAATTCTACAGACTCCACCACGATAATTTCTGAAGATCCCTCCTTCTCCTGCTTGACCTGGATTCCCTTTCGATGTTCCATCATAATTGAATTTAACGAAACCGTTGTTAGGTACCTTCCATCTATCTTCTTCAATATGTCTAGGAGGTTTAAATTTCCATAGGGTATTAGCCAACATTTGAGGTTGCAAATTGAGCGAAGCGAGGATTTCTATTTCTACTCCAAGAGTCTTCCAATCATCCTCTGTCCATGTTTCTACTAGAATAGTTTCTCGGATGTTCTCAACTGTTTTCTGCCATATTTGATTAATATTCTTGCATTCTCCTCTAAAAATATTGTGGTTTATTTCTTTCCAAATCTCTCATAATATAAATCCTAGAGATAGCCTCCATGCTCTGTTCAAAACTTCTCTTTTAAATCCTCCTTTCCTCCATTTACTGATAGTTGCATTTATGTTTGTGTTGTCTCTATATGTTTGCTTAAATGTTTTTTCGATGCTGCTCCACATGGTCTCCACTGTTCCACAATTGTTTAATAGATGTTTGATAGATTCATTATTTTCCTTACACATATAACATATAGAAGGTTCGTACATCCCTCTCTTTTGCATCTGATCCCAAGTTAAAATTTTCCTATGACTGAGAAGCCAGAGGAAATACTGTACTTTTGGCCAATGGTTAATTGCCCAGATTTTTTTCCAAATGGATCTTTCATTATTGATTATGTTATTAGCATGAATGTTATATCCCTCCTGAATTGTGAACATTCCTTTACTTTGGTAACCCCATTTTAGAATGTCACTTCCTATAGTTGTGACTATTCTTCTTGTGCCTAATTCTTTCTCAAGATTATTCCATTGTCTCGTATCCGGTGCTTCAGGCCAGTGGGTTTTGTCTTTCCATATTCTCCATTGGCTATTATGTTGTTGACACCAGTAGTTATTGATTAGCCTATTATTTGGGTATTTGTGAATAGGAACATTTCTCCTAAATCAAGCCGGCCGAATAGCTTTTCTCTTTGTTGCCATGAGTCTTCCCAAAAGAGTGCAATTCTTCCATCCCTTACTTCCCAAAAGTTGTGTTGTTGGATGAGTTGTCTATTCTCTACTACGAGATTCCAAATTGTAGACCCTCTCGATACCACATCAACCTTTAATTTTCCTGTTACAGATTGTGGCATTCCATATTTTCTTTCCCATATGATTTTCCATAGGTCTTATCCTCCTTGGATCCATCTCCACCATAATTTATTGCCCATGACTTGATTAAGAGCATGTGGATCTCGTAGGCCGAGTCCTCTTGCTAATTTTACTTTTATAAGTTTTTCCCAAGATAGAAGTGCCTATTTTCTACAATCCTGAGCTCCTTGCCAAAGAAATTTTCTGAAAATATTTGATTGCAAATTCCTTTAGGGGCTGCCCTCCCTGATAATTGGTAGACTGGGAGTGCTTGTAGAACAAATTTTAGCAATACTAATCTACCTGGTGCATTTATTACTCTGAATGTCCAGTTTTGCAATTTTTTCCCCAAATCTAGTGATAAGGTCTTTCCAATCCGCAATCCTTAACGAGGATGTATTCAGCGGGATTCCCAAATACTTCAATGGAAAGGAACCTATCTTGAAGTCTATCAATCTAGTTAGGAATAATTGAGTTGCGTCATTCGAATTGAAGAAGTAAAAATTAGATTTATCATTATTTACTATAGTACCAGAGGCCTCCATAAACAATTTCAGAATTTTTAAAATTTCTCTTACCTCCCTCACAAAAACTTGACAGAATAAAAGAATATCATCAACAAACTGTTGATGAGTTATAATAGGATCCAGACCCCGTAACTTTAATCCCTGTAGCTTCCCCTCCATCACATGAGCTTTTATTAACCTTCCTAGACCATCAGCTGCTAAGATGAATAAGAATGGAGAAAGCAGATCTCCCTGCCGGAGACCTCTAGAAATATTAAAAGGAGAGATGGAATTCCATTTAACAAAATTGAAAAAAAGGGCATTGAAATGAAGGAGTGTAACCACTGAATCCATCTATTATCAAACCCAAAGGCTCTCAGAACTACTAGCAAATAAGGCCAACTTATGCGATCATATACTTTTTAGAGGTCAATTTTTATGAGCATACCTTTCAACTTTTGCATCTTCAAAGAGTGAATTGCTTCCTGGGCCGTAACTATGCTGTCTAAAATTTGCCTACCTTTTACAAAGCATGTTTGCTCTGGAGATATCAAAGTGGGAAAAAGAGGCTTAAGCCTATTAACCATGATTTTAGATAATATTTTATAGATGACATTACATAATGCAATGGTTCTAAATCCAGCAGGGGTATCCGAATTATCTTGTTTAGGGATAAGCGTTATAAAAGTGGCATTCAGTGATGGATATAATTGACGGTTCCTTCTTGATTCTTCCACTAAATCCCATATATCTTGACCCATAAAATTCCATGTTGCCTTGAAGAATTTTTCTATGAATCCATCTAGTCCTGGGGCCTTATTACGAAACAGGTTCATTACCACTTCTTCCACTTCTTTCATACTGATTTATCTTAGTAGGGCCAAGTTCTGATCTCTTGTTACTACTGCCAGGATGTTTCTCGTTATTATATTAATATCTTTCTGTCTGTTCATTCAGTCTCTGTAAGAATGTTTTTGAAATTATCCACAAGAATTTTTTCCATATCCTCATGCTGAAGCAATCGATTTCCATTCTCATCCTTCAGTGAGAATATCCTATTATGTTGTTTGCGTTGTATCATCGATTTGTGGAAAAAATTAGTGTTTCTTTCCCCTTCTTTCAGCCACTGTACTCTGGATTTTTGTTTCCATAGTATCTCTTCTTGTTGCCTTCATTCTTCTAGGAGACTAAGTGTATTTCCTTCTTCTACTACTAGGGCCTCTGTTCTACCATTTACAATCATATTTTGCTGGATATCTTTCATTTTTTCTTTCAACCTGACCTGTCCCTGATGTATATTTCCTAATTCTATTCTGTTCCATATTTTTATTTTTGTCTTGAGTTGTTTAAATCTGAGATGGAAAGAGTGCATTTTATTCTTGCCTATGATTTGGTTTGTTTCCCACCATGTTTTAACTTTATCCAGAAAAGTAGGATCTCTTAACCAGAATAGTTTGAATCTGAAAGGTCTGTTCTTCGGGCCTACTTTTATATCAATATCTATTCGAATAGGCCAGTGATCTGATCCCAATGTTGGCAAAATTGCTGCTTCATAGTATACATCTAGACTTACTAAAGCTTCTAAGGCTAAAAACTGGTCTAACCTTGATGCAATTTTATGCCTTTCTCCACGTCTATTGTTCTAAGTGAACATACCATTTACCATCGGAATGTCTACCAAATGGAGGTCAGTTAACAAATCCGTAAAGCATTCCATCTCCGGGTCTTCTCTCCTTATACCACCCTTTTTTCTGTTAGGTTTAGAAGCATATTAAAATCCCCACCTAGGAGCCAGTATTTTTCTTGGTGCATATTATTTAGAGTTCTAATACTTTGTAAGAACTCATGTCTTTCTCCTGGAATTGGAGGCCCATAAACTGTTGATATAAGAATCTTTTATTTTGATCCAATTTGTCTAAAAATACCTATTAATATTCTTGGGAGTGCAATCCACCCTTCCACTATAATTTATGCAGGATTCCATACGATTTCTAGACCTCCTGTTGTTCCTCTTGGATCAATGGCCATTACTTCAAAATGTAGTTTGAATGATTGAAGAATCACTTCAAGTTTTTGTCCCAAGACTTTAGTTTCTTGAATCAACATTGCCTGAGGTTTCTCTATCTTTAGTCTTTCCTTAAGGTATCTTTGTTTGCCTTTACTATTTAGGCCTCTTATATTCTAGGAGATTATTTTCATTAGTTAACTTTGGGGGTTTGTTGGAATATCGTTGTTAACGGTATTATCTTTCCAGTATTAATCAACATCTCTCCAACTAATTGTATATATTCTTGCGAAGTCCTTCTACCTCTTTTCTTGGCTCCTTTTGTCTGTGTATTTGGCACCTTAGAGGAAATTTTTTCTTTGTTATGGACTTCCTTATGCGCTTGGGATGTCAAGTAGTCCTAGAATGTCCCTTTGTATAGGTTCTTCTGGTCTACTGGGATAAACATGTCATCAATATTCTTCCATTCAAACAATAAACATTTCAGGACCTTTTCTTCTGCACTCAGTTCCTCTTTATTCTGTTCTATATCCATTGGTGACTACTCCAACATATTGTTTTCCTCTGTTTCGATGTGTTCTTGAGGTACCTTCCTTTTGACTGTCTGAGGTTTCTGAATGACCGACCCCTGTCCTGGCGCAGTATTATCTTCCTCTGCATGTGACATTTCCCCTTCCTCCTGCAAAATTTCATATAGGTTGTTTACAGTTTTCTGGTTTGGTTGGTTTGTCAAGCTTGCAGCCCCTTTGCTATTATTATTTCTTTTATTTGTAATTGTTACAAATCCATCTTCTCGTTATCTGTTTTGATCAGCATTTATAGATTGACGAATTGCAGTTTGATTAATGGTATTAAGAGGACAAGATTTATAGAGATGTCCATACTCGTGGCATCTTTGGCATCTAAACGAGATGTGTTCATAATCTAATGCCTGTTGCCAGATTTTCCCTTCATACTCTAGTTCAATGCTTTCCGGCAAAGGCTCAGAGATATTCATATATACACAGATTCTAGAAAAAGAAGTATAACGTCCTCTACATGTGGTTTCTGCTATTTTAACAAAGCTACCTAATGAATTTCCTATTCCTTCCATAATATCAGGGTCCCAGAAATCCATTGGTAGGCCAAACAGCCTTACCCGCACAGGTGCCGCAAGAAATTGTTCCTGGTCAGGGTTATAGCATTCTTCCCATTGTCTAAGGAAGAGGCCTAAATTATTATAGAAATATGGTCCCCCTTCAAAAATTCTCTCTTTATATAAAAGATTTGTAAAAAATACTGTAAAAAAAATCCTCTGGCCCCAAATTTTAGATCAATGTGACCCTTGGGCTGCCATTTTATTTGTATCCATTTCAATAAATCCTTCTCTGTAGGCCAAATACCAATAAACTTACATAGTGGGGCATCATCCTTCATGTAGCTCATGTATTCATCCAATTTGTTTGCTGGTATTATTAATCTGGGTTTCTTCACTGCTCTCGGCAGACATTGGCCCTTCGTCTTTGCTTGCCAATCTGCTCCCAGCACCGGAGTTGTCTTTTGATGGGATCCTCCACGCTGTTGTCTACTGGATTGTTCTCCACTTGAAACATTTCGGTAGGATGGGGATATTCCCCCTCCCAAGGTTGCCGCCATGAATGAACCAGGCTGTCTCGGAAGGCGGCTCTGTAGGTCTACTCTGGTTTACCTCAAAACCCTAACGGTTCACTTTTCTTGGAGCTCCTCTCATATGACGGTTTAGAACCATCTTTTTATTATCTAAGAGTGTTTTTTGGATGCATAATCATTTTTTAATTTGCAAAAATTTAAAAAAAAAATACAATTTAAAAATATTTAGAATTTTCTTTAGTAATAATCATATTTGAATTTTTTGGATAATAATTATTATGTATTTTTAGTCCTTGACATGGAGGTTTTTAGAAATAGATTTTTCTTTTGACTACTATTAATTTAATATTGAAAATGTTTAATTTTGAAAAAAAAATATTTATTTTTTAATAATAATAATAAAATATTTTTCAAACATTTACAATTTTATGTGGACAACTATCTCAATTTTTTTTGTCATAATTTCTAAATGCAGTTGTAATATTTATGCATGATTTTATAGCAAAACCACTTAAAATTATTAGCATCATTCACTTTCCATCATAACTTAAGTAATTATTTACATAAAAAAAAAAAATAGATAGGAACAATATGTAAATAAATATACTTATAAAGAGTTATTCCCCACCATTATTTATTTGCCTCCACCATTATTTATTTGTCCACACTTTAATAAGTAGAGTAAAAAATGTAAATGTGCAGACTTACTAGTAGTTATTACCAACCAAAATTTATTCAAGTCCTTGTTCCAGAGTAATTAATTTTTCCACTTCAAATATCACTTTGCAATTTTCTAAAATTCATAATTTCCATTTGAGTAGCAAGGACTACCCTATAATAATCCTCTTTAAGAATTAATAATCTATAAAAATTTAAATTAGATAAATTAAATATTTAAATTTTCATTAATCCATAATAATATGAATTTTAATGAAATTAGAGTTTTTCATTGTTTTTTTAATAATATGGTGTTATAACCTTATAATCTCTTATTATTACTTGAAAAGTTAAATAAAAAATTGTATTTTGATTTTTTTTATAAATGAATAGAGAGAATTTAATTTTAAGAAAATATTTTTGATGTTATACACCATCTAACACTATGTTGTAACATCTAAGGTTATGTTCACAAAAAAAAATTACTTTTCAACATTTTTACATTCATTAAACCCATTTCACACTTTTATATATATATATATATATATATATATATATATATATATATAATCCCTCAGCATTAAAACATAGTTTAATAATTTCTTAACCTTTAAACATACATTGTATTTCCCACTGCAATTTGTAACTATATCTGCGAATAATTATAACTAATAGTTATTTGTTTGTTTTAATGATCATTCTTTTTATGAAAAATCTAATTCTGGATTAATAATTAATTGAATCCGCGCGGTATGGCACTGGTGGGAATATTGAAATTGATTTTAGTTCTCGGAAAATCTGCCTCCGTGCTGGCATGTATTTATGGTGGACAACTATGAGGTCTCTTCGTCGTAGATCTGTCTAGCCCAGAATCCAACAGTGGTCTTGATCTAGGGTTACAGGGTAATGACCTTACCTCGTTAACTGTTTCCTTGGTCTTTCGGCATTTCGCCTTGGCGCTCCGCAGAAGGAAGCTACTGCCTCTGCAAACAATTCCTTCCAGGATTTTCTTCCAGCTTAACAGGCTCTGCCATCATCCTTTCAAGGTAAGTGACTCATGACGTTGTAATTTTTCCATAAGAAACGTTCACTGTGGATTAATGTTTTAATACAGTTGTTCCTCTACAAAGTTATCATACTTCGTGTTTCTATTTTTTTTTAATTAAAACCCATCTCTCCTTCCGCCTCTACATTTAAGATTTGGCGTGTTGATGTCTAGGGTCAGAGTGAATCATTCTCGACCATCCTTCGGATTGGAATTCCTTTGCTCCACACTGCTACAACAGATGAAACGATGGAATGGTGAAAAGGTGAAATTATTTGTCTATACTTATCGTTTTTCTCTGGTTTCGTTTAGGTTGTTCATTCCATCACAACGCTATATTAACCAATAACTCTTTAATGGATCTGTTGTAGGTTTGCGCGCTTGAATTCTCGACAAGAGCCATTATAGGTAAGCTGAGGGGTTTTCTTCTTGTTTTCAAAGTTTTACTTCCAAAGTTTAGAGTAGGAAGAAAAATGTTTAATACTTACCTTTATATTCTTGCAAGTAACTTATCTGGAATGGTCTTGCAATTGGAAATTTATTTTGATGAAGCTCAGTTTGGGTTTCTGCTAACTACTTCCATCTCGAATCTAACAGGTACCTCTTCTGTGTGACTTGGCTTAGAACTCCGAGCTCTTGGCTTGGAATCTTGACTCACTAAGGAGCTTTATGTTCTGTCTTGGTTGCTATAAACTTGAATTTTTGCTCGTGAGCTTTGCCAAGTGGTGCATGCCGCTATCATTTATTAAATCTGTTGTATTTAATTTGTTCCCTTTGCCTAGTTTGGTTCAAGTATATTTTATGGCGTGGCCTTGCCCACCTTATCTCGAATTCAACTGTAAATTGTTCTTAAAATGTTCAAACTCTGGAATGATATATAAAATTTAACTTAATGATTCCTCAGTTTTCATGTCTTTACTCTATTCTTGTTAAAGACTAAGCTGAATAGTCAGTTACCTCCAGTCATATATTGTATTTATTTAAATATGTGAATATTGGGTATCATTGTACTGATAGTGTTATCTCTAGAATTCTTCGATAATACATTCAGAGACTTTCTTCTGATTACACTAATAAATAAGCTTTGTTCCTCCTTTGGTATATACGCTTACTTCTTTTCAACTATTATATTCTCTGAATGGTTAAACACCCCTATTTATACATAAGAATTTGAACTAGAGATTTTCAGCATTTCTATTCTTTTAGTTTACAGAATTAAAAATCTACAATACATATTTACTTCCATAGGAATGTTAAATCTGTCTTCTTGGATTCTGTCAGCATAGACTATAATTCACAGTCTGCAACAAAGATTACAATTTATTTCTTGGGTTCTGTCGGCAAGTCCATAATTTATAGTTTTCAACGAGGTATACAATTTACAGTTTTCTAATAGTAAATTTGACTATTCTCAGTTCTGGAAATACCTGTAGTGTTCAATTTTTTTATATGTTATGAACCTGTTTTCCAGTTATCTACAGAACAACCTTTGTCTTTTAAATTTAAGGTTCTATCTTACTTTTCTACTATTGTTTTAATAAAGTAGATCGTCGGACCATTTCGTCTGTGTATTATCATAGGTTGCAGAGAACAACCAACAAGGAGCCTTCCTCTCGAGGGTTCTGTGTTAACAGTTCTCTGCCTTACAATCTTAAATAATGCATTAAAATATCTGATTGTCTTACTCATTAAAGAAAACATGTATAGATACCTAAGTTCCTTTTACAATTTAAGTTTTGTAATGCTTACGGGTTATAAAACATAAATTGTCAATTTTATTCATAACAACTAAGATTTCCAGTGGTAGAAAAGAAACTTATCTATCTCTCAATTTTCTGACTGATGATGCTCCTCCCTACCTCGAGAGAGGCAATCATGTCCTCGTCTCTTCCCCGTGCCCCAAGTCTGAGCTATGTGAGTTGACAGAAGTTCTGGAAGAGACCTCAGGACAATCCGGTCCAATCTTCTATTCCAGACAATTATAAGAAAATCAGAGTATTCCACCGGTTACCACCAGTTCGGGAATTCTTCTCTCCAAATTTCCTCCTCCAGTTACCGAACATAAACCCTCTTCCTCACTAGGATATATTTTTATCCTCATAGGTTGGGGTAACTGTTTGAATTGATTCTGTTCAACTAACTCTCAGTTCTTGAGTTACTTTTTACCATCCGTCTATTATTCTTTTATGGAAATTACTTCGATAACTAAATTAATTTTATTTAGTAAAAATTAATTTCTGCTCATAATTTACTATTTCCAAATAAATAAAAAATAATGTCTTAGTGTCTTTAAAACATAATATAATCATCAGTGAAAACTTAAGCCAGATGTTACAACTTCCCCCCTAGAAGTGAACACCGTCCTTAGTGTTCTCATTCTTCTCCCGCAAATAATTTTGGGTAAGCTTCCCGAACAAAACCTTCATCCTCCTAGGTAGCTTCATCTAGACCAAAGTGCTTCCACTGCACCTTAACCTGGGTGATAACTCGTTTCCGAAGCATGATTTCTCTCTAATCGATTATACATTGAGGCTCGACCAGAAACTCGTCGCCTGGTTTGTCCTGCAATCAACAAAATTTGAATTAATTTTCTCACAAATTTTTAGCATTTCTAATCAAGTCTTGTATTCATATCCTACCTGAATACTCTGCCAGTGGATTATGTTCTTTGGGTCATGTACGTATTGTTTTAATAACGATACATGAAAGACGTTGTGTACATGAATATGACTGGGTAAGGCCAATCGGTAAGCCATGGGTCCTACCCTTTCCAATATTTGGAAAGGGCCACAAAAACTAGGGGACAACTTGGCATAAGAAGCCCACCTTAAAGTACTTTTCTTTGGTTTGATCCTTACATACACATGGTCTCCTACCTCAAACTCATGATAAGTCATTTTCTTATCTGCATACACTTTTTTTCTATCCTGGACTGCCTTCAAATTTTGTCGGATCTTCCTTACTTCTGACTCCATTTCAGCTAGCATTTCTGGTCCAAGCATCAACTTGGTTTATGGGCTACTCCAGTTAATAGCAGTTCTACATTGTCATCCGTATAATGCTTCGAACAGACTCATATTAAGGGATTCCTGATCTCCTTTATTGTATGCAAACTCTACTATGTGCAGATATTCTTCCCACCTAGTTGGTTGTTGCATTACATACATGTGTAACATATCCTTCAGGATCTGATTTACTCGCTCAGTTTGTCCATCCGTTTGTGGATGGTAAGCAGTGCTGAAATTAATTTGAGTTCCCAATCCTGTAAATAATGTCTTCTAGAATGTTGAATTAAACTTCACATCCCTGTCAGATATGACAGTCTTTGGGATACCATGCAATCTAAAGATCTCTCACATAAATATGTCTGTTATTTGAATCGTCTTATAAGTGGACTGCACTGGTATAAAATGCGTTGCTTTGCTTAATCGATCTACCACTACAATTATAGAGTCATTATGCTTCTTTGACCTTGGAAAACCAGTGATGAATTCTAAATATATAACCTCCCACTTCCATTCAAGTACCGGTATAGGCTGCATCAACCCGGCTCGGTGGCGATGCTCCACCTTCACTTGCTGGCATTCCAAACATTTGTTTAAATATTCTGCAATGTCTCTTCTCATACCTGGCCAGAAGTAGTTCTTCTTAATTGATGTTAGAATTTTCTAATACCCAAGATTTCCAGAGTAATTACTTCGGTGATACTCATTTAGGATTAGTTCCTTCAATTCCATTCGATTTAGAACAAAAATCCTCTCCTTGAAGGTTGGCAACCCATTGTTATTAATTCTGAAATCAGAAAATTTTCCTTATTTCCTGGACTCTTCTACTTGCTGCCACATAAATTGGTATTTAGGATCCTTCTCAGCTTCTGTTTTTATTTGTTCCAGAAATTTGCTTTCAACCTGATTATAGTACAGTTCATAAACACCATGCAACTTCCTACTTAACGCATCAACTACTCTATTCTCCTTATCCTTCACGTGTTGCATATCAATGTCAAACTCACTCAGGAAAGCATTCCATCTTGCCTCGCAAGAATTAAGGTTAGCTTGCTTAAAATAACTGGTTAAGCTGTTATGATCATTTTTTAGTACAAATCTCTTTCCAAGCAAGTAGTGCCTCCATACCTAGAGTGCATGCACTACTGTTATCAACTCCAAATCATAAGTTGAGTACCGTTGCTCATGCTCTTTTAGTTTACGTGATTCATAGGCAAATACTTTACCTTCTTGTGACAGAATCGCCCCAACTCCTTCTTTACACGCATCTGTGCAGACTTCAAACTTTTTATTGGGATCAGCTACTCTCAACACTAGAGCTGTAGTCAATAAAAGTTTTAAATTTTCAAAACTTTCTTGACATTCCTTCGTCCATTTAAATACTTTTCCCTTTCTTTGTAAGGAAGTGAATGGGAAAGCAATTTTTGAGAATCCCTCAATGAAGCACCGATAATAACCATCCAGACCCATAAAGAATTGGATGTCTGCCACATTTTGGGGTATCTTCCATTCCATAATCGCTCTTATTTTCTCTGGTTCAACTGCAATTCCCTCACCATAAATAACATGACCAAGGTACTGTATTTCTTCCTTAAAGAAATCACACTTGCTGAACTTAGCGTACAGCTGATGCTTCCATAACATCTCCAGCACTATCCGTAAGTGTTCTTTATGCTCCTCTACATTCTTGGAATAAACTAAAATGTCATCAATAAATATCAGTACAAAATTATCCAGAAAGGGGTGAAATATTCCATGCATTAACCTCATGAAGGTTGTTGGTGCATTAATCAATCCAAATGGTAACAACACAAACTCATAATGTTCGTACCTGGTATGGAAAGAATTTTTATAAATGTCTTCGTCTTTTATCCGGATCTGATGGTATCCCAACCTAAGATCTATCTTTGAAAATACAGTAGCTCCCTTTACCTGATCAAACAGATCATCAATCCGTGGTAGAGGGTATCTATTTTTTACAGTCAATTTATTGAGCTGGAAATAATCCATGCACATTCGCATGGCTTTGTATTTCTTCTTTACAAATAGCATTGGTGCTCTCCAAGGAGATACACTTGGTAGGATGTACCCTTTATCCAATAGTTCTTGTAACTGCATTTTTAGTTCGGTCAATTCTGGTACGTTAATTCGGTACGGTGTCCTTGAAATCGGTGATGCTCCTGGTATCAATTCTATAGTAAAATCAATGTCCCTTCTAGGTGGCAAACTTGGTATTTCCTCTGGAAATACATCCAAAAACTCTTACACTATCGGAATATTTTCCATCATTGGAGCCTTTTCTTTGGAATTAATGAAACACACTTGAATGGCATATAATTGGCACCCTTTTCTCATGCACTTACTCATTTGAGATGCTGTAATAGGACACAGTTGTAGGGGTTTCTTTATGCCTTGAATCTCCTTACGAGTTCCATCCTGCATTCTGTAGTATATTTTTTTTTCTTTTCAATCTACTAACGTCCAGTGCTTCTCCAACCAATCCATGCCAAGTAGCACATCGTACGATCCCAGAAGTAATATATTTAGGTCTGCAGTTAGTTGCTATTCACTAATTTCCATTGTACAGTTCGTAATTTTGGTACGCACCTTTCTCTTTTCTCCCATGGCTAACTGTACCAGCGATGGATTTCTGAATTTATGACTTTGCAATTTACAAATCTCTACTAATTTGGGACTTACGTAGCTTAAACTTGCACCTGGGTCTACCAAAATAGAAACAACTTGAGAGAGTAGCTTACCTTCCAACTATATCATTGTCGATTGGTAATATGCATGTCGATCTTCCAATGCTACATTAATTCTGGGTATATTTCTGGCTACATCTCCTACTGTTGAGGCTTCTTGTAAGTTGGTAACCGGCTACCTCCTTCCTCGCTGTGGGAAATTTCTGTAGTAGTGAGCCTCACCACATCCCCAGCACTATAGGGGTGGTTTCTGATTTTGTGCTTGATCTGGTTTGCTGGAAGATTCCATGGTTTTATCTTCTGCAGGCCATCTTATTCTCTGATGATTTCTACCAAACTGTTTATTAACTGAGCTCCTGGCAACACTCTTGAAATTACTGGTTCTGTTTTTCTTGAAATTAGAACTACCCTTATGATATTTCTTTGTCTGCCAGCTTCTACCCTGCTCTCCTTTTGCTTTAGCTTGCTGATAGCACATTCTTGCCTTCCGGATTGCCTCGTCCATGGTTTTGGGATTTATAAACTCAACTCGTTCCTTCATATGAGTCAGAAAACTACTCAAGAATCGTTGTGATTTTTCCTTTTCATCACTCAAATAAGGAACATAATGAAGTAATGAAGTGAACTTGTTGATGTACTCATCCATCATTATTTGTCCCAGTTTTAAGTCATGGAATTCTCTAGATTTTTCGTCATAGAAACGTTTAGTTAAGTACTTATCTTTAAAACATTGTTGGAACAAATCCCAAGTCATGTCCCGATCATATATACTACGGACATTTTTCACTTCCTTCCACCATAGTGTGGTCTTCTCCCTCAATTGATAGATAGCAAATCTGGCTTTAAGTTTACTGCTATATTCGTAAACTTGAAAATAATTTTTCATATTTATTAGCCACGCCTCAGCCACCTCTTCCTCTACTCCATCAAATGTAGGTGGTTTTATCTTTCAAAACTCACCTTGCAGGTCTACTTTCTGTCTCTTATCTTCTTTCTGATCCGACACATTATCTAACTCAAACTCATTATAGTTTTTTATTTTTATTACTTCGCTGTGAATAACTTCTTTCCATTCTATCATCGGTGTGGTCTCTTTCTTGTTGCTCATTTCCTTCCTGCGTACCTCTATCAGGGTTGTGCTGTTCCATTCCCTGATTCTGTTTATCCGAGAGGCTTTTTAATATCCTCTCGTCTTCTTGCTTCAAACACTCATTATCTCTTCGAACCCTCACCATTTCTTCTTATAGCTTTTGTATTGTATTTAACAGAATGCTAGTTTGGTGTCGTTGTTCCTCCAATAGTCTACTTGTTCACTGGTGTTGATCCACACTCAGCTGGATCCACATCTCAGGATTCATTTTTGGTTGGGGTTGAGGTTCCACAATATTCTGGGGTGGCTGTTGCGTTGGCCCCCTTCTCATAATGTCTCTTGTTATGCTTATTTTCTATGTGCATCAGTATACAAACAGCTTAAATCATTAGATGACCCACAGGGTCCCAGCGTGCAAATGCTGCTTTGATACCACTTGTAACATTCAAGGTTATGTTCATAAAAAAAAATTACTTTTAAATGTTCTTACATTCATTAAACCCATTTCACACACACACACACATATATATATTAAATCACTCAGAATTACAACACAGTTTAATAATTTCTTAACCTTTAAACATATATTATATTTCCGACTGCAATTTGTAACTATATCTGCGAATAGTTTTGTTTTATTAACCCATGCGACAATCTAAGCCTAAAGTTACACCTTGGCTCCCCTTTTCATGAGGTATAACTGATAGTTATCTATTCTTTTAATGATCATTCGATACTTGCTTTTATGACAAATATAATTCCGGATTAATAATTAATTGAATCCGCATGGTATGGCAATGGTCGGAATATTGTAATTGATTTTAGTTCTCGGAAAATCTGCATCCGTGCTGGCATGTATTTATGGTGAACAACTATGAGGTCTCTCTGTCGTAGTTCTGTCTAGCCCAGAATCCAGCGGTGGTCTTGATCTAGGGTTACGGGGTAATGACATTACCTCGTTAACAGTTTCCTTGGTCTTTCGGCATTTCACCTCGGCGCTCCGCGGAAGGAAGCTACTGCCTCTGCAAAAAAAATCCTTCCATAATTTTCTTCTAGCTTAATAGGCTCCGCCATCATCCTTTCAGGGTAAGTAACTCACGGCGCTGTAATTTTTCCATAAGAAATGTTCACTGTGGATTAATGTTTTGATACAGTTGTTCTTCTATAAGGTTATCATACTTTGTGTTTCTATTTTTTTAAATTAAAACTCGTCTCTCCTTCTGCATTTGCATTTAAGATTTGGCATGTTGTTGTCTAGGGTCACAGTGAATCATTCTCGACCATCCTTCAGATTGGAATTCCTTTGCTCCACACTGTTGCAGAAGATGAAATGATGGAACGGCGAAAAGGTGAAATTCTTTGTCTATACTTATTGTTTTTCTCTGGTTTCGTTTAGTTTGTTCATTCCATCACAACGCTATATTAACCAATAACTCTTTAATGGATCTGTTGTAGGTTTGTGCACTTGAATTCTCAGCAAGAGCCATTATAGGTAAGTTGTGGGGGTTTTCTTCTTGTTTTCAAAGTTTTCCTTCCAGCGTTTAGAGTATGAAGAAAAATGTTTAATAATTACTTTTCTATTCATGCAGGTAACTTGTCTGGAATGGTCTTGCAATTGGAAATTTCTTTTGATGAAGCTTGGTTTGAGTTTCCGCTAACTACTTCCATCTCGACTCAAGCACGTACCTCTTCCATGTGACTTGGCTCGGAACTCCGAGCTCTTGGCTTGGAATCTTGACTCACTAAGGAGCTCTATGTTATGTCTTGGTTGCTATAAACTTGAATTTTTGCTAGCGAGATTTGCCAAGTGGTGCATGCCGCTATCGTTTATTAAATATGTTGTAGTTAATTTGTTCCCTTTGCCTAATTTAGTTCAAGTATATTTTATGGCACGGCCTTGCCCACCTTACCTCGAATTTAACTGTAAATTGTTGTTAAAATATTCAAACTCTGGAATGATATATAAATTTTAATTTAATGATTCCTTAGTTTTCATGTCTTTACTATGTTTTTGTTCAAGACTAAGCTGAATAGTCGGTTACCTCCAGTCATATATTGTATTTCTTTAAATATGTGAATGTTGGGTATCATTGTACTGATAGTGTATCTCTGGAACCCTTCGATAATACATTCAGAAACTTTCTTATGATTACACTCATAAATAAGTTGTATTCCTCCTTTGGTATATACGCTTACTTCTTTTCAACTGCTAGATTCTCTAAATGGTTAAACACCCTTGTTTATACCTAAGAATTTGAAGTAGAGATTTTCTGCATTTCTATTCATTTAGTTTACAGAATTAAAAATCTACAACACATATTTACTTCCATAGGAATGTTAAATCTGTCTTCTTGGATTCTATCAGCATAGATTATAATTCACAGTTTTCAACAAAGATTACAATTTATTTCTTGGTTTCTGTGCAAGTCCATAATTTATAGTTTTCAGCGAGGTATATAATTTACATTTTTCTAATAGTAAATTTGATTATTCTCAGTTCTGGAAATACCTGTAATGTTCAATTTTTTTTATATGTTCTGAACCTATTTTCCAGTTTTCTACAGAACAACCTTTGTCTTTTAAATTTAAGGTTCTATATTAATTTTTTGAGGTTGTTTTAATAAATTAGATGGCCAGACCATTATGTTCGTGTATTATCATAGGTTGCAGAGAACAACCAACACAGAGCCTTCCTCTCAAGGGTTCTATGTTAACAGTTCTCTGCCTTACAATCTTAAATAATGCATTAAACTATCTGATTGTCTTACTCATCAAAGAAAACATGTATAGACACCTTTCCTTTTACACTTTAAGTTATGTAATTCCTACGAGTTACAACACATAAATTGTCAATTTTGTTCATAACAACTATGATTTCCTGTGGTGGAAAAGAAACTTATCTGTCTCACAATTTTTTTACTGATGTTGTTTCTCCCTACCTCGACAGAAGCAATTACGTCCTCGTCTCTCCCCCATACTCCAAGTCTGAGCTATGTGAGTTGACAGAAGTTTTGGAAGAGACCTCGGGACAATCCGGTCTAGTCTTCTATTACAGAAAATTATCAGAAAATCAGAGTATTCCACTGGTTACCACCAGTTCGAGAATTATTCTCTCCAAATTTCCTCCTCCAGTTACCGAACAAAACCCCTCTTCCTTATTGGGATATCTTTTTATTCTTAGAAGTTGGGATCACTGTTTCAACTGATTCTATTCAACTAACTCTCAATTTTTGAATTACTTATGGAAATCACTTCCATAACTAAATTAATTTTATTTAGTCAAAATTAATTTATACTCATAATGTACTATTTCTAAATAAATAACAAATAATGTCTTAGTGTATTAACAACATAATATAATCATCAGTTAGCACTTAAGGTAATTGTTCCATATGTTGTGGAAACACTTTTACAGTTTCAAACCAAAAAAATAACAAAACAAATTTAAATATCATTTATTTAGCCACCCTATAATAAATTATATAAAAATATGTTTAAACATATTTTCAATTTCAAACTCAGAAATAACAAATCAAATTTAAATATCAGGTATTTAGCCACAAAGAGTTTTCAGTCCATATTAAGTTTGTTACTTATTCAAATCTGTAATCTCTATGTCGTGTATGTAATTTTGATAAGATATTTTCCCCTGATTTTCCACTAATTAATTCATTTTCTATTTTCCATGGATGATACTGGTTTTTACGGGTAACTAAACCTTCTTTTGGCGTCGTTAGATTGTATGGAATGATATGCCAATCGCACGAACTGCTGCTACTTGAGCTCATTAATGTCTATGATCAAAATTATTCATTGGAGCCATTTTTTCAATTTGAATTGAATCTTGACATTCATATTAATTTTTATTCAACAAATTTTTATATGAATTATAAGGATTATTTTGTTTGAAATATTCAGATATTAATTGTATACAAATTTTTTTAATATTTTTAATAGACACATTGCTTATTTTCCAGAATTATTTTGCTTTCTATTGTTCATATTTATTGTTATTTATGAACAAAAATCACTTTCTCCAATGTTTTTGCAGATATCCAGAGTATTATATCATCTAAAGAGTGGGTGTGGTAGCATACTCTGTTAGAAATGTTTTTCCAAAGTGAATGTCAAATTACTTTTTAATTATAAAAAATCATTCAAATTAGGCAATATAATTTCAAGATTTTTTTTTAATTTAAAATACATTTATTAACATTAAGAAAAAAATAATTATAATATAATAATTATAATTTTTATTAGGAGTTTTTAATAAAAAAATTTAGAGTTTCTAGTAGATTGTGCATAATTTACTTATCAAATTTGTGATTTTAATGAATTTCTACTAAATTTTAGACAAATTAAATAAAATAAAATAAAAATTCAAAATATCTCATTAAAAACAACCCCTATTATAATTACTTATTAAAATTATTATATTAATATATTAATCAAATATGAAAAATAATAATATTATTGATGATGATGATGGTTAACGTCCACCGAGACCAATCTTTGGTCTATCGGACCTAAAGAAAAGAGTTATTTAATTTGATTTAAGATTTTATTCCTATGCTCAAAAAGCTTGGAGAGAAGCCTCTCGAGCTCACTATAATTTTGACATCTTAAAAGGCTAGGAAGGTCAGTATTGCAACAAAGATTATGAAATTGAGCTCTAATGTGGTTGTATGCGGGGCACTCTATGAGGAAGTGATTTTCATCCTCGATATTCATATTCTCACAGAGATGGCAGATCCTTTCCATCCATGGTGTTTTAGGAACTGTCCAACGACTTGTTTCACTATGGAGCTCATGAGAGTTCGTTCTAATCTTGGCTATATTAATTTTCTTCTTTGAGCTAGTTAAAATAGAGAGATAATTTTGATCTTCTAAGGTGCGGTTGATGACCTCCTTATAATACCTTAATTTCCTTTTAGCTGCTAGATCTTTCTTGCACCAAGTTTTTTCTTTGAACTTAGAAGTAACAATTTTTTTAATGTTATTGATGTTTTGCAATGCAACATTCTCGTCGATCTCCCAATGGTTTAACCAGGTCTTGGTGTCTTTGTACCAACCTCGTTTAAGCCTTAGGTGATTTTGGCTGGAATTTAAAGCTAGCTTAGGAAGTCTATGGTCTCCTATGCTATTGAGCTTGTGCTTGTATAACAGAAGCCTAGTCATAGCTAGGCTCTTGATAGGGGAAAGAGCCACTTCTATAAGGAGAATAGGATAGGGTGTATTGCTTTTAATTTTAAGGTTATACGTTATAAAATGCTTCTGGATTTGCTCAATCTTTCTCCAGAATTCTCTAGAGATGCTGCAACCCCAAACCTCACATCCATATAAGATGACAGGAGTAACTAAATTTTCAAAGAGGAACTTCTTTCTATCCCACATTACGAGGTTTGTCTTTTACAATTATTTTCAAGACCAAAATAAGCTTTCCACCCCCCATTAATCCTTTTATGAATGCTATAGTTCCAGTTGAGCTTGTGATGAATATCAATTCCTAGGTACTTGTAAGAAGACACTTCCTCCAAGTTATTATTTTCATACATAAAATTAGCGTAAATGTCCTTCTTGGATTTGATAATCATAACTTTTGTTTTGTCAGTGTTAACAGACATACCCATGGTAGAGTAGAAATCCTTAAGAAGTCTAAGTTGTTTATCAAGATCATATGGACACTTTGCGAGAAGCACAATATCGTCAGCATAGAGAAGAAGGATGATGACTATACCAGCTAAGATCGTGCCAGCACATCCTGCTTCCTCTAAACAACCTTCTAGCTTGTCGATGTAAATGCCAAATAGGGTAGGGGAGAGGGGGCAACCTTGTTTAACTCCGATATTAGAATCAATATCTTTCAACCACCCCTCATTTCTTTTCAACTTGGAAATTACATTCTCATATAACCTTATAAGGGTCACTCTTAGCTCGAAAGGAAAATTTAGCTCTTCTAATCTATTCCATAGGTTATTTCTAGGAACCGTATCGAAAGCCTTTCTAAATTCCACAAAGCAACAGAAGAGATTGGATTTATCATTGCTGCATTCTTCCATATTGATCCTAAGCGTAACGAGGTGGTCCATTGTTCAGTGCTGCCTTCTAAAACCTGCTTGGCCTTTAGTCCACTTACCTTCACTTTCAAGCCAAATGCTTAACTTATTTTCCAAAATAATACCATATAACTTGGCTAAGAGAGGGCTGATCATAATTGTTCGATAATTAGAGGGGTTATTTGTATCCCCACTTTTAAAAATAGGGATAATGAGGCTCTGATTCCAAATTTTAGGGAACCCTTGCTTGACCGCTTGGTTGAAAAGCTTGTGGATGTGGGGGATGAGGACAAGACCTCCAATTTTTAATATTTCCGCCTGATAACCTTTAATGTCTTTAGCTTTCCCATTTTCCAGGTGTTTAACCCCAAAATTGTCCCATTAATAATTATATATAACCTTCCATAATAACTATTTTATTGATATATTAAATAATTTTCAATTATTATTGAAAATTAATGATTAATTCATTGTATCTGCACATAACGAGTATCTTTCACACTATCAACACTCATCTTAAAAATTGCATATACCTAGTTATATTAATATATATAATTAATATATAATACAATGATTATGAGAAATTTGGAAAGCAAATTTTAACAAAATAATAATAATAATAATAATAATATGGTTATTTTAAAAAATAATTTTTTTATTACAAAATATTTTATGAATTATGTATGGTTGTGGATAATATTTCAGAATTTTATATAGAGAATGGAGTGTTTCTTTTAGAAGATATAAGATTTGGGGTTAAGTTAACTGTAAATGAGAAATATTGTAGGGCATTAATCTAACACCCTTATTTAGATATATTATTAACACCTCTCCACTCTCGTGCTCTTGCTAAGTCATAAATTCCCAGTATATCTAGCTTATAGGATGTTGGATATACTCTTGATATTATAGTGGCAACCACTAGGTTTGATCTTGGGCCTCACCTAGATTACTTCAACTATTTACTGATTCACCATGGTAAAAAAAAAAAAATTATGTTCCTCGTGTCGGGTTTACCCACCTAATGTGCTTGTGGGAAATTTCATTAGACTTACGAGTATAGGTGGCCACTGAATCTTGGGCCTCCTTTGTGGCAATTGATGTTGAAATTTGGTTACCGGAGGATAGGTGGTTCCCTAAGGCTTTGATCTTTGGCCTAGGGAAAAGTGTCCAAAAGAATTTAATTTTTCTCTTAAGGTGACTTTATAAAGTTATAAAGTCAAAACTATTTTAAAAGTGACTTTAAGTGATAAAGTTACTAAGTCTAATTTTAAAGTGACTTTAATAAAGTCAATGTGAAATTAGAAAGTGAAAAGTGACTTTGGAAATAATTGGCTAAGAGAGTCTTTATTAAAGTGGGGTGAATTAAAAAAATAGAAAGTAAGATTTAAATGAGCATTTAATCTCAGCCCTAGATCTAAAGCTATCTCAACCATTCGATTTAGGGATTTCCCAAAATTCACTTAGGGTTAGGTTAAAGGAGGAAAAAGAGAGAAAAGATCATTGATTCTTGCATGAGCAGATTGAGAGAAGAGAAGACAAAGTAAGGGAGAAATTTCTGAGTAGTGAGAAGAAGGAGGGCAGTAGCTAGAGACTTCAGGAATCCGTACAACAGCGTCAGCGTAGTTTTTTGGGCAAATTCTGGGCACAAAAATCGAGAAGAGGTACTATTGTTTGGTGGCACAGATTTTGAGGAACTCTGTATAACAGCAGTACAATAGCTTCACCACATTTTTCGAGGTAGAAGGAGGCACATAAATCGAGGAGGAGGCAGTGTTGTACATTCCATACAGACCGTACAGTAGTACGGTCGTATAACTGGGCACATAAATTCAAAAGTGCAGTCAGCATTTAATGCTAAAATTAATGTTGTAAATTTCTATTTTGTTAGTTTACTGTTCGGCACGTTTTCCAAGGTGGTGTATAAGCATGGAAATCGAGATAAGTACATTTGTTAATTTGTTGGAATTTTTGTTGTAATTTTTGTCTCATTGTAAAAGCTATATTCAGAAATAAAAAGAAGCTTTCAAATTTATTTTCCCCAAGAGTTGTAGGGGGTTTTTCCAGGGTCATATCGACCAAAAATCAGCGTGTCAAAATTCTGTGTGTGACTGATTTATTTTTATGAGTTTTTATTTATGCATTTCAACACTGTGAAATTTCCAGAATTTGTGTTTTCAGAAAATATTTATTTTTCTAGCTTGTTGAATGTATGGTTATGGGAATGGACATTTAACTTTATGGGAGAAATAAGGAGAAACTGAAAACCGAGGTCAGGAACATAAATTTTTACATGGTATTAGAGCTATTTTGCTGAAAAGTGCAGTTTGGGATAGCAAGAAAAAAACTTACAGCAAGTTGATTTTTCACACAAAAAATAGTACCTTTACTACAACAGTGTCTTTTTCAGTTTATTAGCACAGAAAGCATGTCTTTGGGCTTGAGGGTGGAGGATAGGTTGGATGGCCATAGTAACTGTAGTGTATGGAAGGAAATAATACAGAGCACTTTTGAGGAGGCAGAAGTCTAGGGTATAATGGTGCATACCTAACAATGCCCTGTGAATGTTCCTACTGATGTTGTTCAGTTGGCAGACTTTTAAAAAAAGAATAATAAGGGCAAGAGACTGATTCTGGATGGTATTAAAGACTATGTCGTTCCTCATGTGAGAAGAAAGAGATTTTCTCATGGGATGTGGACAGCCTTGACCAATCTCTACTAGAGTACCAATGAGAACAGAAAAATGGTCCTAAAGGAGAATTTGAATACCATTAAGATGGCTAAGACAGATAGTGCTACTGAATATCTCACAAATATCACTAATGTGAGAGATGCGTTGGCAGCAGTTGGAGAGGTCATTCCACCCACTGATTTGGTGCGGATTGCAGTGAATGGCCTTCCCACTTCATGGCTGAACTTTTCTGATGGGGTTTGTGCACGTGAGACCCTTCCCACTTGGGAGAGATTCTGGGATGATTGCATACAGAATGAAATCAGAAAGAGCCAACTTGTGGCAGCCAAACCTGTTGAGCAGGATGAGGATGTAGCACTGTTAGTAGGAGGCAAGAAAGGCAAGGGAAAGAAGCAAGCCTCCACAAGTGTTGGTGGGGGCAGAGGAAAAGGTGAAGGTAAATAGGGGAACACGCAGAAAAACTTTTCCAAGGTGAAGCATTGGAATTGTAAAAGGATGGGACACTATGCAGTTGTGCATTTGGAGAAGAAAAAGAACGGGAAGAACTAGAACATGGCAGCATCAGCAGAGATAGAGGACTTTTCGAATAGCTTTGACCGGTAGTTTGGGTTCATTTCTTGTGAGTCCACTAATGCAAGATCACCTGCCACAGAGGTTGAGAGGGAGTGTGCATTTCCCTCCACTAGCGGAGCATCTTCAGGTATCTCGTATGTTGACAATGGGGCTTCACATCATATGAAAGTTTTCCGTGAGTACTTCTCAGAGCTTTTAGAGAGTGGCACTGATATAGAGGTAGTACTCGGAGATGACAACATTATTAGAGCAGTAGGTGTGGGGACATTGACATTTAATAGGGAACCAAAACCTCCCTTGAAGGTGTTAGATGTTCTATATGTGCCAGGGATGAGGAAGAACCTTATATCCATTTCAGCATTGGAGGAGAGAGGGTATGAGGTATTTTTCAGTAGAGGACAGGTGTTTATATATCCCAGGGGTGCTCCAGCTGAGCTAGCTAGAGTGATTGGAGTATGCCATGCAAAGGTGTACAAGTTTTCATTTCAGCCCCTTTTGGCATTGAGAAGTAGTACCAGCAGCAGAGCTAGCAGTTCAGAGTTGTGCGAGATTTCAGTACTGATCACCTAGATACATGCAGAGGATGTGCAATGGGCAAGTTTTCCAAATCCCCTTTTCCCAGCAGTGACAGCAGATCGACTGGGATACTTGATTTGATTCATACCGATGTAGCAGTCGGATGTCTCATGTCTCCTTGAGTGGATATGAGTACTATGTTTTATTCATTGATGATCACTCCAGGAAGACCTAGATTTATTTCTTGAAGACCAAGAGTGAGGTCTTTAAGCGGTTTCAGGAGTTCAGAGCTCTTGTGGAGACTCAAACAGGTCGAAAGATCAACTCCCTGAGGTCAGACAATGGAGGGGAGTACACCCTTGGTGATTTTGATGAGTATTGTGCGGAGGCAGGCATTAGGAGGGAGTTCACAGTTCCTTACAACCCCCAGCAGAACGGGGTTGCGGAGAGGAAGAAAAAATACATCGTTGGGGTTGTCAAATCCATGTTACATGATCAAGGGTTACCATTGTTTTTGTGGGCAGAGACCTACAACACTGTTGTATATTTGCAGAACAGGAGTCCGCATCGTGCCTTGGAGCATGTGACTTTGGAGGAGGCTTTTTTTGGGAAGAATTCTGATATTGGTCATTTTCGTATCTTTGGGTGTATTACATGCTCCTACATACCCAAGGAGAAAAGGACCAAGCTAGAGCCCACCGCAGATAAGGGTATCTTTTTGGGCTACAGTGAGACCTTGAAAGCCTTTCGGATTTATATTCCCGCACAGAGGAGATTTGTTGTCAGGCGGGATGTGAAGTTCGAGGAGGACAGGGCTTTCAGGAGGTCACGTGAGTTATAGTATCTGGATCAACCAGACCCTCACGAGCAGCTGAGTCAGGCACAGGGATCCAATGTGCAGGGATCAAGAGGTATATCGATTACAGTGTCAGGTCCATCAGTGAAAATTGGCTCGCAGAGTTAGAGGGGTGGTGCTTCGGGCAGCATGCAGAGAAATCCGCAAAGCAGTTCACTAGGGAGTCCACTAATGGACAGTTCACATGGTACTTCAGCATCTACATGTTCAGGTTCAGGTAGGAGGATAGTAGACAGACAGTCAGGAGTTTAGGCTCCTGATGAGAATGAGGATTTTTATTCTCCGGTGAGAGAAGTGTGCTCAGGGAAGAGGAAGCCCAAGTGGCTTCAGGATACCTTGAGAGAGGCCACATCTGTTGTTGAGCCAAAGAGGTTGGTTGGAGAGAGCAGGCCACCTGAGAGGTTCTATAGCTATATGGCAATGGTTTCCAACATCATTGACTCTGAGCCTTCTAGCTATGAGGAGGCAGCTAACTAGCAGGTCTGGAGAGAGGTCATGCAGGAGGAGTATTCTTCTATCATGAAGAATGATTTTTGGGAGGTGGTGTCGAGGCTTGAGGGAAAATTAGTGGTTACTTCCAGATGGCTTTACAAGGTAAAGCATGCTGCAGATGGCAGCATTGAGAAATTCAAGGCAAGGTTTGTGGCTAGAGGGTTCTCCCAGGTAGAGGGAGTTGATTATGAGGAGACCTTCGCTCCCGTGGCTCGATATACTTCGATCCGCTCCATTATATCGATAGCAGCAGAGATGGGTTGGAAGATCCACCAGATGGATGTGAAGACCACATTTCTTAATGGCTTCACACAGGAGGAGGTGTACATTGAGCAGCCACAGGGCTTTGAGGTGCATGGGAAGGAGTCCCATGTGTGCAGACTGAAGAAGGCCCTTTATGGCCTGAAGCAAGCTCCCAGAGCTTGGTACTCCAGGATAGATACATACTTGCAAGAGATGGGTTTCACAAAGAGTGAGGCAGATCCGAACCTTTACTATATTGTGATAGGTGAGGAGCCTCTCATTCTGGTGTTGTATGTGGATGACTTGGTCATTACGGGTGCAGAGAGACTCATAGAGCACTGCAAGAGAGATCTTGCGGCGGAGTTTGAGATGAAGGACATCGGCTTGATGCATTACATTTTGGGTTTGGAGGTGTGGCAGGAGGAGGGGCATTTCTTCCTGGGACAGGGGAAGTATATTGTGGACATCCTTGGCAGATTCCACATGGAGGATTGTAGACCCATGTTGACACCGATGATCACCAACTGGAAGAAGCTTCATGCTTCGGATTCCGAGTTGGTGGATCCCACACTCTTTAGACAGTTGATTGGTTCCTTGATGTTTTTGGTCAACACTAGACCAGATATTTGTTTTGCAGTCAACACGATGAGTCAGTTTATGTGTGAGCCTAGGAAGGTTCACTGGGTGGCTGCAAAACACATTTTGCGATACTTGCAGGGGACAGTGGATTATGGTCTGGACTACAGGCAGGGGGATGGAGTGAGATTGGCAGGTTACACTGATTCTGATTGGGCAGGTTGTGCTTCTGATAGGAAGAGCACTTCAAGGTGTTGTTTTGGGTTGGGTTCAGCAGTGGTGTCATGGTTCAGCCAGAAGCAGCAGTCAGTAGCATTGAGTTCAGCGGAAGCAGAGTATATGGCAGCCAGTCTAGCTAGTTGTGAGGCCATCTGGCTTCGCAAGATGTTGTTTGGCTTATTTGGTCAGCCGTTGAGACCTTCAGTGATTTATTGTGATAATCAGAGTTGCATTAAACTCACTGAGAATCCAGTATTTCATGACAGGTCAAAGCATATCGGGATCAAATATCACTTCATCAGAGACTATGTTCAGAAAGGAGCTGTGAAGCTTGAGTATATTCCCACTGATGAGCAGGTTGCAGATATTCTTACCAAAGCTTTACCACGGGGCAAGCATGTCTACTTCAGAGACAAGATGGGTGTGGTGAGGAACACCTTCCTCGGTAAGAGGGAGTGTTGAAATTTGGTACCGGAGGACAGGTGGTTTCCTAAGGCTTTGATCTTTGGCCTAGGGAAAAGTGTCCAAAAGAATTTAATTTTTCTCCCAAAGTGACTTTATAAAGTTATAAAGTCAAATCTAATTTAAAAGTGACTTTAAGTGATAAAGTTACTAAGTCTAATTTTAAAGTGACTTTAATAAAGTCAATGTGAAATTAGAAAGTGAAAAGTGGCTTTGAAAATAAATGACTAAGAGGGTCTTTATTAAAGTGGGGTGAATTTAAAAAATAGAAAGTGAGATTTAAATGAGCATTTACTCTCAGCGCTAGATCTAAAGCTATCTCAGCCATTGGATTTAGGGATTCCCCAAAAGTCACTTAGGGTTAGGTTAAAGGAGGAAAAGGAGAGAAAATATCATTGAACCTTTCATGAGCAGATTGAGAGAAGATAAGAGAAAGCAAGAGAGAAATTTCTGAGCAGTGAGAAGAAGGAGGGCAGTAGCTAGAGACTTCAGGAATCCGTACAGCAGCTTCAACACATTTTTCGAGGTAGAAGGAGGCACAAAAATCGAGGAGGAGGTACTGTTGTACATTCCGTACAGTCTGTGCAGTAGTATGGCCGTATAGCTAGGCACATAAATCAAAAAGTACAGTCAGCATTTAATGCTAAATTAATGCTGTAAAATTTCTGTTTTGTTAGTTTACTGTTCAATACGTTTTCCAAGGCGGTGTATAAGCATGGAAATCGAGATAAGTACATTTGTTAAGTTGCTGGAATTTTTGCTGTAATTTATGTCTCACTGTAAAAGCTATATTTAGAAATAAAGAGAAGCTTTTGAACTGGTTTTCCCTAAGAGTTGTAGGGGGTTTTTCCAGGGTCATATTGACCAAAAATCAGCGTGTCAAAATTATGTGTGTGGCTGATTTATTTTTCTGAGTTTTTATTTCTGCATTTCAACACTGTGAAATTTCCAGAATTTGTGTTTTCAGAAAATATTTATTTTTCCAGCTTGTTGAATGTATGGCTATGAGAATGGGCATTTAAATTTATGGGAGAAACAAGGAGAAACTGAAAACTGGGATCGGGAACAGAAATTTTTACAATCGATAGGTCTATCGATTCTCCTAATACCCAAAAAATACATATGTATTTTGTAGGTTTTAACCCTGTACAGAAATTATCTGCAAACGAATCTTAAAAACAAAAAATAAACAATAGCAAGGGCATAAAACATAAAACAGATATAAACAAAGATTTTCCCCTGGATCCCAAATCGGGACAACCGGCTTGATTTTTCATTATTTTCCTTTTAGTGTTACAACACATGTATATACATGTCGAAGCATACATAAACCCCAACCCATTAGCCCTGGATTAGAACATAACCGTAGTTCCCTTGAACGGATCTACAAAATACTAGGGATCGAAAACCATCATGCCCCAAAACCATGTGCAAACCCATGCACAAAACCATGGGCGGGTCCGACCACCGAAAAATAAGGTCCGAAAAATTTTTCCCGGGGCACTGCCCCCGACCCGAACAGGGGGGGTTGTTGCCCCCCCACCCGTGACCCCCTGTTGTGCCCGGTGAAACGTACATGGAGTATTATTGCTCGTGACTAGTCGTGGAAAGAATATAACACATACCCAACATAGTTGACCCATTGAATAGTTAGTTAATAGTTACTCATTGTAAAAAGAGTCATATTTGTTAATAAGGCCCAAATTATTTAGTAAACTCTTGCCCCATAAGGTAGTTAATATTCTATATGGATAAATATAAATTGAGTAGAATGTTATGTAATATTTTCTCAAGAATTGTGACTATATTTAGAGCATTTCACTTTGAGGTTTCCCCTTTGAAGATGCAAGTGAATAAAGCTCTATATTTTTTTATTATCAAAGAGATATTTTGTAGGCTTTATCTCTTCTTTTTTCCTTATGTTCTTGGGTTTTGCACCATATTTCAAGTGAATTACATTGCAAGTGGTATCAGAGCTCTCTTTTGGACTTGAAATGGGATAATTTTGGGGCAAAAAGTAGAAGAATATGTTTTTTCCTTTTTTACTGATTTTTTATTGAAAAAGGGAGGATAATAGCAATCAAGTCAATTTATGAAAATTTCTATGTTGAATTTTAATAATACCCAATTTAAAAATAAAATAAAATAAAAATATTTCAAAAATGATTTTGGGTAGTGTAGTTATTTAAAATTTCAAAAATGAGTTTGGGTAGTGTAGTTATTTAAAATTTAAAATAGTTTATTTTTCTAGGGCCTTCTCAAAGAAGGACATGAATTTTGCAGATTGAATATATTTTGATAGAAAGCTTTTCAAATTGAATATCTTTTGATCGAAAGCATATATTTCAGTCCACCTAGTTCCATTCGATCTAGAAAATTTGTGGTATTTGGTGCCATAATATCCAAACAAAGAAGTATAGCAGAAGTTATGGTTATTTTACATTTTTGGGCTCAAACCTTACCTTGCAAAAGTTATTTTATGGTGATTTTAAGTTCTCTTTTATGGTTATCAAGCTCTTCTTTTATAGATGTGTACCAATTTGACTTCTCATTCAACGGGTAAAACTACGGTCAAGGGAAAATACATGCAAGAACTACACACAGTTTCACCTTAATGGAAACCCCTATAACTCGTGTTCGTACCTCTTTAAATAGTATAACATTAGACAATACCTATGTATAGAATCCTACTTCCATGTGACTTTGGGTATATGGGAATTTTATTATGTATACCTGAAAGATGCTCTAGATAAGATAATTAACCATATTTTTTCTATAATAAAAATTAAGAACAACACTCATGGATAATACTCACTTATGCCTAGGTGGTCGAGCAGTGTGGCTAAGGGAATCGTTGATCCTCCTTAGTTGGTGTTGTAAGATATTGAGTTGATTACTATTGGTGGAACCTGCATGTATATTTGAGAGTTATAACACCTTACACTCCCTTATCCTTAGGACCTAATAAGTTTTTTTAGTGAGATCGCCAATGAAGGAGAATACCTATAAACATCCTCATACTTCACCAGAAAACATGAGCACCTTATCCTTAGGACCTAATAACGTTTTTTAGTGAGATTTCCAATGAAGGAGAATACCTATAAACATCCTCATACTTCACCAAACAACATGAGCACATTTTATGCTACAATAAATTGGTTTCGGAAGGATATATTAAGAAATGTTAGGACAAGATAAATGGGTTGGAAAATAAGTTCAATAAGAAACTAAATGAGAGGCTTGACGGCTTTGAAAGAAAATTAATTAAGTATTTCTTGATTAAGTTAGCTTGAATCAAACCATGAGAAAACCATATAATTGCACAGCAAATTGAGCCACGTGAAAAAGAAAATTCTAACTCGGGTTTATTTTGCCACCCATAATCACCCCACAATACTCACCAGGTCTACACAAAAAAAAATCAATGGATAATCAACTATGGAATTGTTCTCCTAAGGTAGACTTGAACAAGTTTGATGATTCTGACCCATTAACATGGGTCACTTAAGTGGAACATTACTTAACCCACTAGGTTATTATTGATAAAATGATGAAACTCAGTGTGGGGGTCTAATATTTAGATAAACAAAATTATGGAAATGGTGGGAATTATATGAAAAAATATATTTAGGATACATTTTCATAGACTCAATTTGTTAAATTTTTCTCAGTATACATTTCAAGAGGGATACTCATTACTTGGATCGACTTACCAAGTTACACCAAACTAGCTTAGACATTGTCTTTAAATAAGCCTTTGATAAATTAATTGCTCATATAGAGAACTTAACAAATTCCTTTTATAAAAAAATTTTCATTAGTGGTCTTAAGGAGGAGATACAAGCACAATTCAAGATGTGGTGTCTCACTACATGGTTAAAAACAATAAAGGAGTCTCTAGAAGTTGAAATGGTGATTATTGTGAAAATAAAAAAGGAAACATTCAATCATCATATTTATCCTCCCCAAGGTAATTCACCAAGCATAAAATATACTCATCCCTTAAAGGTATAAAGGTTGCATGTAGTAGAAATGGTGGACCACCAAAGATAAGTACTTGACTACAATACAATGATAAATATGTTCCAAACCATAGGTGTAAATTAGAATTGTAGGTTTTAACCCTATACAGAAACTACCTGCAAATGAATTCTTCAAACATAAAAATAAACAATGGCGAGAACGGAAAACAAATATACACAGATATTTTCCCCTAGATCCTGAAATTGGGACTACCACATTGATTTTTCATTATATTCCTTTCAATTTTACAACACACACACACACACACACACACACACACAGATATATATATATATATATATATATATGTCAAAGCATCCATAAATCCCAATCCATTACCTTGGATTAGAACATAACAGTAGTTCCCTTGACCAAATCTATGAAATACCATGGGCAGAAAACTATCATGCCCAAAACAATGTGCAAAACCCATGCACAAAACCATGGGTAGGTATGTCCACCATATTTGGGTCTTCCCCCCATCCATGGGTCTGCCAAACTATTATTGGATCCGCATAAAATAAAAAAATCTCGGGGTGTTACCCTGAACCTCATGCAGGAGGTCTATCACCCCCCTGTAAACCCCACGAAATGGGGGGCAGGCCCCCTCGTTGCACTCAGCGCAACGTACATTTACTTCTTCTAGTCGTGTAAAGAATATAACACATACCCAACAAGAAAGAAAATTTCTCCAAAGTGATATGACTACATAAACCCTTATATAATACATTAGCACTAAAGAGATATTGGTTTTACAAGTTGAAGACAACAACACTTAGAATCAAGCCGATAATTATCCATTATTTCCTCCTTAAGAACCCCTGATATCCCTACATGCATTACCAAGCATTATAACTCCACAAACATTAAAGCTCACAAGCTACATCAAGCATTGGAAAATTATAGTCATAGTTAATAGTGGCAGTACTCATAATTTCATTCATAAGAGAGTTGCTGAAGAAACCCATTGTTTTGTATACCCAATGCACAACTTTTAAATCATTATCGACAATGGAGATATAATGAAATTTGGGGGAAGATGTCAAAATTTCAAACTCCAAATGGGAGACTATAAACTCAAAACCCATGTATTTTCCATCAACATGGGTGATCATGATTAGTATTGGGGGGAGAATGATTACACACATTGGGATAATTCACAAGGGATTTCAAAGATCCCTATTTTAGTTTCACTAAAGGGGACATGTACACATCCTTTAAGGGATTCAAGCAAGTTCCCTTGAAATAGTCATCTCTCATCATGTGTAGAATTTATTAAAGAAAGGATACTCTCACATTATTTCTCAGTTTAATGCCATACAATTTATAGATAATACAAAATAAAAATACACATTCATTTGCAGTTGGTACTTGATAAACATTATTAAGGATTTGACACACCAAAGGGTTTACCCCCTTCTCAAGGAGAGCATTAGCATGGAATTCCCTTGATTCTGGGAATTCAACACAAAATGTACATTCATATTGACACCCTTTTGCACAAAAGAATGAAATAGAAAATATCATTTAGAAACTAATAGAGGCAGGGTTCATACATCCTAATACAATCCCTTACTCATCACCAGTTTCCATGGTGTTAAATAAGGAAGGAACTTGGTGCATGTAACCTAATTGTAGGGCTCTTAATAAGTTGACAATTAAAGACAAATTTCCTATCCCACATATTGATGATCTCCTAGATTAACTTCATGGATAAATGTTTTTCATTAATATTGATCTATGTTCAAGATACCATCAAATCATAAAAAGAGGTAAAAACCTAAATAAAATTTTCAAAACACCAAAAGGTCATTATGATTTTCTAGTGATGCATTTCGATCTTTGTAATGCACCGTCCACTTTTTAGAGCCTCATGAACAAGATTTTCATGGTATTTTTTAGTGATATATTGATCTATAGTAAAGCATGGGAATCACACATATATCATGTTGATAAGTTCTTGCAACTCTTGATATATAACAAAAATTTTGTGAACCACTTCAAATGTGTTTTTGGGGTTCCTAAAGTTGAATATTTAGGTCACATTATAAGTCAGGAAAGAGTACGAGAATCTGAAGAATGTGGAGGGAATGCAAGACCAGGCATGTCCCAAAACATTGAAGAGTTTAAGGGGATTCTTACAACTTATATGATATTACAATAAATTTGTTAAAAATTATGGAAAATTTGTAGCTCACCTAACTTAACCCCTTAAGAATACCCTTTTCTAGACTGAGGAAGCCACATAGGACTTCACTTTTTTAAAATAGGACATGTGCACTACTGATCCGGGTGGATATTACTGGACACCTACCTATTACGCTTGGAACCCCAACACTATTTTCTATTATTTTCCTATATTTCATCATAGTTTCCTATTTCGACAGTTTTTTATATTTGGTATTGTTTGGGTATGAACTTCCAAAGCATTTTTGAGGCCCTAAATGATTTATTTTTTGGTAAATGGGAAAATATGATACTTTAATATATTTTTTTATTCTAAAGTTGTTTTTCTTGGATAGACCTTTCTAACGGGCTATTGTGTGTGCCAAACGGAGATTGTATGCCAAAGTTTAGACCCTGGGAAGTTGACATTCCAACTAACCCCATTGGGGATGATACAATTTGGTGCTTCATCTCCTAGGTTTAGATTTTTGGATGTTTTGGGTTTCTCGTTATTTCTTCATGATAAAAATTCCTTTGAGCCTCATTGTAACACAGTTCGGAAGGCAAGTAACCATCACATCTCTTCTCAAAGACAAGTTACTGTCTCCCGATCTAGTTTCCTTTAATTTTGCATGTAAGTTTCAATATTTTCTATTCATTAATTGAACTCAATTTCACTGTGTCTATGTGTTTTTGTTTTAAATCTATATTTAATTCATTCCTTCATAAATCTGGATCACTGGTATAAGAGAGATATACGCTTTCTCTACTTTTTTGTGCATTTCCCCAATGAGGTTGGGGTATAAGGAGTTGGGACTTGAACTGCTTCAACCCTTGCAAGATTGTCCTCTCCGACCCCTATAGCCTCCCATGGAAAAAGAAAAAAAATATGAGGGAGCAGGAGATCCTATCAAATTGTTGCTCGAATAAGCCCTCAAGCGACAGAGGAATGAGTTGATGGATAATTTTTCCCAGATCCTTCGGCGGATACAAATGGGCAAAGCATCTTCATCCAACAGTCACGTCAGAGGTGTCACCCCTTTTAAGGTACAATTTAATTTTGACATTCCCATATTTCAAGGCTATATATAGGTAGATGCTCTAGATAAATGGTTAAATCTACAGGAAGGATATTTTTCAGTCCATAAATTTTTTGTTAGAGAAAATATTAATTTTGCACTCCTTAAGGCTGGCCCCCATGTCAAGATTTGGTGGGAAACTTACTGTGAGAAAAGGTTCGAGGAGGAATCCTCACTATTTTCAGTCACAGCCTCTTGAGACTCTTTCTGAGATGTTGTTAAAGAACAATATTACCCTCTAGGGAGCTATGAAGACAAGTACATAAAATGGACCACATTGCAGCAAGAAAGGGACCAATAAGTGTCAAAGTTCATGAATATTTTTCGTACCCTACGCACAAATTTAGGTATCAAGGACTATGAGTGACATCTGCTACTCAAATACCTTGGTTGTATTCACAAATACATCCATGCAGAAATGGAGTTCTTGGACATCTCTTGCTTGGAGTAGAATACTAATATGTTGTCAAGATCGAGCAAAAAATTATATCGAAGAAGCAATACTTTGGATTTGTGAACTTGAAGCATGGCAAGGGCACCCCAAAATCATAGAATAAAGGATAGAGCCAAGGTGGAATGACACAATACAACTTGTAAAAGCCACAAGAAAATAAAATTAATGGGAGGACGATGAAAGACATGGGAAAGTGGTGTGAGTTCCATAAGCACCCCACTCACAATACATGTGAATTTCGCACAAAGTAGTCAGTGGTGGCTAAGTTGAAAGCTTCAAAGTCAAGCACATGCCCTGACTCTGAGATAGAATCTAAAAAAGGGAAACAAATAATAGATGCATAATCCATTTCCACCGTCGCCACCACCAAGGTTAAGAAAAGTGACCTTGAAGATATGTAGGAGGGTGAACGTCCTTCCACTCATAGATGTGGGTGAAGGGTGCTTTGTTGAAATTCATTGTTGATAGTGGGAGTCAAAATAACCTCATATTAGCAGAGGTCGTTAAACAATTTGGCTTTCCGACAACACCACACCAACAGCAATATACCATCAAGTGGCTCCACCAACGACGAGATCTTCACATTAGCCAGCAGTATCGCCTTCCCTATAGCGTCAAGCATTTCATAGATGAGGTATTGTGTGATTTTTTCCCCTTAAATTTTGTGATGTTTTATTAGGCCAACCATACTTGTAAAAGTGTCATGTTGTTGTTGTTGTTGTTGTTGTGTGTGTGTGTGTGTGTGTGTGTTTTTTTTTTACAAGTGGTTCACGTTCTTATGTGCCTGCACACACTTACTAGCTACATCCATAGTCTTAATGAATCGCAGTAAATCCTCTCGAAGGGATCTGCTGTCAGCCTGCACTGAGACCTAACCCTGTGAGCATCTAGGAGAATTGATCCTGTGACCTCTCAATCTATGAGTACTTCAACAAGCAGGGACTCAACCAGTTGAGCTAACCCTTGGGGCTTTAAAAGTGTCATGTTGTGTATGAGTCTAGGCCTCATATTATTATTATTACTTTAGGTATAAAACTATACTAGATATTGAAGATAGCCCCACCTTCCTCAATTTATTTGATCTCTACTAAGCAATGGAGTTCATATCCCGGACTGGGAAACAATTTGTTTTCCTGATTCGCTCTCAATGTAAGGGGAATACATGGAAACATCCATGGCCGCCGGAAAGGAATCCTTCGTGTAGCAGAAGCAAGTAGATAAGGTCATGAAAGAGTACATGGACATCTTCTCCTCACCCAAAGGGGTACCTTTGCACTATTAGGCTAATCATTCAATCAATCTAACCCCCAGTGAAAATCTACCTAATGGGCCAATATGCCATCACTCTCTTCTAGAAAATGAAGAAATTAATCTGCAGATCTAGGATTTGCTAAAAAAACGGCACATTCAACCAAGTTCATCACCTTGTGGGAACCCAATTGTACACATGAAGAATAAAGATGGGACCTGGAGACTATGCATTGATTATTGGGAACTGAAAAAAATCATAGTCACGAACATGTTCCCAATCCCAGATTTTGATGACCTTCTTGACCAGCTCAAGGGGGATAATTACTTCAACAAAATTGATTTGAAGTCCATATATCACCAAGTTCCAATAGATTTTACTCACACACATATATATAAGGTTAGGTATAAGTGTTATTTTAAATTTTCTTGAAGACAATCATTATTGATAATGATTAGATCCTTGTGGATCTACTAAATGTTCTCCCATTGTTAACTAAGAAGCCACCACAATGCACTACTAGTCACCCTCTCACGTCTTCCTAGCACAAATTTTTCACATTAACCTTAATTAATATTACAAGTGTATCTTAATGTTAATTAGGTTATAATGTTAAAGTGTAAAAATTTATAATGTTAATTTTATTAATGTAATAGTTTATTTAATTAATTTTTGTGTACTTAACTAAGCCTTAATATTTGATTAAGA
The DNA here is from genome assembly GCA_034641835.2 of Pinus albicaulis. Classification (NCBI taxonomy): domain Eukaryota; kingdom Viridiplantae; phylum Streptophyta; class Pinopsida; order Pinales; family Pinaceae; genus Pinus; species Pinus albicaulis. The sequence goes on from CM076569.1 coordinate 632,370,704, forward strand.
ACAAAAATTTATTTAATTAATGTTTCTATATATTAAAAAAAAGGAAGGAGTATATATATATATAACCTCGAGGGTTATCTAAATTGGTCAAGTCCTTGTTGTTATGCACCTTTACTATTGAGAGGTCACAAGTTCAATTATCTCAACACTCTCAAGGTCAAACTTTGTGGTTGAACTTGCAAGAAGTGATCCCTTTGGGTGGATCTTCCTAGTTCAAATATTATATGGACGTAGTGGTCACCAACCTTCGGGGTTTGTGAAACTGCCCACCAACCCCCCCGACACACACACACACACACATATACTAAATAATAATAATACTAAAATATATAAATAAAATAATTGAAAATGAAAATAATTTAATGAATTATAAATTAAAATAATAAACAAAATAATAATAAATTAAAAAAAAAAAAAACAATAGGACCTCATGTTAACCAAGCCTTTGCATGTGTTACACGTACACTGTCACCGTCCCTACCATTCCCCGTCCCGCACAATGGAGGACCTACAATAGACTCCGTGAACACCGTCATGCACCGAAACACTTACCATTGCATCCCTTCCGAGTATGAGCTTCATTTCCCCTTGAGACACCTCCCCCCGTAAAATCCATGAAAAATGTATTTTTTTGCATTGGCGGGTAGACAAGCCTTTAAGATTCTCATGGCCTGGGGAAATCAGAAAGAGGTCGCGCCACTTGGCGCTCTGTCATAGAGCAGGAATCGCGCCACCCATTTTAGGGACTGTTTTTTATATATGGATGGCGGAAGTTGAGTTCAAACAAACTCACAACCACTGCCTATCTTGAGTTGGGAGGTTTGGCTACGGGAGTTCCATGGAAGGGAAGTAGTTTTGCCACCTTCTATGGAACCTTCCTTGTCGATAGGGCCAATCCCATAATAATAGGGATCCCAACTCCCTCCTTCCCCATCTATAAAAGCTTGCTCAGATCCATGGCAAGCTAGTCTTGAAGTGCTGAAGCTTTGCATCTCCCTATTCCCAAGTGCCTTTGTGCTGTAAAGAATCCCTTCTTCCCTTAAGGCCCATTCAAGCGAGGAGACCATTGTTACGAGACTCTGGAGAGGTTTTCCCTTTCCTTGGCGAGCTTTGCGAGACGTGGACGACCGGAGACCCGTTCGAAGGAAGCTGCGACGTCAGAACTTGGTTGTAACTTCTATTCGTTTACCACTTTAATAGATGACTATGATTATGGTTCCACTCCTTTTTCCATTATGTTAATGCGAGTAATGTCTTTTCTGACCGATGTTTAGTTACTTATGCTGGTTCCTATGCTTGTATCTGTTTGTTCTTTCTGTGTGCAGGTGTTCATCCACGGAGATCGTGGAAGGATTGTGATCTGCCAGGACTGAAGGACGGGACATCTCTTTTTCAGATCGAGCGCTGGAATCCAGGTAGGTTCTTATCCCAAATCTTTCATTCGTAACTAGGAGCCTGCGTCATAGCATTGTTTGTTTGTTGCTAGACCCCTGCTGGGCTAGTAGGGATCGCCTCTGTCCGCAGAGGGGATTTACCTTCTCAACAAATTGGCGACTCAGCTGGGGATCGTCCGGTTTTCCTTGTCTCGTTTATGATTGGTTCGCTTTGATTGTTTCTCCTTGCTTGATGAACCTTCTGGGTTGGGTTCTTTCATTATTTTAGCCTTGTGGTTTGCTTAGCTTGTGTTGGTCTTTTTCTCGGATTAGCTTGTTTTTAGTTTTCATTGAAGAATTCGACTGGCGCGGGTTTTTACCTGACAGTCGCGCCACTTGGCGCGTGTTGCATTTGTCTGTCTCGCGCCACTCGGCCTCTGGCGCTAGTTTCAAGGCCACAGTCGCGCCACCCCCGTGACTTTTTTGAATTTCTTCAATTTTTGGCTTTCTGAGCTTGACCAATACTTTTCTTCCTTGATTCCCCCGATTGTTTGAGTGCATTGGAGCCTGGTTTGACCGGAATTCACCGCTATCCTTTGGTTGTTTGCCTCATCTATCGGTTTCACGATTTGAGCCCTAGGGCATCTAGTGGCATAGTGAATCGAGCCCTCCTTGGGGAGCTTTGGTGTCTTGATTGTCCTGTCGACTTGTTGCTTAACCCTCCATGCCCTCTTAGCAGTCTTTGATTGTTTTGTTACGTCTTTTGAGTGATTGTTCGTTCTTTCATTCGAGATCGGCTTTGCCCTTGCTTTGGACCCGGATCACACGGTCCATTGGGGTGTTTTCGAGTCTTTTCTTCGATTTGAGAGACTTTGGGTCGATTTAGAGATTTGGTTGCTTGCTTTGTTGAGTGAATATTGTTTGCTTCGCTCTCTTAGTTATCATTTCTCAAATTGTTCCTTTTGTTTTCGAGTGCACATTAGCCATTAAACATTGAAAATCAAAAAAAATTTTATAATCTCTTTTGTTTTTTTAATTAGTGCAAATTGTCATCTTTTCCGTATCACTAGTGATTAGTGTTTGAGATGAAAAATGTGCAATTGCATTAGTTGCATTAGAGACATTCTTGTTTGTATTCCCGTTCATTTCGTTTGTATTAAAGCTCTCAACTCTCATTTAACTAGTTTTTCATCGAACGAAATGTTGCATTGTGGCATATAGCTTGCATTTAGGAGACACTACATACGATAAGGCTCAGAAATTGAAACTTAATTGAAGATCAATCGTAAAAATTCATTCAATTAACCTAAGGCAACATTGGAACTTAACGCAACATATTTAGAAGGTCTAGGCTAGAGACGTGTTCGGCTGTCGTTAAACCTAGCACCGTGTTGCTCGCCCGTTGGCTTTAGACACAGCGCTAGTACGGACTTGCGCTCCCCGTACCGTCGCGTATATAAAGGGAGACCCTATAGGTTTTCAATCCTTTATCCACGGAAGCCGAGTCCGCCGCCCTATACCCGTGATACACCGAACACGGCATTCGGGGAGACTACTCGCACGTACGGAAAGTCCTTGGGTCGATTTCGTTTCATTATTGAAACCAAGGTGTATATTGCGGTTCACGGATATTTGGTACACACTTTGTGCCTAGTTTTTCCTCGAGCGACCATTTGGTCTTTTCGACTCCTAAACTTGAAAAGACCGTCAAGCGCTTGTCCTTTCACGCTTGTGTCAACTCCGAAAGAGATAGAGTCATCTTTTTATCGTTTCTCGACTCTTAAAAATATGAAACTAAGAGAACTTCTTATTTTCCAATGTGGTAAAATTAATCGCCCACGATTTCACACCTATTTAGACATTGCTCTGTTGACTGCTTGATCGTGTGTCTTAACTCGTTTTCAGTCCCGTGTGTGGTTTTGGGTTTGATGGCAACTTTTTTTCGTAGTTTACCAACCAAGGAATCCCCTCGTAAGGGAATCTCGTCACTTTCCTCCTTTTGGAAATGTTGGCGCTCCTTATATGGCGACGTTGTCCTTCCCGGGATAAGCGTTGGGTTGCCCTGTCCGTTGTTCTCAACCTCCGTCGTTCCAAATGTCCCTCGCTACTCGGGTCAATCGGTTCCTCCACCCGAACCACATCATGTTGATTCTAAGGTGGACCTCTCCCCTTCTTCGCTTTGTTTCGAGTCCTCCTCCTCCTCTTCGCTGTGAAAGTCCGGATTCGAGTGCAACCGTGGCTAAGAAGAAGAAGAAGAAGACAAAGAAGAAGAAGTCCGATAAGCGAGAGATTAAAAGTGCTGCTATTGCTCCCGAAACGTCTCTTCTTGATAACCCCTTCCAACCCTCCTCGGAAAGTCAAGTTCCCCCGCATGTTGTGCACGGGAGACCATCTTCTTCGAGACCGCCTCCCGGCATTCCCAAGGTACTCGAAGTATGGTCCAACGGTCGCCCACCCGTTGTCTTTGGCTTCCGGGGAGTCGGTTTAGCACCGTAAGGCTCCTAAGAAGCGAGGGTAAGATCACCAATCCCCCTGTAGGTTGTGTGAAGGGCACCATGCTATTCACCTTTGTCCTTATATGGATGAAGCCAAGCGAGTCTTGGACAACTCGCAATCGTTTTCTACACCACGCCTCCCGCTGGTTATAAACAACTTTCTTTGAGTCTTCCACCAGGGCCGATGCCGTGATTGGTCAAGGGTCATCCTTGGTCGATCCCACTCCTCCGAGAAATTCAGATTCGGGGAATCTGTTCCCGACCAACCATTGGTCGTGGGATCGGTCAGAACTAGCCCCGTCCGCGGTGCACCGGGTCTTTTCCGGCGAGAGTGGATCCCATAACCCTCATGTCCTTCTAGTTTCTTCGTATTCTTCGGACTTGGAGAAAGATTCTCCCCGTCCTGTACTTCAGAGCTCCTCCTCCGCCTCCCATGATGGAGGCTCCGGGAGGATATTCCTCCCACCTTCGAGATGGAGGTCATGGAGGAGGCTGCTCGCCTCCGTAACATCGTGGGGAAGACCTTCGCATTTCGATGGTAGCCCCCTCCGAGTAGTTTGGTCGCTTCCTTTGATTGGAACCGATTTGCGAGATTTCGCCTTCGTCTTATGTGCCTTTCGAGCTCACAGTCAGTGGGCTCTTGGTGCAGTTGTACCCGCACTCATTATAGCACGAAGGTGCGTACGTTAGTATTATGTCTTCAACTACCTCGGCAAGCTTTTTCGGTTCGCCGCTATGCGCCCTGTTACGCTGAATCCGCTCACTTTTACCGTAAGGACGAGTCAACCGTTGGGGATCCTTCCAAGGTTACTCGTTACTTTGGGAGGTAAACCCGAAACCGTCCATATGGACGTGATGGTCGTTCCAGGCCCCTTTGGATTTCAATCCGCTTCCGGGGGCGTGATTACACCTATGCCATGGGAGCCCTTGTCTCCTCCCTCTTTCGCGTGGTGTGCTTTCCACATGAAGGACGGATCGTGACCATTGATCAGCTTTCGTTCTTTGGTCCCTAATATGGCATCCGGTCGCCATCACCCCCTCCTCGGTTTCTATCCACTCCGTTGTATCTGCTCCGCCGCAGGTCAACTATGTGGCTACTTACCCCATGCTCGTGCTCGCGTGATGATGCCGTCGTGCATCGAGTGCCGGGGGCATTGGGTCCCCGACTTCCAGGATGATTTCCTCCCATCCGGTGTGGAACTCTTGGAAGCAATGACTTCTTGTTCATTATGATGAAGCTCGGTCGGAGCGAGTTCCTTGTCTTGTGTCAAGCTCCTTAAAAAAAATGAAACAAGGTTTGTCTGAGCGAGAGTTCCTTGTCTTGTGTCAAGCTCCTTAAAAAAATGAAACAAGGTTGTCGGAGCATAGTTCATTCCGCTTGTGTCAAGCTCCTTAAAAAAAATGAAACAAGTCGAGTCTGAGCGAGTTCCTTGTCTTGTGTCAAGCTCCTTAAAAAAATGAAACAAGGGTGTTATGAGGGATAGTTCTTTTAATGTGTCAACCTCGTTAAAATAATGAAACACGCTCCTTGTTCAATTCGAGTCTTTGTTTAGATCTCGTAAAATCCCTGCCGAGTCTTTCTCTTGATCTCGTAATTTGAAACCTTCACTCCATCCGCCTTTCATATGGAGTGAAGCTTGGGGGGCATGTACCTCGAATTGAGTCACCATGCTTGGGCATGCTTAACTTTTTCAAGCATAGTTTATGTCCTGTTTCAAGCTTGTGTAAAAATGAAACCGGTTTTCAAGCATAGTTTTTCTTTGTTTCAAGCTTGTGTAAAAATGAAACCAACTTCAAGCAGAAGTTTCCCGATTTCAAGCTTGTGTAAAAATGAAAGCTTGCCCATTTTACTCCTTGTGATTGTCGTTTTATCAGCCCGTTTTTGCCGTATGAGCCTTGGTTTTCTCACTCCATCGTCACTATCTCGCTTGCCGATCATATGCCTTCACTTGGTTGTTTTACCCATTCCGCGAGGAACCGCTCGCGATGAGTGGTCTTGTTAGCGACCTCTCGACCTTTATTTGTTCGGAGTAGTTCCACCATTACCGGAACCGAGTAGCTACCCTTTTATACCACTCGTCTCCTCCCGGAGGAGTCACCTTCCAGCCTCTTTTCGACTCTCTAAAATATGAAAAGATCGCCGAGGGCCCTTGTCAGTTTCGATCTCGTTAAAATGGACACGAATCGACATCCACCCATGCATAAGTTTAACCCTTTTTCGGGGCTGGGATGGATTGATTACGAAAAAGGAATACCCTAGCCTATCGCGACTAGGAGGTTTTCCCGGATATTGTTTTTCTACCTTTCGGATCCGGGGAACTATTATTTACGAAAAGGGACTTGTGGAGTTTTCTTTTCCATTTCGTCTTTTCAAACTCTCTAAACATGGAAAGACGCGGAGTTCTTCCTTTGTCGACTTTCGTTAAACCACGATGACATTGGATTTCGTCGAAATGACGTTCTCCGAAGCTTTCTCCTTCCTAGGACTCGTTAAATGCACTAGGATGGATTCGCTCGAAGGGCGGACTTATATGACAAGCATATGGTATCCTCTTCAAGCTTGTGTAAAAATAAAGAGGGGTACTCACCGGATGGTGGGGAAAAATGGAACCATCGTCGTTGTCGTTTCGGGGCAGATGTCGCTCTTGAACATGGCACTTGTCCGCATTCGTGTCGGGTTGGGGACATCTCATCTCGTTGCTTCACTTTGCTTCCATGGGTTTGGGTAATCTCTTTTGACCTCTCATCTGTTCATCGCCTCGCCACCATGACCTCCGATGCGTCTGATGCCAAATACGCTAAGTCCATTGTCGTGCCGTTCATATGTTCAAGAGAAGTTGGCCTCTGTGAATATCAACCTTCCTCTCGTTTCTCATATGATCCTAATTCACAACAAAACATTATGTTCCTCTCGTCTCGTGTCGATGATGTGGGAATCATTATGGCCCACCTTCGATCAAGGTCACTTCCCGTCGACTTCAACTATATTATCCAGGGGAAGTTGGTCTAGAGACTCCCTGATGGTACCTTGGAGCTCGCATGCCTTATTGGCGGGTTCGTCGCATTCGACGAGAGGTTTTCATTATTGGCCTCCGATCGGATGATTCATGCAGTGTTCGACGTCGGCTCATTTATTCACACGCCGTAGATTGTACCTATAGTACCTTGAGGACCATCGTCATTATTGGTGGTTTCTCTCGCGTCTCGTTAACGGCTTTCATTATTGGTACGGTAATCGTGACGATGTTCTTGCATGTTCGACATCGGCTCACACATTCGCATGCTAGAACTTGTACTTGTTTGGGTCGAGATGGAGCGCAAGACCCCGGATTGTGTCTCGTTGTAATCCAGTCGCGATTGTGGATTATTGTCATTATGTACATGACTCAATGATTGGATGAGCTGCGACCATACCCGAGTCTATTTGTTTGATCTTAGTTGGATGGCCGCTGCCATACCCCGGATCCGGATTATAGCATACTCGTTCGGATGGTCGCGTCCATACCATATATATACATCATGTACTTGAGATATCGCTTGTATGCGTCCGTGCCGAGTTTTCGACGGCGGGACCTTCGCTTGGACATGTTCTCGTAAAGCATTTCACCCCTCTCTCTCTCGGGCCTCATGCTTTAGGGGGCATCTCATTACACAGACAATTTGTCACCGTCCCTACCATTCCCCGTCCCGCACAATGGAGGACCCATAATGTGACACCGTGAACACCGTCATGCACCGAAAACATCATCATTGCATCCTCCGAGTATGAGCTTCATTTCCCCTTGAGACATCTCCTTGCAAAATCCATGAAACAACATCTTTTTGCATTGGCGCGGGTAGACAGTTCAAGTACTCGCGCCACTCGGGAAATCCCGTAAAGAGGGCGCGCCACTTGGCGCTCTGTCATAGAGCGAGCAATCGCGCCACCCATTTTAGGGACCGTTATATATATGGATGGCGGAAGTTGAGTTCAAACAAACTCACAACCACCGCCTATCTTGAGTTGGGAGGTTTGGCTACGGGGAGTTCTATGGAAGGGAAGTAGTTTTGCCACCTTCTATGGAACCTTCCTTGTTGATAGGGGCCAATCCCATAAAAATAGGGATCCCAACTCCCTCCTTCCCCCATCTATAAAAGCTTGCTCGGATCCATGGCAAGCTAGTCCCGGAAGTGCTTTGAAGCTTTTGCATCTCCTATTCCCAAGTGCCTTTGTGCTTTGAAAAGAATCCTTCCTTTCCCTTAAGGCCCATTCGAGCAAGGAGACCATTGTTACGAGACTGCGGAGAGGTTTCCCTTTCCCCCGGCGAGCTTTTGCGAGACCCGTGGGACGACCGAGACCCGCGCGAAGGAGGCTGCAGCGTCGAACTTGGGTTGTAACTTCTATTCGTTTACCACTTTAATAGATGACTATGATTATGGTTCCACTCCTTTTTTTCCATTATGTTAATGCGAGTAATGTCTTTTCCTGAACCCGATGTTTAGTTACGTATGCCTGTTCCTATGCTTGTATCTCGTTTGTTCTTTTCCGTGTGCAGGGTGTTCATCCACTGAGATCGTGGAAGGATTGTGATCCGCCGAGATCGAAGGACGGGGACATCTCTTTTTCCAGATCGAGCGCCTGGGAATCCGGTGTAGGTTCTTATCCCAAATCTTTCATTCAGAACTAGGGCTCCGCGTCATAGCATTGTTTGTTTGTTGCTAGACCTCGCTGGGGCTAGTGGGGATCGCCTCGTCCGCAGAGAGGGATTTACCTTCTCAACAACGATGAGTCCTATATGTCGCCTCCCTTACTCTCTTGTTTTCCCCAACCTTAAACAGGCCAAAACAAACCATCACGAGCCTACACATTCACCCCTCTTCTCCCTTTGGCTGGTTGGGCCTCTCTTCATTGCAACTAGAAGGTGATCTGACTGGGATTGATTTTGGAGTTAGGATTTAGGGTGGCAGTGATAGATATCTCAAGTTTTTGAAGACAGAGAAAATGTTTACACTATAGGTAGCTATTTTCCCCAACCTTAAACAAGCCAAAACAAACCATCATAGGCCTACACATTCACTCCTCTTCTCCCTTTGGCTGGTTGGGCCTCTCTTCATTGCAACTAGAAGGTGATATTACTGGGATTGATTTTGGAGTTAGGATTTAGGGTGGCAGTGACAGATATCTCAAGTTTTTGAAGACAGAGAAAATGATTACACTGTAGGTAGCTATGTTCTTCACCAGTTTTTTCTGAACACGTGAGGAAGGGGAAATAATAGCTATTGTTATATTATAGCTCCATCTTTAAGAAATATTGGAAATACAACAACCATTTCTATATTTAGAAACATTTTAAAAGTAGATGGAATTTTTGGTTTAGAGATTTTGTTGTTGTTACTATTGCTACAATTCTCTTACTACCTTAGAAACAACAAGAATTTGAGCTCTAAGAATCTCAGAGAAATAAATATTTCAGAGCCAACTTAAGGTATTGCTAAAATGATGTCATCTCATGTAGCATAGTTTGTCTTTTGTCCACTTGGTGTGGTAAATTAGAGGATTATGGTGAAAGAAAATTCTTGTACTGTAAAATACAATGGTGATTTTGATGTTTCTGATAATATTCTCATGGTTGATGGTATTCGTGGAATATATAGAGATTTTGGTAAGTTTTTCATGACATATTATCCTTCCAATGCCTTATGGATTTTCTTAAATCCATGAGTAACTTTTATTTTTCTTTATTGGACTCAATATTAATGTAATTCTGAATTTTGGAGTTCGAATATAGAAAATTTTATGAGACTTAATTCGGCTCATTTTTCCTCTACTTTGTGCTCCTCTCATAGTGAGTGCTAAAACCCTAGTATGAAATCTATACTCCTCCCATGGATGATGTTGTTCCTCATCCCTCCTCCTATGTTCCTTCCATGGAAAACAATGAAATCCTAGTAGGAAATATATGTTCTGTCCATTTTACAAATGGGTTGTTGTTTTTCATAACCCTTCACACATTACACTTGGTCATATCTCTTAAGTTCTCCATATCTACAAAAGCATTTAGTTTATATACTCCATGTACATATATTATTTAATACATCTATAGTGGTGATGGATTCTTTAGTGAATATTTCAACTTGTTTTAGTCACAGGAAGAGTGGAGAGATATTGCAGTAGGAGGTTGGGTGTAGTTGTGCATAGAGCGATGGCGATGAGGGAGAGATATATGACTCGGAAAGGTGACTTTAAAGTGTTGAGTGAGACTTAGGTTGTTTTCTGGAAGATGGTGGGCCAATGAGGCTGTTTTTTTGGCGGTATAATAGGAAACGATAGGTTGTGCTTCGTTGTGTAGAGAGAAATGGAGATGATGGAGCGTTAGACGACTCCGGTGGTCGAATTAAAAGTGTTGAGTGAGACTTGGGTTATTTTTTGGAAGCTGGGGGTCCAACAAGGCTGATGGTTTAGTGCTCCATGTGGTAGCAGGAATCTTACCGTCATTGTCTAGAGAGGGATGGTGATGAGAGAGTGACAGACGAATTTAGCAGGAGACATAAAATTATTGAGTAAGACTTGGGTTGTTTCATAGAATATGGCAGCGGCCCACCGAGGCCGAGGGTTTGGTGATCTAGTCAGGTTTTTCGCTTTGAATCCTAGATCGATTCAATATGGTGTTGCATAGCAGCCTTTGGCTATGCAGAGTGGTGGTGGGTATAAAGGAGGTTTTGGGCCTACAGGGTATGTTAGGACTCTTGGCGCGCTATGCGGCTGGCATGCTTGGTGGCTACTTGCGTGAAGTTATTTCTAATTGTTAAATTTTTAGATTGTTATATGTTGTATCAATTACTTTAAACAAATTAAATTCTTCAATTAGCAATATTTCCAATAACAATTTGTCTTTCCAGTCATCAACGGTAAGTGAAGATAGAACAATAAATTTAATGACAAATGAGAAAATCAACACATCAACAAGAGACACCAGATTTGGTTAAAGACCAAGGAAAAACCCATCATGGGGAAAACTCTTTGAAATTATTCTTCTATTAAGTTTTCATAAAATGTTCAACAGGGAGTATAATGAGCCCAATACAATATCATCAAGAAAAAAACCCCAATAACATTTAGAAATATGTTTCCAGCATCAAAATATATCAGAGACAACTTTTCCTGTCTACAGTCAATTGTAGTCAATGGTCAAATCTGATTCAAACTTCCTGGTCGCATGGAGGAGGGGGTGTGCAAGGAACTGAAGGCTTACAATCGCTCCCTTGAGCCTAAAATCTACTAACTGTGGTCGAATTTTTCCTATGACGAGTCGATGATTGTAACCCAAAAACCCTAAAACAGATGCGAGCCTCAGTCCCTGTAATTTTGAACCTTTGCAAACTTATTTTGTCGTCTCAACCTCATACCTGAGCAACCCAATCAATTAATAAGAGAAGACGAATATGCTTGGTGATGTCCAAATGAGATTGAATTCACTTGTATTTATAGGATTCCAAGGGTGAAAAATTTACCATTAGGGTTGGCCTGACCAAATTTGCATATGTGGTATTGTCTTCATAATTACACTTTCCCTTGTCCAAAGTTGATGATCTTTAGGTCAATTTTGGTCCTCTCAAAAAGATGAATTAAATGCAATCATCATCTCCATAAAATGATTTGTTAAAAGTGTAATTTTACCCTAGTTTCATAATTAAACACTAGTTATGGAGGAGGGTGTTATGGTGAACCAAGGTGACTAGGCCAGAGAGGTCCAGAGCTAGTAACTTCTTAACATGTTTGGTTGTGATGGACCTGTCGGAGCATCTCCGGCATTTTTCTCAATTAGAGTATCTTCCCGCATTTTTTGTTTCCCTTGTTAGTTAAAGTATCTTCTAGTTTGTTTCTTATCAGTAGGAGTACCTTTTTTTATTGATATTATGAGTGGGTACTCGTTATCGGGCTATATTTGGTGCTCACTATGGGGTTCTTTGTCAAACATGCATGCCTTGTTCCTTATCTTTTTTACACAGTTTTTGGTTCCCTTGGGATTATTTTTCTTAGGTTTTGTTTCCTGTAAGATGTTGAATTTCAGTCATCTGTTATATGGGGATATATTGGCACATATGTTATATGCATGTTATATGTAAACGAATTTTTATTTAATAGAAATTTGTTGGTTTTTTCTTTCCTAAAAAAAAATGCTCGAGCTCATGAAAAGCAATGAATGTGATCGATATGAAATTGCACTAGAATTCCTAGGACTTCACCATTCTAGAAGGGTTTCAATTAGAGAAATTTTGAGGTATAAAATGGGTCTCCTAGAAAAATGTACAACCAAAATAAACTTTATAAGAAAAAATAGGATTCAAGATGATGATTTCAACCATGGGGGATGATTCACCATTTTTGGGGTAAAAAGTAAAAAGATTAAAAAATAATAAAACTACTTTTTCAAATTGTATTTTACACTTATCTCCCTAATATTTTACTCAAATTTTGGCGAGAGTACTCGTTGGATGCAAAATTTAATTCCTTATCCAATGAGTACCCATGTTGCATACTTTCAATGGACCCTATTATATGAAAAATGAGAAATACATGAAAACATGTTATTGCAATCACATTTTCCATGTATTTCTAATTTTTCATGTAGGTCCATCAAAAATGCAACATGGATACTCCTTGGATGAGGAATTAAATTCTGTATCCAATGAGTATTCATGCTCAAAATTTGAGTAAACGCATGAGATAAGTTTAAAATAGAGTTGAAAAAATAGTTTTTTCTCTTTTCCCTCTAAAATTTGATGAGGTAATCTAATCTTATTTTATTATTTCAACTATTATTTTATAATTTCCTTAGGAGGCCCTTTTTAGACCTCAAAATTCCCCCTAATGATCCTTTTATCAAGGCATGTCAAATCTTTAAAAAAAAAGATGAGTGGTTTTGGAATGTTAATTATTTCTTACAAGGTGGAAGGAGTTGCCAAATATAATAGATGAGGGCCAAGAATTTGGGATACTTTTATATGTTAACCAATAATTATGGCAAGAAATTCCATTGTCAATATTTTGGTGGATGAATACCATTTTTGCAAGAGCGATGTAGGTTTTATGGTAAATATGAACATGGATGCCTATAATTTCTTGATATCCCAGTCTAAATTTTTTCCAAAAGGAACAAGTCGGATCAATTGCAAGAGTGTCCAATATTACAATAATATAATTAACTACCTACTTGAAAGAGGTAATTTTGTTAGCTTCTAATACATATTCCTAGGGCGACTGCATTTTCTAATTTTAAAATTGTAGAACGGGAAATTGTGGTAGTATACTTAGTGTCATCATAGGCAGAATTATGGTTTGGGTGGCTTACTCTTATTTTGTATCTTCTGGTGCTTTGTTTATTTCATGCTTCTGCAATCTATGTTATGTTGCATTTCTCTCGTTAGGTTTAGTTATAACTAATTAAAAGGTTCGATCATATTGAATTTTAATAGCGCATTATAACCCTATCCATGTTCTACAATATTTCTTGTGCCCATGCTCAACGCTTGTATACCATTTAAAATGAAAATTTGTGATTCAAATAATTTGTGTTCTATGATTCCTGATATTTTGGCCTAATTGTACTCATCCTTACCTTTATTAGCATGAAACTCAAACCTATGTATTTTGTGATCTTTGATCCCTAAGATTTTGGTATATTTGTATTCATGGATTTCCTTTCTGAGCATGAAACCTTTAATATTTGTACTTTGTGATTTATGTTGTACAATCATTTTTATGGCTATGGAATCTTTGATGACTACTGATTTTTATAGCCTATTTGCGTTTATGGCTAAAACCTTGGTTTTTATGGTGTAGAGTGGTGTATTTCTGTGATTATGGCCTATTTCCATTGAAATTATCTATAATAGAAAACATTGCATGTGTTTCTCATTGTTGCAATTTCCGAAATTCAAAATGTTATATGTGACTAAGGTCTTCTTATGACTTTTACATTGTTACGCTTTGGCCTTTACTAGGCGATATGACTAAAAGTTGACTTCAATTATATATATCATTCTTTTTTAATTACTTTATCATTATTAATTACAATGCTTCTTATGGGTATTAGTTCTATTTATCTCAGTGCACAGGTGGGTTTTAGGTTTAGATTTCGAACCTAGCTCTAATTCAATGTGTGAGGCCCCACTTCTTGAAGTCCAAGGCTTGTAACAAAAAATTACTTAACATAGAAAAAATTGTTTATTATAACTACATACTCAATATTTTTCTATCCATTACCACAACATATTTTAAGTGTATACAATTTCATGTATGCGTGATTTCAATTAATTTTTACAAATAAAAAGAAAAACTCCCAATTAGATTATGGTTGTTTCCCTTGTGAAGTGCTCCTCTCGAGACCACTCTACTAAATATACTACCCTTCCAACTAGGAATAGCTTATTAAACTTCCTAGCCTAGGTTCCCTAGCCCTCTGAGCGCAAGTCCAAATTGTAGTAGTTGTATGTTTGAGTTATAAATTCCAATAGCCTCTCGATGTCGCTTTCCAAAATCCACCCCATTTTCAAAATTCCCCCATCCTTATCTCAACCCTCCTTTCTAACACATTTTTCCCCTTTCATGAAAAAAAAATATCTCAAAAAAAAACCCTCCCCCCAAGGTGCCTCCCCCAGCTCTCTCCTTCACACATATATCCCCATTAATTCCCAAATACTTCCCCACCTTTAAATCCACCTAACTCTCATTAATGACTTTTGAGCCACCCCCACCGTTTCTCTCCCACCTACCCCACTATCACTTAATTAATACCTTGGGTGGTCAAGTCATTCACCCACTTGTTATTAATGCAATATAAAATAACATAAAATTTTGGTCAAACCAATGGATTCATCACAATCATATTTAATTAAAATATTAAATTAATCACAATATAATATAAATAATTAATCAAGATTAAAGGTTACTCATTTAATTAATCACTAATCAAGCTTAAGACTAATCATAAGATTAATCATAAAACTAGCTTTATCATTAATGAATATTAATCATTAGTCAATCATCTAACATAATAGGAAATAGAATACTAACGTATTAGTGTGACATGTGGGTATGTAGCTAGCAAACAGATACCTCGTACTTATATGAAAAACACTAATATGGATCTATCATATCAATAAATCTCACATGGATAGGCTAGCAACCTAGCATGTCATAATAAAATAAGGGAGTGGAAATTACAAGGATATTAGAAATAGAATATATCCAATAGAGATAGGGATAGCGTGATGAAGTTATCCAATAATATCCTCTATCATGTAAGGGATAGATCGAGAAAGTATTCAAGAATGAACTCTTGTTGTTAATTATTACTATGCTCATGTGCTATGACATTTATGTGTTCATGTTTATATTATGTTTATGACAAGGAAATATTGAACATTATATCAACGAGTATACTAACAACTAACCAAATTCCTTGGTCAAACCATGAGGCACATATGTCATTGAGTGCTCGCTTAGGGTTTTGAAACCACTCAGTGCATATAGTTCATCTATTACCACCACTAAAGTGCTAGCTAGCCACTTATATATTTTTTGAACAATAACACCTGGCATATTGGAGGTGTGATGATATTGGAGGTGTGGTGGTAAATAATATTCATTTCGACGAAATAATACATATATGGTAGTTCCCACACCCATTGGGAGTTGAATGAAAGGGAGGGCACTTACTGGGACATTTACGATAATCAACTCCAGTTTTTCCCCCAATAAATTGTACCATGTCGATGGAGGTGCGATGACTTCATGCGATAAGCAATAATACATCTCGTGTTGTTAATTTTTGGTTTGAAATTATTTTGGAGGGATATATTATGGAGTTCGTAGTGGAAGTGACAGTGTCCTTAATACAACGGGGAATAAATTTATGAAAGGAACAAGAGGCAGGTTTATAAGGTCAATATTGTGGTTCATAAAAATGATGTTGTATGACCATTGTGTTTTTCCTTTGGAGTCTAACACCATGAGAAACTAAGTTTCCCATGCGAAAGGGGTAGTGGTGGAGACTCAAGAGATGGTATGAGGATTAGAGAAGGAGAAAAGGAAAAATAACTACAGTGGATGTTGATAGCGGGCCCAGATCTGCACATATAAGGAAGAGGTAAATGATGGAGCAAGAGAGTTACGAGGAAGACACTTTGAAGAGTAGGAGGAGGTATCAATGGGGTGACATAGAAGGCGGTTGGTTAGCATTGGTGCCTACCCAAAGGAGCCTAAAGGGAGGGGATAGGAGAGTCCATCGTAGAACACAGAGCAGTGTCAATGACTAGAGCTATTAAGGGACACACCATGGATAGAGGAAGGAGAGAGGAAATAGTTGAGTCCAAGCAGTAAAGAATATTTGGAACCAGAACATCATAAGTATACCATGTCGGATTTCGAACACACCACCCCGCGCGCATGTATGAACCAGGAGGTAAGCACTTAGCACACTAATATAAATAGTTTCGAGGGTAATTGTATTCAGGGAGAAGGAAATAGTAGTATTGGTGGAATTGGTCCAATTGTAGGAGGGATGACGCAAGGTATTCAAATTAGAGTGGTGCACAGTCAGGTGTGTAATTTTCTAGCAGTTCAATGAGCGCAAGGGGGAGTACCTCGTTGGGAAGTATTGTGAAAACTACCATGGCGGGTGTATATTTTTGGATGCCTATATTTCATGGCTTTTGGACCGAGGACCTAGAACATCGTATTTTTGTATGTGAGTTTGTCTGGACATCTAAGAAAGTCTAGGATGAGGCCATAAAAATTTCACAATTTGAAGCCACGTTCTGGGACCGTGCGCTAACATGGTACATGAAGTTTAAAAGCACGACTCCATCTGGACAAAATATGACACTAGAATAAATTAAGCAGGCATTGATCAGGGAGTTTCAGAAGCCTGAGTCAAAATCCTAATGTATTACATAGCTAAAATAGATCAAGCAAAGTTCGGGAGAGTTGGTGTGGGACTTCGACTATCGATTCAAAGTGTTGAAGGATAGGCTAACGTTCAAATTTACAAACATGCAGCATAAGGATTGGCTTATTGTAGGACTGCTACGACATATCAAGATACCATTAACATAGCAGGGAATAGGTACACAGACGAAAGCTCTATATTCATCATTGAAATCAGAAGCTTCATTGGTAGGTAGAGAGGAGAATAGTGGTATGGCATAGGTGCAGTCCCAGTTGGATGTGTTGGATTCTTATATCCAAGACTTTTCTAAAGGGAAGGAGAAGTGAGAGGAAGTATGTAGCACCATTTTTCAAACATAGGTCACCATAGGAATGAATACAATTTTTTGACTGACTATATGGCAACTGGTGCAGTGAATCGTCTTGCACAAGGAAGAGGAATGTGGTGTGATATATGTAGGGTATGGGGCCATATACCATCCAACTTCCTAATGATGAAAAAGTATGAGGAAAAAACCTATACTCTACTTTGCGACTTCTGTAAATTAGTTGGGCATGATATCCACCACTGTCACAAACTAGAGATTATGCACGAGAACACATTTGACTCATTCCAAGTGCAGGGGACTGAAGGGATGGAATCGACATCAAATGGATTCAATCAACCTAGGTATAACCAAGGAGGATAATACAACCAACAAGGTAAAGGGTGAGGTATGGCAGATAGAATACCTAGAGGACCAGGTAGGGAGAGAGGAGGATTTGGTTGAGGAAAAAACTAGATAATTTATTATAATTGCAGGAAGCAGGGAAACTTGGCTAGGTATTGCACCAATCCCTATTGAATTTATATGTATATCAAATCATTAGATCATTCGGTGGAAAATTCCACCCCCCCAACTAATTGCGAAGTGGAAGGAAAAGAAGGGGCACAATGTACAGATGATAGTTGTTGAGCCATGTAGGATCCAACAGTGGGTGGGCGCAATAACCCGAGGAGGTGTCAGAATTGGAGTCAATGTTGTGAGACCCTGGACATCGCAGCCCTAGTGGGTTAGGAGAGCTCTTTAACCCCCTTTGAAACTTGATCATTTCAGAGAAAAAAACATGTATACGGAGGCCTAATGCAAAATAGTTGTGGAATAATGGGATAAGTCGGAAGCCATTCATGAGGCATCCATGTCAAAGATATTTGATACCACCATAGGTAGGGAACAAAGGACAACATTATATCTGGTTTAGAGTCTACTGCAGAGTTTTCTGGAGTTATTAAAATATTCTCAAGCCTTGGATATTTCAAAATAATGGTAGAACAATGTTCTAGCGGAACTAAGGAAAATATATTGAGAGGTTCACCCAAGGTTTTCAATCAAGTCACTTGCGTGAAAAGGAATTGTAAAGAATTTTAGTTTGGTGCACAAATTGGAAAGTACAAGATGGACAACATTATTTTGGACCTGAGATCATATGTAAATATCCTACTAAAAAGCACTTGGAAAATTATGGGGAAACCCAAGTTGACTTAATCTACAATTTAGTTCATATTTTCCAACCAGCATCGGATTTTTCCTATCGAACAATTTCCAGGAGTTAGGCATCGACAAGGTATCAAGTAGTGTCAATTTTGTGGTGATCGATATCGCGGATGATACCAATCCTTATCTGGATCTTCTGGGTATCAATTGGGCCTTTGATAACTAGGTAATTATTAATCTAAAGAAAATTTATATGATCTTCGAAGCCGGAGATATCCAAGTAATTGTACCTTTGGATCCAAGTGAAGGGGATCGATACGTCGAGAATGTGAAAGGTGGGATTATTCAGGGGAACCTGGATAATATTTATAATATCACAACTCGAAGGGATCACTATGTAAAGCTGATCGCTGATGGTTTATTCAGCCAGCGTAGCATCAGATCCTATGCCTCTGGCTCAAAAGAAGCCTTGGAGATTGGAAGAATCGGTTACATGAAGTCAGCACCAAGAGATGCACACATGTTACAAGTATGGTGCACTCGATAGGGAATGAGGTGCATAATCCCCCTCGTTTTTATGGGTTGTTGAAAGAAAATATTTTTGTTCAAGAGTACGAGGAGAAGATACTAGAGTGTCAGAGGATTCTTGCGTTGGATGTTGTGTTACACGCTAAACCAGCCAGGTGGTGGGATGTGCACAAGGAGCAAGTCACGGGATGGCGATAGTGTAAAGAGAGATTAAAATTTAGAATTGGGCCTAGCTCTGGGTTCCCTAGAGAAAAATATTTAGGTATGGAATGCCCCATGTCTCACCTTAAGAATTTTTTTGCAGCATGGACTAAGGGGAGGGTACCGCATTAAGAATGGGTACATCGATTTATACACATTGTGGATGTTGTTCCAAAAAATGGGTATATCGATTTGGAAGTGTGCAGAGGAACATGAGATTGGGATTAAATGGAAGGGTTACCTTTATCTTTGAGGTAGAAGAGTCATCTCTAGATGAAGACTTGAAGGTATTGGGATGAATTATATTCACTATCAGTGGACCAAAAATAGTCGGGGGTAGTCTGTTATGTTCTACACATCAACATCTACAATGAGTACAGTAATTAATGGAATGTTATAATGTCGCAAATCAAGGTAAAGAAGATGATGATCCTCAGAACATCCAAATTTAGGAAATTGAAGGTGAGCGTGTAGTGCAGGGACCACCGTTGTAGTTCAAGGAGTACTCGTAGCCAATTAAAACTAAAAATGTGAATATTGGGACAGAATAAATTCCCAAGATGTCAGTTATTGGGGATTATTGGGACGATGATACAATCGAAAAGATTATGGACTTATTGTACTATGACCAAGATCTTGACGATATTAGGGAAATGGGAAGGACCAAAGAATCCAAAGTTGAAGACGTGAGGGACAGAGTAATGGCTACATGTTGTGAAAAGATGGGTGTAATTTGTGACCACACCCCCTTTCGAGAAGTAGGCTAAATGATTAAGTGATAATAGGGAGGGAGAGAGGTGTATAGTCCCATATGTACATATGCAATATCTATGTAAATAAATTCCAAATGTGTAGGAATAACAGTTAGGGTGATGTTTAGAGTTATTAGGGAGAAGAGCCGTAAGCCAATACGATGGGCTAGAAGGAAAGGAGTTCGGATTGGAATTTATACTAGTATGGTCATAGAAAGGCAGCGCATTGTGTTGGGGGAAACACCACCAAAAAGTAAGCATGGTAATAATTGGTGAAAGAAGATGAGCCTATAGATCAGGAATTAATGACGACATAGCTCAACATGTGAAAGCTCAAAGACATCAATGAAGGATAGGGCCGCATGATTAAAATTGCACCTTAATGACCAATCCACTCACAGAAATATTCAGGGAAAGAGAAGAAAGCGATTGAAAATATTTATGAATCCCAATTGCTGGAAGAAGAAGGTCCACAATTTTTCAATCAACCCATGGATTATCGGGACAAGGTGGCCCGGGAGATTTAATACTGAGGTGAAGGGACCCGAATCGACTGGGATTGAATGGAGCAATTTAGATCGCTTATGTGAACCATAATATCGGTTTAATATGAGATGATTATATAAAAAATTCAATGACAATTGAGGTGATTCAGATCAGAAAACCATGATGACCAGGTTAAGATCGCCAAGAGGCATAATGGAGTGGGAGGGAGAAACGTTACAAGTAACCACCCAAGGACCCTGAGGAGAACAAGTAAGTGTTTAAGGATGAGTTTGCGACTAATAGAAGGATAAAAGGGATGAGAAGCACTCGGAAGTATAAAGGAGAAGGTTATGCAATAGTAGTGGAATGAAAGGAGTATAACTATAGAAGCACACAAAGGCCATGAAAGGAATAAAGAATAAAGTTATGGGAATGGTGGAATGAACCACCCGAGGAATTGTTGCCGATAAAATAATGTGGTTGCGGAAAAGAATATTATGGCAAAGAATCTTGAGTAAGAGAAATGGGAATGGGATGTATAGGTCAAAAAAGGTGGGATAATTTCATCAAGAGGTTCAGACAAAGGAGGACATTTGCTGCTCATAAGGATGGTTCTCCTAGAATGATACAATCACACCTATTACTTTATCCTGACACCATTTTAAAAGAGGCCTTGTAAGTCCACTTTGCCGAAAGGTGTCGATGTCGTCCACACTATAGGGACTGTAGAAGTAGGATGGGATTTTGTCCTGGTGTATGGTGGCAAAGCATGAGGATGCACGGGACAATTCCCACATCTTAGCGAGTGGAAAAAACTGAGACTTGTGTCATGAAGGAAACAACCAACTCAATTTTTTGTCCACTCTCGTCGAGAGAAGGAATAGGTACAGTTGCAAGAAGGAGATAAATACTAAGGATAGACATAGAAATTGTACCTGGAGCAATGGTGGTGACTAAGCTTATTTTTATGAGAGAACCGTTGTGGGGGAGGGGAGTATGGTTGACCCATCCTCAGTTGTTTTAAGAGATCCAAGGCAACCAAGTTATATGTTTTTCCCTGTGGAAACCATACCTAAGGAAAGTATGCAACCTCAGTAACAATATATTCTAAAATCCATTGGGATAGGAGGACTAAGTGGCTCGAGGACGAGCCACATTTTTTTTTAGGGCTTGTTGGAGCCCAAAAAATATTTGAAAGTTTTTTTGGTAAATATAGGACTGCGTAGCAAGGATAAGGAGTGTGGGAAGGGATAATATGGAGCATATAATAGGGTTGGCATAGTAGATGTATCACAACTGCATAGGGCTGGTGCAACTGCTAGAGATTAGCACAAAAGGACATCATGCAAAAGGATGATAGTGGCACCCGAGGAAGGAGGAGGCGTGTAGAGGAATATATTTAGTTATGATTTTTTAGAGGATGGAGTTGAACAAAGGAGATAATGGAAAGTATGAAGCTAGAGATATTTTCAGGAAGGAGGAGACGAGGCAGAGTGGAGCTGAATGGTAGGAAATATATTTTGGATAGTCGTTGATACACACGAGACATCTCAAGAGGATGAGGAAAATATCGTAACAGTTTCTCAGGACATTTGGATTGGTTAGGCAGGAAGATGAGGAGATTCGAAAGGGTTCCAAGAAATTATAAGATGGCCTAATGAGGACAAATCGTGGGTTGGCAGAAGCATTAGCAACAACTGATGATGGTGGATTGTTGAGTGATTGTTGTTAGATAGTTGAGCATAGCAACAATTTAATCATAGAGTCTTTGTCTAATGGGTGTGTCCTTTGAATTTAATATGGGACTATTTGGTTGATTTTTTCACTCGTACGTAATTCCATTGTAATAACTTTAGTCCCTGATTATATAAGTTTAGTGTTAATTTTTACAGTCTAGTTACTATGTCGCATATTTTTTGTATGCATTGTCTATGGACCTATTGATTTAATGCATCTAATCCTGAATATTGTGTTGCTCTTGTTAATATGAATATAAACTAGTGATTGGAGGAGTTACTCTATTTTTATGTTATGTATCTATGTGAATATTTTATGATGTTTGATTCCTTAACTTCTGGAATAATTTAGGAAAGTTTGGACATTTGTGTTGATTGGCTAATAATCCAAATGGTTATGTTAATAATATGGTATAAGATTGTTGCATATAGATACGATATGTTCTGGTTTGGACCCGTGATGTTCTTTTTTTTGAACCTTTACGAATGAGTGTGTAGGGTTGTGAGGCTGATAATGGGTTGGAGTACTGATTAATATTTCTTTCCACTAATGGAATTGTCAAGGAATGGAGTTAGTTATGTCTTAATGAATTGAGATACGTGTACTTGATATCGTATGTCGTGCATGTTTGTTTTGGAATTATATTAGTGGATGGAAAGACAAGGTTATCACCCTCCGTAGTGCATAGTAACAATTAGAGGTTGAACCATGTGTTAGCTAGAGGTAGTTTTCTATGAGCCCTAAGACAATCCTATCGTCGAAACCTAGTTCCAACAGTCACCCATTAGCATCTCGAGTGAGACTTCACTCACTTTGTGGCTGTCACCGAAAGGGTTGATACTAAGTGAGTATTTTTTGCCACCGCGCCACAAATCACGGGTACATCAGAATCTCGTGCACCAATAGAGACCCTATTTTTTAAGCTTGTGAGGACATTGTGAAGCTTAGTAAATGAGTGAACCATTGGTTTAAACTTCCCTAGTGCAATAAATTCCTCAAACACTAGATCAAATTCATGGTTTTTCAACTGAAAGAAAGTTTGCATTGTAGCTAGCCTAAGGTTGGGAAGAGAGTGGAAATCCCTTCTTCAGTTGCCAACTATCTCAAAACATTCAGTTCAGTATTCTTGGATTATGCATGCTAGCCTATATATTGAAATATGTATTACTATTATTTATGACCAATTATTAATCATGTCCCATTTAATCTATATTCATTATTCATTATTCAATCTAGATTGACAAGATAATTTGTGTATCTATGGTGATTATGAGTTTCTTGAGTTATGTGGATGCATTATTTCTATTCTTTTGCAGGTGATCTGATATGATCTTGATTGGTGATGCGATATCAATCAAGACTGATATGTGATTTCATGAGTTTTTGTCATCTTTATATGTTTACAAGTTTGGGCGACTCATTACCATAATCATAATTGTGGGATATCATATTAATAATTAAATTTATATGTTGAGTGTATGTAATAAATTTGTCTCAAGAAGTTGTTGAGATGTCTATATGATCTTGGTTTCTCTGTTGCTTTAGATTCCTGCATGGTGATGGTTTTAACTTATGGATCTATGTGTTTGTTGATATTCCCATGATTTACAGAGTTACTTGCATGAATGTGCATGGTGGCCTGATATGCCTCAACTAACATATTATGCAATAATGTAACATTATTGTTGCCTATAATGAGATGTTATTTCTATGTTTTCTTGATTAAGAGAGGTTGGAAGGCCTACGTGGTTGTTGATACTTTACAATGTTACAAGGTTGTTTACATGGTTTGAATGAATGCTTGATCTACTCAATTAAGTATTGCAATGTGTGGATTTCATCATTTGGCTTGGCCATGAATATTTGAATAAAAAAATTATTGATTGTATTAATGTTGCATGAATTTTTTATCAATGGATTTGATAGTTTCATTGGGATAAAATCCATGGTATAATATGATTCTACTATGTTTGAAGTACTGAGTAGTATTAGCCATGGCTAGACTTATGTGCTAGTTAGAAGACGTTTTAATGCCTTTATTGTTCGTATTATGACTACCTATTATGTTTGGATTATTAGTGTTTGAATTAAGATGCCATATACATAAGAAATTTTTCTTAGTGATATTTGAACTAGAGCAAGGTTGAGTTAGGTCATCGAAATCCTTAGGGTTTCAAGCTTGAGTTTTGCTGAGATCCAGGTCTACAGTAGGGGCCAATTAATCCTCATTAAGCCTGTAAGCGATAATTTAGGATTCTACAAAAAAATGGGGGCCCCTTAGTACTTAACCCTTTTGATTTACCATTAATCGTGTCATTTATTGTCACTTAATAACTTCAATTAGGTCTAATTGGTGTCATGACTCCCTCAACATTTGCATGTTTTGGATGCATTGGAGCGGGTGTGATAGATGGAGGCGTGGAAAGGAGTATTTTTGTCTCCCTATGTGAATTTTCATGTCACATTGTGCCCTAGCAGCTAGTGGTATATGTTAGCCACTTTTGGAAATCGACGTTGTAGATAGAGAGTGCAGAATGGTAAATTCCCCTATTATTTGGCTTCAACATTCGTATCGTCCACACCTAGTTGGCACAAGGCTTGCATGTGGTGCCATAGTGTTATGGCATGGTGGTGGGATGGCAATATCTCCAACCAAGGGAATGGAGAATTAAATATAGCACTTAAATGGAGGAATCGTGTCATCGACCATCGATTTCATATAATGTGAAATGTCGAGTTATCATGAAGGGCCTAGCCTTGTGGGGCCCTGATAATGGTTGAGCTAGCATGTGCCACATATGCAAAACAATTTTATGTGGACACCATGTGGAAAGCGACATGGAAATATTGCTAACGTGGTGCTTTTGTGGCATGACACATGGCATGTTGAATCGGCCATATTAGATGGCCAAAAAGTCCATTTTCAAATGACACATGGCATTGTTAGAGGATGACACGTGGTAGGGTAACATCACTCTGATGTTAGCATGACATCAACAAGGAGTATGGGAGACAAGTGACATGGATTTGGATGACATGGTCACTAGGTAATGCCATGGATCATGCATGTTAGAAATGACAAAAGGGGTGACGGAAATATTCTCGTTAAGTGTCATATTTTTCACCTCACCATGTGGAAAGTTAACGTGGTGCTTTTGTGGCATGACACATGGCATGTTGAATCGGCCATATTGGATGGCCAAAAATTCCATTTTCGAATGACACATGGAATTGTTAGAGGATGACACGTGGTAGGGTAACATCACTCTAATGTTAGCATGACATCATCAAGGAGTAGGGGAGACAAGTGACATGGCTCTGGATGACGTGGTCACTAGGCGATGCCATAGATCATGAATATTAGAGATGACAAAAGGGGTGACGGAAATATTCTCGTTAAGTTTCGTCTTTTGCACCTCCTGTCTAGCTCTAGGATCAACTGGGCACGTTGGTGTTGGACGCAATTGATGGAGAGTGCTAGACAATGATCCCTACTACAGTTGACATTAAATTTCTCATCTCTCCACATCATTTTTTAATGGTCTTCACCCCTTTCCCTTGCGCATTGGGGTTGGGCGTGATGACTCGACGATGTGGTTACACCATGTTGGGTTTGAACTACATTGCTTATCCATGTATACCTTGTGTAATTTCCACATGACCATGTGTGCTTATGTGGGAAAAATTATGAGTGAATCTTTAAATGGGAATAAATTTTAATCGAAAAGTCGGATTGAGATAAAAAAAATTATCGTTGAAAATCTCTCGACGAGCCAAACACGATGGTGGTATTTGTTTTGAGTTTCAAGGATGTTGGAAAAAGAAAGTATTTTGGTAGCCCCATATTCATAATGAGACCATGAAGTTCGGGTTAGTTTTAAATTAACACCTCCCATCAACCAATAATAACCCAAGGGCGTGGGAGGGAGTTCTACACCAATAAGACCTTTCATCTTCCCTTCTTACGGTATCATAGTCCCCTTGTTGCTCCCTCACACAACCATTTTGGTGGGTATTACATTCCTATGTATGTTCCTTTTTATACATGCGTTTACATATACATAAACATATCATGAAAAATATACCCACCACATTATAATCCTAGCCCACTATTGGATTTTTATGCATTTAGTAGTTGGGCCGTGGCCTTAAGCTCCACACTAGGAATATTTACAGTGCATTTCACATATTTGCAACATAGTATCATATAGATTAGCCCACATAGCTTAATTCCAATCGCATAAACCATATCAGATAAGAAACACGAGTAGTACATATTATTCCAAGAGTAAAAACTAGGACATTAGATTGTATGGGATTGATGTGGAAGATATTTCAACAAGAATGAATAGTATAGGGATTCTTTAGCTCTTCATGGCTAGTCGTTTATTCAAGGTGTTAGCATTTGGCTTTTCAAAGGAGGTAAAGGATCACCCTCCCCCACTTCCACCACCCTTCATCTCAATGCCAATTTATGCCTTTAGCATAAGATTCCTCCCTCTACCGCATTTGTGACTTTAGTGTAGAGAGGGTGGTCATGGTTCGTTATCATTGTTAGAATGGGTGTTGTGTTTTATATAACCTTAGTGATGTCAAAAAGAGAGTTAAGCGATTTGTAATAGATATAGATGAGACCCAATGCAAAGTCCTAAATAATTTGGCTCAACAAGATTAATGGAAAGCATAATTTGAATAACATGCAAAGAGAAATAACAATGTCATAGATACATACATAATAAATTTGGCTTAGCATATTGTGAAAATACAATAAAGGTAATAAGAGGTTGATGATATTATGGTTTTTCTTCAAAAAGAATAATTAAAACTCTCTCTCTCTATATATATATATATATAAAATAACCATGCAGATGTGTATTTTATGTTTTGCATAAAAAGAATAATTGAAACTCTCTTTTCAGATCAATTATATAAAGAAATGGATTAAGAAAATAACCATGGATATGGCATATGGGTGTTTCTTTGTCTCTTCCACTCTCATATAGCTTTATTAAATATTCTCCAATGAATGGCCCCTTTGTGGATATGTCATATAATCAAGAATCTCCTCACTTTCTAAGACCGAGGATAAAAGAAGAGAGAATGACCGAGGATAAAAGAAAAGAGAATAGACATTCAAGTACCAAGTGCACGAGAGGATAAGTAACTTATGGAGCACCAGCTCATTTTATTTTCGTTTTAGCATAAATTTTATCATCATGTGCTTTTCTAAAGCAATTAATTACGTGTAATATACCTGTAAAAATGCAGGAGGCTGGAATAAGTGCTATTGCATCTCAACATTGTATACCCAAGATCTCTTTATTGGGTTGGTAAATTCAACCTTGCGCTATAATTTGTATGTTTTTTGGTTGTGTGATTTAGTCATAATATTTATAAATATAATTAGATAATTGTTGATGAGCGGTGTTGTAGTATTTTTTTTAATATTTTATTGTTGTATATTAATTATAAGTTGAAATAATATTATATAATTAAACATTTTTAATTATAAAATATTACTAATTTATGGATATAGAATGGATGGATGGTGAATAAGTGCATTGTTAATGTATAATTGGTAAAATGGTAAGTGAATGGGTGCGTTGTTAAGACATATATACTGAATAGTTGCATTGCTAAGTCAATTTTGGTGAATAGATAAATTGTTAAGGCACTCCTTAGGGTTGTTTGAAACTTATTGTGTGCCCCACATGTCTAACCCTCAAATAAAGCTTATCTCTTAGTTGTCAATTCCTTTAATTGTAACAAATAAATTATAAAATATTAATAAATATATTTGATTATTTAAAATAGTATTGAACATATTAATCAGATTTTTTTAAATGGTTACAGAAATTATCGTTTACCTCAGATATCAACCTCATAATCTTCATAAGGTTGTATAAAACATTTTAATTTCAATAAATGTTATTCTTCATCATCAATATACAAGGAACAAGGGTTCCTTGTGACATAAAGCCAGATTTCGTTGTGAAAAGATAATCAAAATAAAAAAGAACATTATTTACTCATTAAACCATATATCCTAAAAGTAAAAAGAGATTTTAATTTTTGAAGCACTAATTTATATAAAAAATTATAAATTACAAAAAATAATAATTACTTTATAACTATAAAAATAAAATTTTAAAGAATTATAGTCTATATAATTTCTTCTTAATTTATTTTTAAGGTTAGTATAAATCATTTTGATTTGAGTAGATGTTACTTTTCATCATCTTAAAGAAAAAACAACTAAATATAGAAGTAATAAGAGTTATTTGTGACATAAAAAAAACCAAAGTTTTTATTAAAAGATAATTAAAATAAAAAGGAACAATATTTACTCATTAAGCCATTTATCCTCAAACTAAAAAGAAATTTAAATCTTTTATAGCACTAATTTATATGAATTTATATGAGCAATTATAAACTAATAATGACACTATTACAACAACTAAATATATTCATACCACCTTATGTATTTACCATCAATATTATGTATTAATAAAAAAATTAAAAATTAAAAATTAAAAAAAAAAAAAATATATATATATATATATATATATAAAATAAAAAAACTTTACAAATCCATAATTTCATGTTGTAAAAAAAAACTTCACAAATCACGAATTTCAAAGAGGAAAAAAACCAATTTAAAAATATTTTGTCATTTCTCTTTTAAAAAAACTTTTTTTTTTTTTTTTATGAAAATTTACAAAATTATATATATATATATATATATATATATATATATATATATATGAAAAGTTACAAAATTATAATTTTGGTTTGTTAGTAGAAAAATCAGAAAATAAATATTAAAGTATATATGCACTTTAAAAAGAGGTTCTAAAATTAAACATATGTTTGGTAATATTTTTATAGAAGTATTTAAATTTTTAGGAATTTTATGCATTCTCTAAAAAAAATTTGGCAATTTTCAAAGTACAATAATTTTGACTATAAAACTTGGGTGAATCATATTTAGAAAAAAATGGAAATTAGCAAACCTTTTTTTTTTTAATCATGGAAAATTAGCCCACATGCTAATATTAGCCCCTAAATTTTTTCTTGGCTACAAAGACTATCTTTTTTTTTGAAAAATCATGGAAAATTAGCCCACATGAAAATATTAGCCTCTAAAATTTTCCTTGGCTACAAAGGCTATTGACAAAAATAGAAGCAATATCCCTAGAACTAGTAAATTGAAAAGTAGAGTTAGAAATCAATTTTCATTGTTGGGAGAATCTGCCTAGATAGGAGTAAGGGCTACGACCTCCTCCTTATTTCTCTAGAGATCCAAATTAGCCATCTTATTGGTGAAATTGTTGAGCTTGTAGTCCATTTAATTGACTTGTTGTTATAGTGTTTTGATACAGAGAAGAATCTCTTCATGTCCCTCATTTCTTTCAACATAACTCTCCCATCATCATCTTTAATTGTTAGCATAGGTCCCATGTATGTATGTATTAAGTGTGCTCGATGCAGGTATTTCTGGTATTTGGAACCCATTTACCAACATCCTCTTCCACCTAAATGTCTAAGAGAAATATGCATTCAATGTGTTCCTCCCATTTTTTCTATTTTAATATCCTTGTTGACTAAACTCCAAGGTCCCTGTATATTATGGGCATTGCTTCAATACTAACCTATGTCTAGGTGTCAAGTGGTGGGGCTTTGGTACCAAGCACTATCTGGTAGGAGTAGTGGCTTTGCGTGACATGGTGGAACATGAGATAGGTGAGACAAAACAAGTAGAGTAGACAGGGGGGAATGACAATACCATGAAAGGGAGTAACCTGAGGGAACAAAGAGATACAATGGGAGGGAGTGAGACAACATGGGAGAATTTTAGGATTCGAAGAGTGTGAGGACGTCGAGAAGGAATAAATATTGAGAATATATGAAATGGAGGTCCATCAGGTTGTAGCAAAGGTGAGAGAGCAAGGAGGAAAAAGAAAGGGAGATAGTGAGATGCCAAGGCTAAAAAAAGGAAATCCACATAAAAGAAACAAAACTTCTATGAATCCCTTAGAACCGAGTGGGTTAAACAAGAGAGAAGAAAGGAAATTACAATTATAGAGAGAATGAGAGACATCTGACAAGGAAAAGCATACCAAGAGAGGATTAATTAGTGTTGAAATTACATTTAAAGTCGTCAATGTGAATTCAAACAAAGGACACAAAAACCTAAGAAGGATTATCGCTAAATAATCCATGGCCCAATCCATATGATCTCTTGTGACAAGAGCATTCATGGCGAGGTGACGACATAGGCCGAGGTGGCTGCCACTTTCAATATACAATAACTTCATATTAATCAACCCCGTCTAGAGAATGATGGTTTGATGATCAAAAGGGAAGTGGTTAGACAAATGGCTAATGTTTGGCATTGCTCTCTGAATTAATTATGCATGTGGGGTTTTTTTTTCGTATTTTTGTTATCTTAGATTTTTTTCTTTTTTGTTATCTTAATTTTATTATCTTTTTATTTTTTTATTTTTTTAATGTCTCTTTCCTATTTCCTATTCAATAATCATGGTTATTCAAGAAAATATTAATTATTTTCACCAATAAGATTATACTAAAAAAATTATATATCACAAAATAAAAATTATATTAATAGATAAAAATTTATAACCAAAATATTTCTATGCAAAATTAATAATAAAAAAAAGCAGTACAATCCTACTTAATTCATAAATTAAAATTGTATCAATATTCAATCAGCATAATAACTAAAATAAATAAATACCTAAATCCATAAATTAAAGTTAACTTTGAAACGTCAAAGTTTAATGGATATATATATAAAATATTTAAGGAAATATACGATTCAAAAGATTTTGAAATGCTTACGTTAAATTCATGAAAGCCATTAAACTTTGGCTTTAAATTTATTTTTTAAATTAATTTAATAAAAAGGTATTATTTTAAAAAATATTAAAATATGGATAGCATTTTGTGGGCTAAAATTTGGATATTGATCATCTTTTTCATTAAGGAGCATATAATTCACATTTTAGATAATGCAATGAAGATAAATATCTAGAGCAATGGGATCCTCACGGACTCCGTACTAGCCCAAAATCTACAATTTAAGCCTCTCTGAGATTCGTTGACCTCTCAAGGTGAAAATTCACTTGTGGACATTTCTTATTGGACGCACAAAGGTAGATGGAAAGGATGTGATCTTCAAAGTGTGTCACTGCCCTTACAAAAAAAAATAGCTTGCTTGATAGAAAACAGGTTTTTCGATTATGCTCTCGTGAATGGCAAGCCTTTGAATATTTATCGGCAACTACTTTTCCCATAAGGAATCCCTCCAAAATCTTGCATGCAGGAAAATATTTGGTCTCCAAATTGCCCCCTAAAATAAATATATTTTGTTGGAATTTATTGCATCAAAAGATATTAACCGCTGAATATCTAAAAAATATAGGGAAAAGATTAGTCCTTCTTGGTGTCCTCTTTGTTATTCTCAAGAAAATTATATCTCTCGTTTGTTCTTGGAATGTCCCTTCATTCATTCAGTATGGAAAAATGTTTTGCATCCTATGGATGATCAATTGATTTGGCCAGCCATAATGAGTACTTCACTCTTGGGATCGCCATTATTCAGGATCAACGCAACGTAAATATTTTTTCAAACATCTTTGAGTTGCATTTCCTAAATATGATTTTGTTGGAAAGTATGGATAGCTAGATATAAAAGTATCTTTGAAGATCAAAACTTCTCTCCATAGAGTATAGTTATTAATTCCCTATCCATTTTCAAGGAATTTTGGTCTCATAAATCTCAAGCATGCCCTTATTCCAATTTATTTGATGAGCAAGAAATTACATGGTGTTAAGCAAAGGTTCTTCATATTTCCCTCCCTACATCTTCATTTCATATTCCCTTTCAAAAATTGTGGAAACTATGCCCATCAAGAGATGAATTTTCATACTAGATTATGCCTAAAAAAATAAATTTTGATAATTCCCTCCTTGAAAAAGAAACCTCACTAGAGGAATTAGAGTGTAACACCCATATTTAATGATTGCTTTGTTAAAATACATTTTTAATTAGACATTGAAATATTTAATTTTAATTAGCATATTAACAAATATGTTAATCAAAAGTTGTGAATCAAAGTTTCTTACTTTTGAAAACAAAGTTTCAATTATGGTATGATGCCATGAATCTGATGGTAAAAGTTTCCAAGACTCCAAAGTAATTCAATAAAGAAGTTACTGGCAGTTAGCTTTCCTCTGGGGAATAAAAATAAAATCCTAGAGGAGGAAAGGGGTTTTGTACAGGAAAATAGGAATAGCTAGAGGTTGAAGAAAGAGAGCATCCAGAGCTGGTGGAGAACCAGTGGAGCTCTACTATTTGATTGGGAGAAGAGATTGGACAAGAGTCCTGAGGTCTACCTCCTTAGATAAATAATCTGTTGTGATTTCCTACCTTGGTGAGGAGCACGGGGGGAGTGGAGGATGTTATCACCTCACTCAAGGTTGGGCAAAAGCCATCAAAGTTACAGAAAGTGAGATAAGTAAAATTGAATTAAAAAGAAACTTGAATGTTTTTCCATGTGAAATGTATGCTCAGATATAGAAATAGAAATTTTATTTTATGTGATTTTTCTAGAAAAAGAGCTTACAGAGGAAGAAAGCTCTGTAGGGAACTGATTACGGAAAAGATTTTGTACTTATGAAATTGACCTTTATATCATTTAATCCCTGGGTGAAAACTATAAACATAGCAGGTTTGACAATCTAAGACTTAGGAAGTAAATCCCAAGAAAAAGACAATATGTCCTAAAGACAGGATTTAACTAGTACACGGACTAAGAGAATAACACCCTTAGAGTGGTTCGGACACTCATCTAGAATAAAGCTAGAAAAAAATGTAAATAGAGTAAATTGTCAAATTATTAAATATCTAATTACAAACAATAACTACTGTGTGAAAACAAAGATTCTGAAAGAACTGGTCTTTCTTACTCAAACATTATACAGTCTTAAATCCAGTGATATTAGTAAATGAACATTATGCATTTATAGACGTATGCATTTACGAATATTATGCATTCATAGACATATGCATTCACAGACAATATGCATTTATAGACATTAAATATTAGTAGAGAAAATGAAGCAAGATTAATCATAAACATTAGAAAACTTTGTGTGTGTGTGTGTGTGTGTGTGTGTGTGTGTGTGTGTGTATATCCCTTAAAACATAACCTGAAATTGTATTCAAATGAAGGAACCATGGAGTACTGCAAAGTATTCATTATAGAGGCTTAAGGAAGAAGCCGACATTATGCATTCTACAAGAACAAAAATAATATAGAGAATATAACGGAAAATGTCACAAGAGAAGTCGATAATTCATGCACAGGACCATTAAGTATTGACAACAGAGAACCAAGAATTGTAAAAGCGTAGCTCTGTAAATGGAACCTAGTATATTCATAATACTTTAATTAAGTATAGTGGAACCTCATAGGTTTGGAACCTTCAATTAAAACTTGGGTGGTTTCAATACCAACCCTCTATCAAAAACATGGGCAATCCAAGACAACGTTCCAATGATGTCATTGGGGATTTATATACATAAACAAAATAAATGTATAGCTGAATGGATAAATAACAAAATCGATC
Source organism: Pinus albicaulis (assembly GCA_034641835.2). Taxonomy (NCBI): domain Eukaryota; kingdom Viridiplantae; phylum Streptophyta; class Pinopsida; order Pinales; family Pinaceae; genus Pinus; species Pinus albicaulis. The sequence goes on from CM076569.1 coordinate 632,404,337, forward strand.
ACATAAACCCTGTCAAGGTCTGCGGAGATAACCCTCGACTCCACAGGAAGGAAAACCAGAGAGAAATCCTTACAGGGTCGGCATGATTAAAAACCCTTGAACCGAAGAAGACAGTGTCGAGAGCCAACTAAACAAATAGTGGAGAAATAACAAATGCACCTGAAAGAAAACGAAGATGCCTCAGAATGTATCTGCTTCCAGAGAAGGAAAGAGCGCCAATGGTAAACATGGGTGGAAACCTTACCTATAGGAGGAGAAAATACTTTATGTTAGTAAGAACTTTAAAACAATGCATTGTAAACCAAGAAAACCAAAGATAATTGGAGGAAAAGAACTCCATTACCTTGGGTCTACCGGAGATTGTAAACCCTTGAATCTGCAAAAAAAATCTATAAAATCTTGGGTATGATATTGTATACAGGTACAAAGATTAAATGAAAAGATTCAATCCGGGAGATTGATGGAGGAAAATTATATAGTTGTCGAGCTAACCAAATGAAGAGGAGTTACCTGTAAATGTCGCAAAGAAGAAAGGTCATTAACTAATGTCCACACAGAGAGCTAAACAACAATCGTTGCACCATGGCCGCACTGTGGTCTAGCCTCTCTCAAGTAAAGAAATGTGTTGAAGTCACTAAACGGCGACAGAGAGACCCTGAGCGCTAGGGCTCTTCCAAAACAAAAATAACATTAGAGAATCCAGTGTAATAGGCTCACCATTTCATGAGTTGTCGTGTTTAAAACCCTGATCATCAAAAAACCAAGGTTCCAGAGCTTAGAGACAGCCGCGGCAGAGGCACAAGAATGAGGTGGTTAAGGTTCGGAAGGGGTTGGCTTTACCGTAACGGACCCTGATTTAATCATCACCGCCGATGTTGTAGACAGATCAACAGAGGAGATGGATCCAAATGCCAATGCAAAGGGTTTACAACGATATTCGAGGTGAAGGACTTTCAGCACATAAATTTCATATCAAAATTTAATCATGTGGAACGGATAATTTATGCCAAGATTGATAATTCGTACCCCACATAGTCATGACCATAATGGCTATTAAATCTGCCTAAAAAACGGGAGCAATAATCTTTGTAACCTTTATAATAATTACAAAAAAATAATGTATGATATAACGAGCCAAAAGGTTAATGTTTGATGTGGTGAAGACATTTGACCCACCAGATTATGTTTGCAAAAAATATTATATCCATGTAGTTTTATCTTTATTCAGAGCTTCATAGTTTTCTAGTTTCAAGTGCAATGTATTAAGGTAAGGATTATTATATTTTTTTCCAACATTGGTAATTAGGACTATGATCCCTACTGAGTCTAGAAAGGTAAGGCATAGTAAAATAAATAAAAAATAAAAAAAATTATGAGGGATAGTTTTTTATGGATGAATGTTACAAGTGGTATCAAAGCAGTGTTCAAATATTGGGACCAATAAGGGGTCACTTACATAACAATTAATGAGTGTGAATGTGAAAATAAATAAAAAAATAAATAATCTGAAGGAAGGAATTTACCAATAACAATGAGAAGGGGATCAGTACATCAAACACCCAGAACTACAGGGGGAATTCACCCCCAGCCTAACCAAGAAGCAAATCCAGAAATTTTGGTGCAGCTAAGTATAGATCAGCACCAGAAAACCATCAGATTGTTGGAAGAACAACAAAGACATACCAATAGGTTGTTGGATATTGTGCAGCAACTTCAGACATAAATGGTCCGAGTACGAAGTGGCAACGAAAGACTGATGAGGGAGCAGGAAAAGATACTTAAGATTCTTTTTGATAAACAAAATCATCCCACTGCACAGCCTAGCCCAGAAAGGGAAACCCATGTACAATGTGAGAAGCAACAACATATTCCTGATAATCCTGAGGGAAGACACACTCATTGAAGCAGAAAGAGTAGGACTTATGTAATGAGGTTGAGTCTGAAAATGCTTCTGATCAGCAAGAACTGAAGAAGCATAGTGTGGAATTGCAAGGGGGATTTCGGAAGATTAAACCCCCTATATTTGATGGAGAGGCTAAAGAGGTGGCAGAAGCTTGGATCTAACATGAATAAATATTTTCAAGTGTATGAGTATGATAGCAAACTCAAAGCTCGGTTGGAAATTTACCAATTGCGAGACAAGGCCATGTTATGGTGGGAAGAAGTGAAAAACATACGTGGAATCGAAGACCAGAATGTAATCTGGGATGAATTTCAGCAATACTTCAAGGATAAGTACCTGACAGAACGATTCTATGATGAAAAATCTTAGGAATTTAATGATTTGCGGTTGGGCCAATTATCTATAGATGAATTCATCACCAAATTCACTTATTTGTTAAGATATGTGCCATATTTAAAGGATAAAAGGAAAAAGTACAGTGATTTATGAGTAGTCTACCTGCTCATATAAAAGAGAGAATTGAATTTGCAGTCCCAAAAACGATGGATGAGGTAATTTGAAAGTCATGGATGTGTTATCAGTAGTCTAAAGCAAAAGGATAAGTTGGCATAAATTGGCCACCCAAGAAAGGACAAAAAAACTCCTCAAAATTTAGAAATAACAGATCTAGAAATTATAAGGATGCTGTAAGGAATTCAGCGAATAAGAAAATCAGGAAAAATCAGCAAAGACCTAAATGGACATTCGAGGACAGACCCACTGAAGCATCCAGCAAGCTGGATCACAAACAATCATAGAAACCACCATTGCAGTGTTGGGGATGCGGTGAGGGACATTATTACAAAAACTCTCTGCATCATGGGAGGAATGAAACTGCAGCTGACGTGTAAGAAGCATCTATTGTGGGAGACGTGGCGCAAAATATACCCAGAATCAATGATGCACTACAAGATCGGCAAGCAGATTTCTAGCCAACCATGATAGAACTGGAAGGTAAGATGAATTCTCATCCCATATCTATTTTGGTCAATCCTGGTGCTAGTTTAAGATATGTAGACCCCCAGATTGTGGAAAAATATAACCTACAGGGCCAAAAGTTTAAAAATCCGGTTACTACAGTTGGCTACCGGGGCAAAGAGAAAAGTTCATGCAAAGTTTCCAACTGCCTTCTTGAAGTTGGGGATCAGAATCTAAGGGTTAAATTAAACATTCTACGCTTAGGCTCATATAATATATTATTGGGCATAGACTGGTTAGAAGCACACTGCTCATTAGTAGATTGCAAGGATAAAATTATTTACTATAAGGCTGAAGATGGGACACGTCAAGAGCTTAAGGGAATTAAGAAGTCACTTCAGCTGCGTCCTATTACAACATCCTAGCTAGGAAAATGCATTTGGAAAGGATGTCAAATCTATGCGATCTAGCTGGGATTTTCCAATTCCAAAGGTAAGGCTCCTACAATGGAAAATATACCAGTGGTGCAAGATTTCATGGATGTATTTCCAAAAAACATACCTGGTGTGCCACCAAAGCGAGATATAGACTTTACCATCGAGTTAATGCCAGGAGCAACAGCGGTATCGCAGGCACCATACCAAATGAGTGTACCTGAGTTAACAAAGCTGAAAATGCAATTGCAAGAATTGTTGGACAAGGGTTATATCTGTCCTAGCGTGTCTCCTTGGGGGGCACTAGTATTTTTTGTAAAGAAGAAGGATGGCACTATGTGGATGTGTATGGACTATAGGCAACTTAATAAATTGACTGTTAAAAATAAGTATCTTATTCCTCGGATTGACGATCTGTTCAATCAAGTAAAAGGGGAAAAATTATTTTCAAAAATAGATTTAAGATCTGGATATCATCAAATAAGAATAAAGGATGAGGATATTTATAAAATAGCTTTATGAACTAGATATGGGCATTACGAATTTTTGGTCCTACCATTTGGTTTGACCAATGCATCTGCAACATTCATGAGCTTAATGCATGGCATATTCCATCCATATCTGGATAATTCGTTCTGATTTTTATAGAGGATATATTAATCTATTCCATAAATGACGAGGAACATAAGGAACATCTACATATAGTGCTGAAAATGTTAAGGGACCATGAGCTATATGCTAAATTCAGCAAGTATAACTTTTTCAAGAAACAAATATAGTATTTGGGATACATCATTTCGGGTGAAGGAATAGCAGTGGACTCAGAAAAGATAATGACTATTATGGAATGGAAAGTTTCTAAAATTTTGGCAAATATTCGGTCCTTCATGGGGCTGTTTGGTTACTACCGACATTTTATAGAAGGTTTTTCTAAAATTTCATTTCCTATAACTTCCTTGCAGCACAAGGGGAGAATATTCAACTGGACCAATGAATGTCAATCTAGTTTAGAGAAATTAAAACGGTTATTGACCACTGCTCCTGTTCCTAAAGTAGCAGATCCAAATTTAGAATGTGAAGTCTACAGTTATGCAAATAAAGAGGGAGTAGGAGCAGTGTTGTCGCAAGAGGGAAAGGTAATGATGTATGAATCTAGAAAGTTAAGGGACCATGAGCAACGATACTCTGCCTATGATTCATAATTGACTGCAGTAGTGCATGTGCTCAAGATATGGAGGCACTACCTATTGGGAAAAAAGTTTGTACTAAAAACTGACCATAGCAGTTTAACCAGCTACTTTAAGCAAGTCATTTTGAATGCTCACCATGCTAGATGGAATGCATTCCTGAGCAAGTTTGATTTTCAAATGCAGCATGTTAAAGGCAAGGAAAATAGATTTGTTGATGCATTAAGTAGAAAGCTACATCATATTTATGAATTATATTTTAATGATGTGGAATTAAAATTTCAGGAAGAGGTAAAGAAGGCTACAAGAAAGGATCCTGAATATCAATTCCTGTGGCAACAAGCTCTAGATATGGAAGCACAAGGAAAATATTCAAACTATGTCATCAATGAAAAAGAGATGTTAATTTTTTGAGGTAAAATATTCATTCCTAATCAAATAGGTTTGAAAGGACTCCTGGATTAATATCACAGAAGTTCGTATGTTGGGCACCCTGGCTATCAGAAAATGTTAACAGCTATCAGAAAAGATTACTTTTGTCCAAGAATGCGCAAAGAGATCATTGAATATTTGACCAAGTGTTTAGAATGCCAGCAAGTAAAATTTTAACATCAACACCCAACTGGTTTATTACAACCCATACAAGTACCAGAATGGAAATGGGAAGTTATATCGTTGGATTGGTTTACCAAGATCAAAGTGACATAATGACTCAATTATGGTGGTTTTGGATCACTTGACCAAAGCAGCCCATTTTATTCATGTACATTCCAATTTTAAAACCATACAAATGGATGACATATTTATGAGAGAAATATTCAGATTGCATGGTATACCAAAAACAGTCATCTTAGATAGAGATCTAAATTTTACTTTAGCCTTTTGTAAGGCACTATTTATAGGACTAGGCACTCAAATTTAGTTCAACACGGCTTACCATTCTCAGACAAATGGGAAAATAGAACGGGTAAACCAGGTTTTGGAATACATGCTACGAATGTATGTAATGCAGCAACCAACAAAATGGGAAGATTATCTACACTTGGTAGAATTTTCTTATAATAATGGTTATCAAGAATCACTCAAGATGAGCCCGTTTGAAGCTTTGTATGGAAGACAATGTTAAACGCCTATTAATTGGGGCAGTCCTGAAACAAGATTAATGCTTGGACCAGAGATGTTGGCCGAGATGGAGCGAGAAGTTAAGAAGATTCGACAAAAATTTAAAGGGTGTGCAAGATAGACAGAAAGTGTATATGGACTGAAAAAGGACCTACCAAGAGTTTTAAGTGGGTGACCATGTCTATGTTAGAATTAGACCCAAGAAGAGTACACTAAGGTGGAATACTTGTGGAAAATTGGCTCCCCGCTTCTGTGGGCCTTTCAAAATATTGGAAACAGTGGGACCAGTAGCCTATTTATTAGCCTTACCAAGACACATACAAGTGCATAATGTGTTCCATGTGTCTGTGCTTAAAAGATACATCCATGATCCTAAACACGTAATACATTGGCATAATGTTCAAGTCGAACCGGACTGCGAATTTCTGGTAGAGCCTCAACGTATCCTCGAATGGAGAGAAATAACACTCCAGAAGTGAGCTATCACCCAATTTAAAGTGCAATGGAAGCACTTTAGCCCGGAGGAGGCGACTTGGGAAGATGAAAACTTTGTTCGGGAGGCATATCCAAAATTGTTCGATGGAATGGTTTAACACTGAGGACGGTGTTAATTTTAAGCAGGGGAAGCTATAACACCCATATTTAATGATTAATTTGTTAAAATACATTTTTAATTAGACATTTAAGTATTTAATTTTAATTACCAGATTAACAAATATGTTAATTAAAAGTTGTGAATCAAAGTTTCTTACTTTTGAAAATAAAGTTTCAATTATGGTATGATGCCATGAATATGATGGTAAAAGTTTCCAAGACTCCAAAGTAGTTCAATAAAGAAGTTACTAGTAGTTACCTTTCCTCTGGGGAATAAAAGAAAATCCTAGAGGAGAAAAGGGGCTATTGTTGAGCATGAAAAACCCCTCTACGGACAGAGGCGATCCCTCTAGCCCTACGATGGGTCTAGAAACAAGGGAACATGTTGGAATTTTGGACTCTTAGCCTATAAATGAAAAATGAGTTGGGATAGATTACCTACCTCGGTCCAACACTCTTGTCGTGGCTTGTAGCAGCGATTCTTTGATCTTTGTCTTCACACGTCGCAGTCCTTCGGTGATAATATGTGTGTACCTGCACAAAGATCAAGTGAACGATGACAGCATACGCAAACATACTTTCATTTACATCTATTTGATTGGTCAAGGAGAATCAAACATTTTTCATATGATTGAACACAAAATTGGAACCAAAAACCAATCATGTATTAATGATAGTGAAAATAAATTTAAAACCTTAATGCCTTGACGTTGCAGCCTCTTTCGACGGGTTCAGTCGGGTGCGTCTCAAACATTCGTTTGGGATCGTACTTGATGAGGCAATGGGCCTAAAATATCTGTCAACAATGGATTCCTCTCTGCCTTATTCTACACAACAGCTATATTAATGAATGTTCAGCTAGTTGAAACAATGTGAGAAGGAAGTATTTATAGGAGAGGAGAGAGTGGTTTAGGATCCCTCATAAGGTGGAAAAGAGGTCTTATCCCTTTGGGGAGTTTCACAATTGTAGGAAACAAGAAGCCAAAGGGGGGACTTCGACGTTATTTAGTCGAACAAACCATGATGACTCTGCTCACGAAGTTGTTAGGCATGGAAAATTCATTTCTATTTAAAAAAATTCCAAAAACAACTTGACGTGGGTGCCTCATTGAGACAGAGAGCCAATGGGCGTGGGGCCTAGTGTTAATTTCTCCATGGGCGCGAGGCCAGAACTGCCTACCAGCACCGAGTCCCTAAAATCACATTTTGTTGAGAGTCTACTTGAGGAATGATCAACAAAGGAAACGTTCTTGACATGCCAAGGGATGCAATGACACTTATATCCAGGAATGACAATACACAAAAGTCACTGAAATGGTCCTTCAATGTTCGAGATGGGGATTGTAGGGACGGTGACAAAATACTATGTAATAGATGCCCCCTAAAGCATGAGGTCCGAGAGAGAGGGAGGGGCGAAATGATTTATGAGAACAGGCCAAAACCAAAACGTTGTTGTCAAAGACCTTCAAGGACAAGTACAACTGATATCTTTGATACATGAATATGTGGTATGGGTGTGGCCATCCATAATAGAGTACGTATAATAATAAGATCCAAGGTATGGACGCAACCATCCAAAAAGAAGGATCATTAAATAGACTCAGGTATGGTCGCAGTCATCCAGTCAGAAGAGTCATGCATATAATCCTGCTAAACCTAATCGTCTTGCATCCTGGATTTCATCAGACAAAACCCAGGGTCTTGCCCTCCATCTCGACCCGAACAAATACAAATTCAAGCATGTGAATGAGTGAGTTGAAGTTGAACATGCAAGAAAGTCACCTGATTACCAGCCAATGATGAAATTTGTTAACAGGAAATAGAGAAACCACCAATAATGACAATGGCTCTCAAGGTACAACTAGTAAAATCTGCAGAATTTGAACATTGATTTGGAGTCGAACACCCACGAAATGACTCGATTGAATGCCAATGATGAGGACCTATCGTTGAATTCGAAGAACTTGTCATTGAGGCATGCAAGCTCCAAGGTACCGAAAGGGAGTCTCTAGATCAACTTCCAGGATAATGAGTTGAAGTCGACAGGAAGTGACTTGGTCGAAGGAGGGCCATAAGGTTTCCCACATCATTAACATGAGACAAAGGAATAAAATGATAGTGATTCAGGACAAAACAAAGGATCATATGTTGAAAACTACAGAAATAAACTTCTCTTGAACATATTGGCAACACGACTCTGGAATTTGGCAGTATTTGACATCAATGGATCTTAGGCCACGATGACGTGGTAAAGAGCAAATGAGAAGCCAAAACAGATAACCCAAACCCATGGAGGCAAAAATGATGAAATGGGATGTCCCCAACCCAACACGAATTGCAGACAAGTGTCATGTTTAAGAGTGACGTACTGCCGACACGACTGAGAACTGATTCCATTTTCCCCACCATTTCTGGAGAGTACCCCAATTATTTTTGTAAACAAAGGGGATAGCATATGCTTGTCATATAAGTTTGTCCTTTGGACAAATCCATCCTAGTACATTTTACGAGCCCTAGGAAGGAGGAACTCTGTTACGTCATGGTGACGATTTCTGATGTCATTTAGGTTTTAATGAGCCTGAAAAAGGAAGAAATCAACATCTTTTCATGTTTAGAGAGTTTGAAAAGAAGCAGAAAAGAAAACTCCAGCAAGTCCCTTTTCGTAGGTAGTCTCACAGATCCGAAAAGGTAGAAAACAATATCTGGGAGAACCTCTTAATCACAATAGGCTAAGGTATTCCTTTTTCATAAATAATCTGTCTGAGCACAAAAAAGGGGTAAACTTATATTGGGCAGATGGCGTTTCACAGCCTTTAATGGTTCAAAATGACAAGAGTCTCGGTAATCTTTTCAATTTTCGAGAGTCATAAAAGAGCTAAAAGATGACTCCAGGGGGTGACTTTTTCGTGTTTTTACCGAATCCAAACAAGTAATAAAATACAACTCGTCACTTCATCATCACCATGTTTAGACCCTATTGATGCACAAGAAATGCATGTAAAACCCATTTTTCGAGATAAAATATTAAAATAATCGAAAAATAAGCACAAAAACCTAATTAGGGTTCTAAAAAGGTTATAAAATGACAGAAATAGTAAAATAAATTACTTTTCACCTTTTCACCTTTTGTGAGCATTTTTTCCATTTTCAATTGTGATTTTGTGGAACATGCAGTGTACAATCTAGGAGACCAATCGCGAATCCGTTTTCTTCAGCTAAGAGCTCTTATCCTTGCCTGCATTTCAATTTTTCATGTTTTTTGGGGGAATTTTGTTCAAATTTGGGCGCGGCGGTTGGCGTTGGTTCCAGGCACAGAGTCATGCCAACCCACCTAAAAATTTAACGGGGAGGCGCCAATTGGCGCTGCTGTTTTTTAAACAGTCACGTCAATCGCCGCAACCAAATTGTTCCAAAATTATGATTAATAGCCCGTTTTAAACAATTTAAAAGCAGATGATTTGACTAATTAAAGCCCCAATGATGGTTTTGCAGGTGTTTGAAAGAAAAAATGGCCATTGAATGGAAGGAAAGAGAGCACGGGGAAGAAGATGAGCTTGTCATGGGAAATGTGAGATGCATGGATGCCCTAAGAGATTGTGGGCTCTTAAAATTCTTCATGGCACCGTGTCTTTGAGCTCAACTGGAGTTATTAAAGTATCTGGTCAGTGTGTGGACACCGATCAGGAGATATTTGTGATTCACTACCAAGGGTTGGAGATTGAAGTCTCTGACATATATTTCATCACCGGATTATCACAGAGGGGAGCAGCACTGATCCTGACAGGTACCTGTCCTACGATGGAGAACATGAGCATGCTCATAGACAGATTTTTTCGTGGAGAAAAGAAAGGATCGAAGAGTGGAAAAGTAGACATCCAGAAAATACCCGATTTGGCACTAAAAGTAGTGTTGCATACTATAACACGAGCTGCTGGACCACAAGCCCCTCATGAAGCTACAAAAACACAGCTTCAACTTTCCGTGGACTGTATGACTCCAACCTTTTTAAACTGGGTAGAGGTCGTAACAATCAACTTGAAGCACCAATTGACAAAGTGCAAAAATGGCAAGCTGAAACAATTTGGCTATGGTTCCATCTTGGTACCATTCATCCTAGAACGATTGCCAATATTTCAGCGCCATGAGGTAATAGTACCTGCACCACCAGCCCGAGAGCCACAGATGGTCCGTTGGGCGGCGTTGATGCCTCGATCAAAAGGCAGTTAACACATGTCATGGAGGCCGAAATTCTTTGACTGGCTCTGCCGGAAACTCATCGTTGTGGAGGAATGGCCCTATACTAGCACCAACTTCATGGGTGATCCGGACCTTCCACTCCTAGAGGGAGAGGATTGGGATGAAACATTGGGTAAGACTCATTTTTTTTATTTTGATGAGTATTATGATTTTTTTTATTATATGTGTTATGATTTTTATCCATGTATCTGCAGATGTTGGCCCAGAGAGAACTACAAGGATGTATCCAATAGCACGAAGGGTCCCAAGTGATTTTGAGGTGGCCCCTCATGGTGAGGGAAGCAAGAAAGAGGAGATCGCGCGTAACCCGGAGGGACTCACTAGCAGAATCCCAGACTACGTGATATTTGACGATGTTCCTCATGCATACCAGAGGCACACTATGGGGGTGTCTAACTGTCTCCACCGTTTATTGAGACCGCTTGTGCGTGCAGTGACATGCTACCATGAGCATCATGCTGATTAGACTCCTAGGATTTTATTTCTGCATATTTTTTGAGAGACATGTTGTCTCAGGATGTAACCAAAACACACATATTTTTTGAACTTATGATGCACGTGGATGAAAACACTCGATATATATATATATATATATATATATATGCCTATTTTCCAGTTTAAATCTTATCATGTGATGATTATGCTTTTATAAATTACGCAAATGTCTATCTAATATAATATTGGCTACTGCATCAGTTAACGCATTCATTCTTCTAGGAATATGATGATATGTGATATAATCAAAATTCCTTTCTAATAAATGAACATGCAAATACAATCTTAAAATTTTAGTATTTCTAACAGAGTAATGCCCATTAAGCTGAATAATGACAAGCTAAGAGTCTAGGTTCACAATTAATGCACGAATGTTGAGAACAATGGCCTCGGTTAAGAGTTCAATGACAGCACTGTATTCAGCGACATTATTTGTTGTTCGTCCTAGAAAAATATCTTGAAGGTCTATCAACTCACCATTAGGATTATAAATCACCCAGGCTGCGGAAGACAGATTCTGGATACTGAAGGAGGCACCATCCGCGAAACCAACATAAGGAGTGACAGACATCTGCACAGTAAGAAATGACATAATAAGCAGGAAAAACTACTCACAAAGCACACCAAGCCAAAAAATGTACAAAAAATGAAAAACACACTTATGTACAAAAGGACATGCATGAAAAAATCATGCATAGTATTTTTTGAGGTACAACCCATTTCTAGGCCGATTCAAAGCGTAGCCTTCATAGTCAATTAGCTCATAAGCCTCGTTCTGCAAAATGCGCTTAATGATATAGGACCCATGCCACATGGGTTCGAATTTTCCTGCCCCCAGCTTATCATGAGATTGGTCATACATGTTATAGGTAAATTTGGACATCATTCCCAATGACCTTGTTAAACTGGACATCATCCCCAGAACCAATGAATAGGGTCTATCATCCCCTATCATCTCAGTTTCTACATGCCCTAAGACAAAGAATAAAGACAAATCATCCATGATTTCCATTGCAAGGTTTCCAAGATTTGAAGTATATGTTATTACACCTATGATCTCACCAACGCAATCTCTCAAGGGGATAAGTGTGTTGCATATGCAGTTACCTCCATTCAAGGGTGCTCTGCAAAGCACTTCCTGACACTCAAAGGTGTGTTGGTAAATTGGGAGTGAAATTCTCGTTGCTCTGTAATCTCCACTTGGCCAGTGCCTTATTGAAGAATGCATATGTGTCAAACTTCGAATCCATGTGTCCATTTGATACCTCTGAGCTTGGGAACATGTCTTGCCTATTATTAGAAAGTCATTGATTGTGAAACTACCTTCAGCTCATCTATAAATTTAGCACAGATCCTAGTGCTTAGGAAGGAAGAAATTGTGTAGATAAATGCTAGTGGAATTTCAATTGAGGATTTGATTTGAGTGATATGCTTCTGGAGAGATGTTCATTGTGATGAGGGTGGGATGATGCTGGAGATGGTGACATCAAATTAATCGCTGGTTGTAACCTCCCCTTCTATCCATTTAAAAATATTGTTGATTACTTTCCCACATGTATCTGTATAAGCTTTTGTCTTTCATATTATGAATTCTTATATGATGTATATGGTTTGTGTTTCATTGATTTAACTGAATAACTTGAAGAGCCATCTGTATATTGCAATCTCTTTGTTGTTTAGTGTTCATTCTTCCAGGAAATATTTTGGCGATCTAGTTTGAATTTGAAGCTACAGCAAGAGCGACAGAAGCAGAATAGGAAGCACTTGGACCCTAAGTAGGTTTCTTGATCTATTATATGTGTCTATTTACTATTATGAAAAGTATCTGCAAATTCTTTAATATGTTTTTGTAAATGCATAACACCACATTTAGGGAAGAATTTTTTATCTGTAATTCATAATTCTGCTAACAAATTGGTGACTCCACTGGGGAATTTACCATTCATCCTTGGTGTGTTTTCCTCTATTTATCCACCCAATAGCATTTAATCTTAAATATTAGGCTTTTTGAAATCAAAATTTGCATTAGAATTGTGTTAAAAATCCTGAGTTTTGGTTCTCTGTTGCGCCCAACGCATTGTTGAACATGACACAATGCTTTGCAAAGCATTGTCTCCCCTTAGAGACTGTGTTTCCCCCTAAAGCCAACCAAATTCCCATTTAATTTTTCATTGCATTTTCTTTCAGCCTTTTGTTTGCTATATTTTCAAGAGCCTGATGCCTCATAGAGACGAGTGACTTTACCTGAATCTTCCTCCTTTGAAAGAAAAGTTTGTTCAATGTTTATTTAAAGTGTTTTTCTTTATCATTGAAAAATTAATTTCAAAATATTTTCATTACTTCATTAGATCCATTTTCTTTTGAAAAGGAAATTGTCATTAAATTCTTCGTTTCCTATAGGAGAAATTGTAGTTAAAATCTTCATTTTTCCTAAAAAGAGAAATTGTTGTTCAATTCCTCATTTCTCAAAGTAAAAGAAATTTGTTTTTATTGATTTAATGCATTTAGTTTCCTTTTCTACATTCACATTAAAGGGATTGAAAAGAAAAACTTGCATTTGCATGTAGTGGATTGTGTGTTTTGCATAGGAACAAATTAGGAAAGTTGCATTTTAGTTTGTGCTCTTTGTTGTTTTCTCTCAAATTGATTTCTCTTTCCCTCTAGTAGCTAGGATTTTCATTGAAAAAAATAAAATCGAAAGTTTTCTTATCATTTTAGTTTGTATTTTTGGAATTTCCATCACATCATTGCGGTGAACCTTGAAAAGAAAATTGATAAACAAGATCAACTTAAAATTTACATCAATTTACCTAATAAAGGATTGAAACCACCTTTACCACCAAAACCTAAACAAGAATATCTAGGCTAGAGACGTGTTCTAGTGTCGTAAAACATAGTAGTTGTCGTTAATTGTCTGCGATATATTCCAAGTGTGATACCTCTCTCCACGTATGTAAGTATATCATAGCTCATCCATGTACTTTCGGGTATATCGAGCGGTGTTACAGTACGAAAAGTATAAAGGGGTGCTCTCACTGTGTGGTTTCACATCAAACAGCGCTAATACGGACTTGGGCCTCCACATACCTTAGAGTATGTTTGGGAGGACAAATTTAGGTTGCTATCCATCCATAGTGAACTGAATCATCTACCTTGTAAATTGTGATACACAAAACACAAAATTTGGGGAGATTGTCTGCCCGTACTTCTTGGTTCGCTAGGAGGTATTCTACAGTTCACATTTTCTTGGTAAACCTTTTGCCTAGCATTACCCTTTTATTTTATTTATTTGTTTTTTGGTTGAAATAAATCAGTCATCGTGGAAGAACAAAATCATTTTCCCCGTCGTTTGCGTAGATTAGCATTGAAACCACCTTTACCACCAGAAGTTACTCCTAGTCGGCAAAGGTGACATCGCTCTACTGAAACCAGTACTATTAGTACCTCTTGTGAAGCATCATCTTCCCATATACTAGATTCGGCACAAGTTGTTTCTATAAATCCTGGCTTGTCTACTATTATCGAGACGGATTCCTCACAGCTACCCATGGTCACGATCCATCCAATCAGTGAGACCATACCTCCTGAACCCGACGTTGTTCAACCAGAAGTTGATCCAGATCCTGTCTCTTCTTTGCTAGAACATCTGAATCTCGAAGTCGAACGACTGGAAGTTGTTCTTGCATTGGTCATCCCACAATTTTCCGTAGCCATTGAGTCTCCCATATCACACAGTCAACCTCCTGAAATATACTTTGGGCCTGACGGCAAAATACTTCCACCTGGTTTGATTTCAATTGAAGAAATCCCACAAGACGACACCATTAACTCCAACCCATTTTGGGGAGGATCTTTTCTTATACGAGTCTTTTCCTCAATCACCACCCTCTGCTTTTGTTGATCCTATGCCTATTCAAATTCCCGTCGTTTAAAAAGGGTACAAATTTGGTCAAGTAACCATGCCTGAACTAACATCTTCAGTTAGGCCATATATTCCAATTACTTCAGCACCTGCCCTCACTACCCCGTCAATGTTTACAACTTCACCAGGGACATATTTACATGGAGGCCCTTTGCTTCCATCAAGCTATAAATATTTATCTAGAATTTTCTTTGGTGCATATTCAAACCCATGGACTTCACCAATGTCATCGTCTGGTATTCTAACTGGTAAACCTATAGTTAATACTGAACAACTTGATTTTATATACACATCATCAGGGCAATATCAAGTTGGTCCTTCTGGGTCTATTCCATATAATACCATATCAACTGGACTCCCTGCGTTTGGAGAGAAATATTTTTCGTCTTATTATCCTCCTCATGTTGGGGGGGGGGGGAACTTTGGTCACCCACTTGACAGTACTCTGTCATTTTTTTGTCAACGTAATGTCGAAATTAATTTTTGTCAATGGCAGCCCACTCTGCCTATCCAAGCACAAATGGTTGTACACTCATATCAATCGGTTCAACCTGTTACACCCACATCAATTCCACTTGTTAATACATCTTCACCCCTGTTACAGAATCAAATTTTTGTACAACAATCGTTTCAGGTCGGTCCTTCAACTCAATACCCTCAAGTATTGGGCCCACAGACTCCAAATCCTCTGGTTAATTTACAACAACAACCTGTACCTAGAATCATTTATTCACAAGATAGTTTACCATATTATGGGATGTCACAGCCACAACCAGGTTATACTTATCCTAAACCGAATCCAAGTTATCCTAATTTGGGTTATAAAAATGGTGGACAGACCCCTTGGTAGCCTCAGGAACAAATGCCTCAACATTCATTTCAACAAGTATCATATCTAGGTTTTGGTCAACAGAATCCTCAAGTGTTTACTTATCAAAACAACCCCTATCTGGGTTACCAGCAGCAGATTCCTTATGTTGGTGCTCAAAGACCTCTTGCCCAAGCAATTCCATCATACCCTGGCTATGCACAACCTAACCTTAATCGACAGTTTCCTTTTGTTGCAACTTTAGAGTTACCAGATTTAAATCGGCTAACCAATGATCCAATCAACTATGCTCCTTGGTGGCCAGTGATACCTCACAAATTACCCTCAGATATTCCTAAGTTCAATGGAAACCCTAGGGAAGACCTGTCGACTCATGTTATGACTTATCATTTGTGGTATTCATCAAACTCCCTGAATGATGACTCTGTTTGACTACGTATTTTCCAATGTACGCTCACAGGTCTGGCTGCAAAATGGTACATTGAGTTACCTAGAGCTTATTTTGATAATTTCACTGCCCTAGCTACTGTCTTTTTGACTCACTTCCAGTTACACATACGATATGAATTGGAACAAAACTCTTGACTAATTTTAAACAGACTAAAGCTACTCACATTTCTAATCATATTCATAAGTGGCATCGTTGCGTAGAATGGTTAAGACATTTATTCCTAACCAGCTCCTTGTTGAGTGGTTCATTAAGTCCCTATTACCATCTGTAACTGAGGATTTGGCTAAGGGTGGTGTTGTCACTAAATATCAAGTCATTGCTCGTGCACAATATTTAGACTTGATTTATACTCAGTTTTGCATGCTATATGAAAAAATTCAAAATACGTTGCGATCTAATCTTATTGTTCCTCCTCAATTAAAGGAATCTCATGCTAGAGACGGTATGATTGGTACTGCAAACACACATCATACTACTACATCTGTTCCTGCACCTTCTTCCGAAATTAATGTCATGTCATTTGACAAAGGAAAAGGTGACAAGCAACCTGGAACTAATAAAAAAGGGAAATCAAAGAAAAAGAAAACTTCTAACCTGCAAGAAAGAACATCTGATCAATCATCTAGAACTAGGAAACCTCGTTATCCATGCATAATCTGTAATGAGGAACACTTTGTTTGGGATTTTCCTCACCATGCTGAAGTTTAAAAAATGGTTAAAACTTCACATGCGTCAACTGTGTTGACAAATCTTCAAATCCAGACACGAATTTGGTTGTTACGGATCCAGCTTCTAGTTCCCAAGTGCTTATGTTATCTGTCACAAAACCTTCAACAGATATTTTGGTGTCAATGCATAATAAATATTATGGTAGTTAGGCCATTAATCAACCTAATACCTCGACTACGAATCCGTCTACTGAATCGGTACCGCCTACTGCCATTCCTGAATTGACAATCAAGCCACCGAAGGGATTTGTTCATAAATTGACATATAATCCTCGAGAAAGAGTTGATCAAAACTATAATATAGTTGAATATTTGGCTCAATCCCCTTTAGCTATGTCAGCTCTTGAGGTTTTACAAAATTTTCCCTCTCAAAAACAGGCTTTATTGTTAGTTATAGGTGGAATTGATCCTACTGATTCTAATCTCGTCGTCTTTAATCATACGGGCTATGTGCCACAATTACCAGCAGAATTGGCATTCCCTATACAAGTAAATTTTCTCAATCACCTTGTTCATCGTACTATTATTTATGAGGGAGAATCTACATGCATTATGTCTCTAAATTGTTGGAAGTCACTTGGCTCGCTGCGCCTATCTCAATCATCAACAACGTTGAAGGCTTTTGACAGAACTACATATAAACCTTGTGGTATTATCAATAACCTGCATGTTGAACTAGGGGGGAAAAGAGTGAATTTTGATGTCGAGGTCGTTGACGGACCCCTTGACTATAATATTCAACTTGGAAGGCCATGGGTATATGCTATGACTAAAATCGTTTCTACATATTTTAGAATTATTTCTTTCCCATATAAAGGTGCCATCACAGTCATTAATCAACTATCCTTATTTTCCTTTGCTTCCCGGGTAACAGGAAGTGTTTTGTTCGTTCATGCACCCCAACTAGCACTTCAGAAAATTGGTGTAGGACTCTTAAAGGAATCCACTCTCATGGGAACCTTTGCATTACCGCCTCCTACAACGTCGGCAAAAATTGAAAGTATAGAGACCTGCTACATGATCTCTTCCACTCCATCTGGCTTAAGGAAGAGCACAGGTGATTCTGAATTGCTACGTTGGATGAGTTTTTTCCGCCCAGCCCTATTGAGCAAGCATAGCAATCAATCTATTTGGCTTGGGCGGCGAATCCGAAATCAGCGTCGTCGGTTGTTTGGGTTGATCGTTCCTTAGATTTTGGTACTCCATCTGATCCTTTTTCCTCAACTTTCTTGACAGATGAGAATATTTTTGAAACCATGATATTAGAAGGATAACCTTAAGAATATTATCATCATCATTCCCATATTCCTAATTTTGAAGAATCTCAGTGAACTATATCACCCATCGACCAAAATTTCTTTTCGAATTATTTACCTATTAATGCAATCAATTCCGAGCGAAATTTGTCAAATATTAAAGAAACTATTTCTATTGATATTTCAACCAGACATGGCGTGGTAGAAAATATTCATGTTGGCATGTCTTGTTCTCCATCAGAACTTCAAACATATCGCTCTCTATTTCGTGAATTTCAAGATATTTGTGTCTGGTCTTATGAGGAGATGTCAGGTATTGATACTAGTATTGTTGAACACACTATTAATATGTAACCTGATGTCAAACTAGTGCGTCAACTTAAAGCAGAAATTGAAAAAAAATTGCGTGTTGGTTTCATATACCCTATTCTGCTAACTGAGTGGGTTTCCAACATCGTTCCTGTCATGAAAAAACAAGGAACCATCAGAGTGTGCATCGATTATCGGGATGTTAATCTTACTTGTCCAAAATACAACTATCCTACTCCCTTTATCGACCAGATTATTGAAGATTGTGCTGGATGTGAAATTTTTTTGTTCATGGATGGATTTTCCGGCTACAATCAAATCAATATCCGCCTAGAGGATCAACATAAGATAGCATTCATCCATCCCTGGGGCACATTTTCTTATAGCAAACCACCTTTTGGTTTAAAGAACGTTGGGGATACTTTTCAGAGAGAAATGGATTATGCTTTCAATGACATCAAACATATTTTTTGACCCTATCTAGATGGTTTACCCACACATTCATGAAATTAGAATGATCACCTGATGCATTTGAGAGCCATATTTTTACGATGCTGACACTAAAAAATATGCCTCAATCCACATAAATGTGTGTTTTGTGTTGGGTCTGGTCATTTCTTGGATTATTAGTCACAAAAGAAGGAATTCAAATAGACCCATTGAAGGTCCAGGCCATTCTTGATTTGCCTGCACCATCAAATTTACTTCAGATACAGAAACTTCAAGGAAAGGTTAACTTCCTAAGGAGGTTCCTACCCAACTATGTCGAAATGGCTAAAGGATTTACTGGACTCTTGAAAAATGGGATTCCCTTCCATTGGGACCAAGTTGCACAAGCTTCTTTTGATGTTGTCAAGGATACTCTTATCCGATCTCATTAATGTATCCCCCAAATTATCAGAAAGATTATTTCTTATATATCGTCACGAATGATACGAATATTGATATGGTATTGGTCCAAGTAGAAAATGGGATAGAACATCCAATCTATTATTTGAGTCGTAATCTCAATAATACGGAATTCAAGTATTCGTACATAGAAAATATTTCCTTGGCAACTGTTCAAGCTGTCCAAGTATTTCGCCACTATATCCTGTTTTGAAAGACCATTTTCATTTAGGATTGCAACCCCATGACATATATCTTATCACGTCAATCATTGGGGGGGAATTATTCAAAATGGATTGTCATTCTGGAGGAATTTGATTTGAAATTCATCAAATCCAAGTCAAAGAAGTCTTTAGTTTTGGTAGAGGTTCTCTATGACCTTCCCTCTGATAATACTGCTACTACGTCGAAACCATCAATTCCTGATGAATCTATGTTTCTGATAGGATCATCTTATCCTTGGTATGGAAATTTTATCATTTATCTCCAAACCCAAACTTTTCGGCCTGATACCTCTCGCTCTGAACAGCGACACATTCGATACCAAGCCAAAGATTATATGATCGTCGGCGATACACTTTATCATTGTAGTTTTGATACTATTTTAAGAAGGTGCCTCACTCATGAGGAGGCCGAAAATGTTTTAAATGATTGTCATGTTGGGGCTTGTGGTGGACATTTATCTCGATACGCTACCATGCAGAAGATACTCCGCGCTGGTTACTTTTGGCCTACCATATTTCCCCACTGCATCCTCGCGGTCAGAAGTTGTCATGTGTGCCAGATTTTCTATCATAAAATCTGCAAACTGCCAGTGCCAATGCATCATGTTGTCTCTGTGGGACCATTTTCGAAATGGATTATTGACTTCATGACCTATAACCCTCGTTCGTCCAGGGGGCATGGTTATATTATTGTCGCAGTAGACTACTTTACAAAATGGGTTGTAGTGATGCCTACATTCAACAACACAGGAGAGACAACTGCATTTTTTTCTTTAATAATGTTATTGCACAGTTTGGGGTCCCACAGGCTATAGTTACAGATCATGGGAAGCATTTTTGCAACCACGTGATGACTAAATTGACTGCCAAGTTAGGATTTTCACATGATAATTCTACTCCTTATTATCCACAATCAAATGGACAAATTGAGGCTATCAACAAAATTCTTAAAGGTATGCTTTAATGAATGATAGGAGTTCGTAAAAGAAACTGGAATTTGATCCTGTACTCGACCTTGTGGGCTTATCGAACCTCGGTGAGAAACACAACCAGTTTTACTACTTTTCAATTGGTGTATGGTCTAGAAGCTACCTTTCCAATCCAATGTGAAATACCATCGTTAAAACTCGCAATCGACTTATTACCTGACACCTAAGAAGAATAAGTGTGTCTTTTTAACCTCATCCATCTTAATGAAATGCGTCGTGAAGCCCAATTGGCCAACGAAGCGCATAAGAGACGTATAAAGGTGCAATACGACAAAAATGTCCAGCCTCTCATTTTCTCAGAGGGCGACTTGGTCCTTCTTTATGATCAAGAGGTTGATGTAATAGGTACAGGGAAATTTAAGCCATTATGGCATGGCCCCTATATTTTCAAAAGAGTTCTTGCTAAAGGTGCCTATGAGTTGGTGGATTGCGATGGAATTTCGTTGGCGCAGCCCCGAAATGGGTTGTATCTAAAACGTTACTATGCTTAATCATAAGCGTAGTAATTTTTTGTATTATATTGTATATATATGTTGTTGATTTGCATTCACTGTCTTATTTTGTTTTTTATATTTTTCATGATGTTAGTAATCCGCTTGACATTTCATTGCAGATGTTTGAATCTTTGGAACCATTTTTTGGATATGCTGATGGTGCTGGTCGTAGTACACAAAATCTATCCTCTACAGCATGGGCCATTTTCGCTTCGAACGGCGAGTTAGTGATTTTTCGAGGGATTTGTATTGGTAGATCGACAAACAACATTGTTGAGTATAGCGCGTTGATCAAAATTCTCTCTAATGCCATTTCATTTACTATTAACCGCATCATTATAAGGTTAGACTCACAACTTGTAATATTACAACTTACTAATGTTTATACTGTTAGAAATCCAACAATGCATCGTTTGTTCCTAAGAGTATGACTTTTGGAAAGACACTTTGATTTTATTCAATATCAACACATTTCCATAAATTTGAACACATTGATTGATTCTTTAGCTAATCAAATTTTAGACAGACATTTGCAATGCATGTAAAGATACATTCACATAATTGAAAAGGATTATGCAATAAACATATGAAAACACTGAAATCAAATAGATATATAGTCATATGTTTTTACAAAAATTTGTGCCCAAGATACATTGGTCATCTGACCTCAAAATATATGCAAAATATCGAAATTAAACTAGTGATGATCATGGTAACATGTTATATATCTAGTTATCCTACGCAATAACTGCATACAGCGGTTAGGAACACCTAGAGTATGGCACTGCAGTCGCATGGGTAATTATTCGATCCAGCAATATGGAATCCTGAAGTTCGACCCCTCTATGTGCTACCGAAGCTCATACAGAGTCTCAGCCATGTCTAGATCCTGAAGGAATGCTCTCCCGACAGCCCTCTCTGTTGGCTCATTTGATCCATGCTCTAGTTCCTCCACCGGTTGAACTTGACCAACATCTGCATTACATCAAAACTTTAGGTTAGTCTTGGGAAAACATTGTATAAACCGTAGGAAAATCAAAAACATGGTCAAAACATTCTTACCTATTGCACCCCACTGAGCACCTTCTGGTAAGGCTAAGTCTAGATCTCCTCGGAAATTGACGCCTGCGTATGCATACTCATCAATGGAAACCACATGTCGCCTGAACCAAGCAAAGAACGTAGCCAAGAACACAATGGTCGATTGGCCTGCATGCCTACCCATTAGTTCTACCCATCTCTGCATCCTCAAATCTCTAGGGTTAGACACACCTAGTGTCACATGCTGAGGCTGCATCAGTGGAATCCGCACTAAGGAAAATGAAATGAGGATCGAACCATAACTAAAGTTATTATTCCTTCCTCCCTTTGATTTGTTTAGTTGTTCCTTTATTTTGGAAAGTACTGCTTCAGACCAGTTGAATATTGTTGGCTCCATGCAATCTAGCGCATACTGCATATATGATCTATTCGCTACATGTAGTGTAACGGTGCTGGTAAGTTTTGCGATCATGAAAATAATGGTTCTCAAAGGCAAATATCGAACATCACGGATGTTTATTTTCCTATCTTTGCTTGGCTCTACCCCTAGATAAAAATATTGCAAAACATAGTCTCTCACTGTCTCTCCTCCAAGAGCAGACCCTGAGAGGTAAATGGGCAAGCCTCTCCTCGACAAACCTATGAGAAAATATACATCCTCCTCTGTAATAGGAACCACTTTGTTCCTAATGTGAAATTCCTCGATAGCTGTATCCCATGCTTGAACTAGGAACTCCAAGAGTTTTATTTCTTGCCTCATCCCTGACAAACGGAAGTACTTTAATAACCCACAATATTTTAGGGCTCTTACTATACTTGGATCATTTAGGGAAACCATATTCCATTCTTCATGCTCTCTTTCTCTCCATGTAATCGTCATTATAGTCCGATGAAATCCTGAAACATAACCATAAGACTCATTAAACTCCTTTCAATGCAAAAAATTAGACAAACTTTGAGCATAGTGCAAGAATTAAAATTGGAGATTGTGCCCAATGCAATCTTGAAAAAGGTACAGTGCGTTGCATATGCAGCTAGACTTCAATTTAGGTGCCCTAAAACGCACTTTTCGATGCTTAAGGGTGCATTTCCCTCTTTGGAAGGAAAATTTACCCTAAGGGGCCTAAAACCCTAAAAATTTGCAATAAAAGGAAACAAATTAACTACTGAAAGAAAGAGAGGGTTCATGGCATTAACCTGGATCAAACAACAATGAAAACCGTCCATAGAATCGATTGCAATCAGTAGCTAAATTTCGGGGGGAAAAACAGGTTCAGAGCTCCAAAATGCAAATGGTAACTATTGAATGGTAAAAATGAATATTAAAACTCTTTTTATTAGTCATTCGATTATTTGCAATGAATATTTATTGTTGTGACTATGGTTTTATTATATTTTTATCATGAAAGAGGTATTTTTAATCCATTTGATGTTGTTCTGAATATCTTTTACAATGAACGAATAGATTAGTCGTGCAGATTTATTTAAAGAATGATTTGACCACAAAGAATGATTTTATCCTTATTTTTCTAGCTTTGTTAAAAACGAAAAATGACTTGAAGCGCACTTTTATCTCTTTTTCGAGCTTCTATAACAGCGAAAAAGGAACCCTTAGAGTCTTCTTTTAGCTCTTTTCAGATTCCGATAATGTGAAAAGATTGCCAAGCACTTGTCTTTTCGAGCTCGTAAAAGTAAATGAATTGATATATACTCTATATAATTTTAACCCTTTTCCGGACTGTGATAGATTATTTATGAAAAAGGAATACCTTAGTCAAACATGACTAAAGAGGTTCTCTCAAATATTATTTTACACTTTTTCAAATCTGAGCGACAACTTTACGAAAAAGTACTTATGGAGTTTTCTTTCTTCCTCTTTTTCAAACTCTCTAAATATGAAAAAGGACCAGGCTGTCACTATCGTTAGGCTCATTAAAACATAAAATAGCGACGGACATATCAATCATGGAAAGAATTGAGTTTCATTCATCGCTAGACTCGTTAAATTATTAAATAGCGATACATTGTTCACCCAAAGGGTTGAATTATAGATCAAGCATATGTTATCCTCCTCAATATTGTTAAAAAATAAAGAGGTATTGGTCAAAAAATGATCGGGGAAAATTTGGGAAAGTGAACAGAACTTTTTACGGTAGCAGGTCGCTCTTGAACATGACACTTCACTCCATCACCATGACTGTTTGGGTTGGGTAATCTTCTTGACGTTTCATTCATACCTATGGCTCATCATACCTTCACTTAGATTTTGGGTCAATGTTGCCAACTCATCTCAGTGTTGCCGATATTTTCAAGAGAAGTCATCCAGTGAATACTCATCCTTCTGCAATACTCATAAACCTTCATTCTCATGACAAGTCATCCCTGAAAATTGCTATATTAAGTCATACTTTGTCTCCGAAATCAGTAACTCCCGTTTCTTAATAAAGTGGCTTCTTGTTGACGGAAAATCATCATCCAGGAAGTTCACTTAAAAACATCATATTCCAATACCATGAGGCTTGTTACAGCATCGACAAGATCCTCGCTTTTGGACTTTCAACCGAAATATTTTGTTTGGTGTTCGACATCAAATCATCTATTCACGCCTTACGAAATGTACTGCAGTACCTTGAGGGCCATTGACATCAATGGTGGTTCTCTCGCATTTGTTAAAAACTCACATCATTGGATGGTAATCAAACGATGTCTTACCATGTTCAAATAAAAATCATATATTTGCATGGCTAGACTTGTACCCGAACGATCGAGTGAATGAGATAAGAAGACCCCAAATCTAGTTTCAGCCATCGGGCTGCAATTTCAGGATTGATGTACACATCATCTATACGGTGACCTTACATACAGATCGTCATCTGAACATGGGCCTATATCTGTAGGCATGTCTGTATTGGGCAACATTCCAATGTAGACGACTTTCTGCACTATGTACATGTTATTAGATAGTTTATGTGTTGAGCATGGGAATGCCTTCCCTCAGCAATTCTTGATCAAGAGGATATATCATGATGTAATGTATTATAAGATTGATGTAGGTCACCACTCCACTTCAACTCCAGCCCATCATGGTGTAAAGAATCTCATTCAAAAATATTGTTATTATTATTTTGACTTCATGCTTTAGGGGGGAATTTGTTATAGGTCAATTGGGCATCATTCCCAATGACCTGGTTAAACTGGACATCATCACCAGAACCAATGAATAGGGTCTATCATCCCCTATCATCTCAGTTGCTACATGCCCTAAGATAAATAATAAAGACAAAACATCCATGACTTCCATTGCAAGGTTTCCAAGATTTGAAGTATATGTTATAGCACCTATGATCTCACCAACGCAGTCTCTCAAGGGGCTAAGTGCATTGCATATGCAGTTACCTCCATTCAAGGGTGCTCTACAAAGCACTTCCCGACACTCAAGGGTGTGTTGGTCAATTGGGAGCAAAATTCTCATTATTCCTGAATCTCCACTTGGCGAGTGCCTTCTAGAAGAGTGCATATGTGTCAAAATTCGAATCCATGTGCCCATTTGATACCTCTGAGCTTGGGAACATGTCTTGCCTATTATTAGAAATTCATTGATTGTGAAACCACCTTCAGCTCATTTATAAATTGAGCACATGTCCTAGTGCTTAGGAAGGAAGAAATTGAGTAGAGAAATGTTGGTGGAATTTGAATTGAGGATTTGATTTGAGTGATATGCTACTGGAGATATGTTCATTGTGATGAGGATGGGATGATGCTGGAGATGGTGACACCAAATCAATCGTTGGTTGTAACCTCCCCTTCTATCCATTAATAAAAATTGTTGCTTAATTTCCCACATATGTATCTGTATAAGCTTTTTTCTTTCATATTATGAATTCTTATCTGATGTATATGGTTCATGTTTCATTGATTTAACCGAATAAGTTGAATAGCCATCTGTATATTGCAATCTCTTTGTTGTTTAGTGTTCATTCTTGCATGAAATATTTTGGCGATCTAGCTAGGATTTGAAGCTACAACAAGAGCGACAGAAGGAGAATAGGAAGCGCTTGGACCCCAAGTAGGTTTCTTGATCTATTTTGTGTGTCTATTTATTGTTAGGAAAATTATCTGCAAAGTCTTTAATCTGTTGTTCTAAATGCATACCACCACATTTAGGGAATAATGTTTTATCCGTAATTCATAATTCCATATAAAAATACAAGATGAAAAGGTCTACTTCTACAAAGGTACTAGGGGAAACTGTCTGACCAAAATGAGGCTTGACCCGCTTTTTTTGTGCTTCTATGACAAGAGCAACAAACGGTGAGTCCTCTCCAAATATAGAAGACGCTCTTCTTTTGGCGAGGTATTAGGCAGTAATTCAACAACTATCTTGAGAGAAGTGATTTCGCATTAAATCAAAGGGTAGCTTCCAGACCATAAACAAGCTAGAATGGATTGAATCCGATTGCATCCTTCACTGAGGTTCGGTAATCCCAGAGAGTTGAAAACAACATGAGATGCCAGTTGGACTTGTGCATCCCAATCGTACATTGAAGCGCAGTGAGTAGAACCTTGTTCACAGCTTCAACCTGGCGATTGGCCTGAGGGTAGTATGGCGTTGAGTTGTCGTGACGTAGATCTAACTTGGAAGTAACCTCAACCATCATGTAATGATGAAAATTAGAACCATGATCGCTGACAATGGCTTGAGGGACACCAAACCTAGTAATGACATGATTGAACAGATATTGTGTAGATGTCTTACCGTCAGTTGTGAGTGTAGGCATTGCTTCGGCCCATTTAGTGAAGTAATCCACGGCTACGATAATATAAGAATACCCCCCGGCTGAGTGAGGGTTACACGTCATAAAATTGATGCCCCACTTTGCAAAGAGACCAATGGTAATGATAGGATGGAGTTGTGCGGGTGGCGCACGCATCTTGCGCTGATAAATCTGGCAATCATGACATTTACGGACAGCAACAATGCAGTATTAAAAATGGTAGGCCATAAATTTCTAGCACAAAGAATATTTTGTGAAGTAGCATATCCAGAATGTGACCGCCACAGGCACTAGAATGGCAGTCATTGAGGAATTTTTCAGCCTCCTTGAGAGTTAAACACTAGCGAAGAACAGAATCAACTCTGATGCGGTATAGAGTATCTCCGACTATGCGATAAGGTTTCGAATGATGTCGAATGTGTCGACGAGCATCCTTTGTCAACTCGGATCGGGAGGTGGAAGTCTGAAGATAGACGATGATATCACTATACCATGGATCGAGGGTGCTAATGAGAAAAAGGGTGTCGTCCAGAATGCGTTCCTCAAAACCATAGGGAGCAGAGGCAGACAGCAAAGAGCAAATCAAATCGACAAAAACCAATGATTTCTTTGATTTGGTAGTAGTGAACTCAAAATCGAACTCTTGGAGGATAACAATCCACTTTGAGTATTTTCCCCACAACAATTGTTGATTCAATATATAGATCATGGTGTTACAATCATAAATCATGGTTACTGTGCGAAGTAGAATATAATGGCGCAAACGTTGGACGGCTTGAATAGTATCCAATGACAATTTCTCGATGTACGTGTAACGTGTTTCGGTATTGAGAAGATTGCAGCTCAAAGAATAAATGACATGCTCATCACCATCGTCATCTTGTTGTACCATAACCATGGCAATAGTGCTAAATGTGGCAACCAAGCAGAGGTAATAGTCACGATGATAATTTGGAGGACGCAACAGAGGAGCACTGATAAGCAATTTCTTTAGTGCATCGAAGGATTTTTGGGCGATCTCATCCCAGAGGAACGAGACGCCCTGCTTGAGTAATTGTGTGAAGCCTTTGGCTACTTTAGCATAATTCGGTATAAAACGACACAGGAAATTATCTTTCCCTTATAGACTTTGCAACTGATGTAAAGAGGAAGGGGAGGGGACATTGACAATAGCGTCGACCTTAAGAGGGTCTAGACGAATTCTGTCTTTAGAAACGATAAACCCAAGGATTCTATCGGAATCAACACAGAAGACACACTTATGCGGTTTGAGCCGAATGTTATAGCGTCTACAATGAAGAAATATTTGACGGAGGTTATCTAGGTGGTATTTACGCTTAGCAAAATGAGTCGGAAGATCATCCAGGTAAGGTTGAACAATGTGCTTAATATCATGGAAAGCGTACGACATTGCTCGTTGAAATGTAGCCCCAGCATTCTTAATACCAAAAGGGAGCTTCATGTAGGCGAAGTTACACCAAGGATAGATGAAGGAGGTCTTGTTTTTATCAGCCAGAAGAATGTTGATCTGATTGTAACCAGAAAACCCATCCATAAGGGAAAATATCTCACTCCCAACACACTCATCAATGATGTGGTCAGTAAAAGGAGTGGGATAGTTATCCTTAGGACAAGTGCGGTTGATGTCACGGTAATCCACACAGACACAAATAGTACCTTGCTTTTTATCCACAGGAACACTGTTAGAAACCCATTTTTTCAAGGTAATCGGATAAATGAAGTCAGCTTTAAGAATATTTTCAACTTTTTCCTTAATGGCAACCGCATTTCTAGGGTGCACGGGATGAAGACGTTGGTGAACAGGTTTCACGTTAGGATAAGTAGGAATCTCGTGCACAATTATACTCAGATTGATGTCGGGCATTTCTTCATAGGACCAAGCGAAAACATCTTGAAACTCTCGAAAGATACTAGTATAGACCTTGATCTCATCAGGAGAACGGGTCACCCTAATGTAGATGTTCTCGACAACCCCCGGTTTGATGGAGATGTCGATAGGCATCATTTGCATAATTTTTCCCAGGTCACCCTCCCCGAAAACTTCATGTGTCAAGATGGGCGTCTGAAGCAGATGTGAAGGAGCTTGGGAAGAGAATTTCTCGAGACAAGTAGACATGGCCCCGAGGCCAAGCATAAAGGAGGAACACTGATGACTATCATCCCAAGGAGGATCCTTAAGAGACTTAGTTTCCACGATGGCCTCATCAGTGGGAAATATCTCATTTAAGGGATCAGGAGAATCCGAAGCGCCGAGCCAAGGGAATTGAGAGTATGTGTAAAGAGACACACTCAAAGGAGTGTGATCAGAGGGAGGAGGAGCCGAAGCCGAAATAATTTTGCAATAATAAATTTCTATTGGGCTTAATGGCATCGCATCACCAAATGAATCAATCTACTCAGGTGAAGGGATGATCCATGGATCAGAAGACATGGAGATCATGTTGACCTGAGTAGTGTTGGGTGAAGGAAGAGAAAAAAGACCCATAAGGGCAGGATCTTTGAAAATACCTGGTCCTATGCTCTCATAAGGCGTAGGAATATGATCCACATATGGAACGTTGCTCTCGGAAGACGTGGAAGTGAAAAAGGACAACTAATTGACAGTGATGATCTTTCCTTCGTGCGGAAATCGAAGAATATGAAAGAGAGTGGACAAGACGCATAGCATGGTGTGAGTCCAACTGCGACCGAGGAGAAGATTGTAATTGAGTTTGGCATCAACATCTTCAACCTCAACGTTAACCATTTTTCCTTTTAACGTAATAGGTAAACTGGAGAGAACACCAAGAGGGCGAGATTCACTTTCGTCAAAAGCTTCTAAAGAATTTGGAGATTGATTGAGGGATGGAGAACCAATGGCTTTCCAGCAGGTAGAAGACATGATGCAAGTAGATGCACCCTTGTCCACGACCGCTTAATGGATTTTCTTTCCATTAATCCCAACTTGGATGATCAGTGCAAGTTGGTGAGGGAGATGTGGGACGAAATTTTCCAAAGAAAAAGTGATAAGGCTAGAATCGGCGAGGTCAACCCCTCCGATGGTAGATAACAAAGCCTTCCTTTGTGATGGATAACTCTAAATTACTTCCAACGCAGACATAGTGGATGGTGCTTGAGCCAAATCCTCAAAAATACTGTAATGTTGAATGGCACAGGCATTTGGGTTGTAGGAAGACTTTTGGAGTACACCTTTAGAAGGTGGCCATACAACGGGCTCAATACTGGGCCTTTCAATGTGAAGAGGGCCAAAAGTAGGTGGGGGAGGAGGATTATCAGCGATCTCTTTCCCTGTTTCCTGACGCAGTTCGATGTAATCTTTCCATCAGGTAGCAATAGAGATGGGTGCAGGACCGTTCATTATGAAGACCTGAGAGCCAAATGGGGCGGAGGAATGAGGTTGCTCCACCATTTGAGTTTGTTGCGATGGGAATGGTTCTTTAAGAACAGTTGGAGTGCCTTGAGTTCCTTCGAGAAATCGACTCACTTCGGCCTATCGTGGACAGTCCTTGGTGTAATGCTCTTCGTCACAAATCAGACAAGGGTACTTCAGCTTGCATTTTGAACCATCATTAGCACTAGCTTTTGGAGAATCTTGTTTCGGGGTATCGGATTTGGCCTTACCTTTACCCTTTTTCTTACCTTTGGAAGCTTTATTCGCAGGATTGGACTGGACGACATTCACTTCCACGGTTTTACCAAGATTCAGAGGTGGCTGAGAAGCAGTGTCGGTGGAAGAAGTAGATTTTTGCTTTGTAGGATTTGGATAAGATTTTCGAGAAGTCTAAGACACAGAACCAATGATACCGTCGACAAATGGCATCGTCGGTGCTTTGGTAGTTCCATGTCGTGGAGCATTAGGGAAGAGTTCATACAACGTACCAGATTGAGAGTAGATGAGATCAAGGTACTGGGCACGAGAAATGGCTTATTCCTTAGTGACACATGCCCCCATAGCAATTTCCTTAGCAATCGAACCGATAAAAGAGGTAGTGAACCAATCAGTTAGAATTTGATCATGAATCTCAAACTTGATCAAACGACAACACCGCCTCTATTCATGAATATGATCGGAGATATGAGTAGCTTGATCCTGCTTCAAGGATGTGAGGAGGTGCATCCCAGTTTCATACCGAACTAGTAACTGAAAGTGCGTGAGAAACGCCATGGCGAGAGAGTTGAAATCTTGAAAAATGTCACGGGAGAGTTCAATGTACCACTTGGCAGCGGCACTAGTGAGATTCCTTTGGAAAATATGTAGTCGAACTGAATCGTCAACCCAAGAGTTAGAGGAGCACCAAAGATGGTAAGTCATAACATGCACTTGGGGGTCTTCTCTGGACTTGCCTTCAAATTTTGGACAATCGCCAGGGATTTTAGTCGAAACTGGAGACCAATATGGATTATGAGGATATGATCATTTGTCAACTTCGGCACAACGGGCAGTTCCAGCGTAGCAATAAAAGGAAATTGTGGATTGAAAGGCATTGTGGGCCTTTGATAGAGACCAGTATTGGGATTCCAACCAGGTTGGGAGAAATTCTTACCCCATATGTTCTGTCCTGGAGGATTTTTCCATAGGGATTATAAGACTTATAATTATGCCCATACACCGGCTGAGGACCAGGATATTGATTATGAGTGAACCAATGAGGTCCTGTCTGAACAACATATGGATTTTGTTGTGGAATGTAAGTAGTGACCTGGGGTAAACTATATACCATATGAGATTGACCTTGAGGAATAAAAGGTTGGCCCTGACACTACATGGGTTGCCCCTAGGGTGCAGGTTGACCCGGATGCTGCGGTTGAACTAGCTGTCGTTGGGGTGCAGGTTGGCCTGGATGTTGGGGTTGGACAGGCTGTCCTTGCGGTGCAAGTTGGACTGGATGCTAAGAGCCACCAGGTTGCCCCTGTGGAATAGGTTGGCCCGATGGTTAGGATGAGCTAGGTTTCCCTTGAAGACTAGGTTGGCTTAGCTAATTAGTAGAGGGTTGGCCTTGATGTACAAAAGTTGAGCCTTGTTGAACATAAGGCTGGTTCTGTTCCACAAAAAAATTTCCCTGCACTGGATAGGTTTTCCCCTGGGGAACATATGACGCTCCCTATTGAACATAAGGTTGACCAAAAGGACCATAGGGTTGTCCCTGAAAGGGTTATCCTTGTGGACCATAGGGTTGTCCCTGTGGACCATAGGGTTGTCCCTGTTGGACCAATGGTTGTCCCTGTAAGGGTTTTCCTTGTGGACCATAGGGTTGTCCCTGTAGGTATGTGAACTGGTTGGGGTAAACTGGCATTTGAGGCCTTTGAACATACAATGGACCTAGCGGTTTAGGCCCATGTAAATAGATCTGATTTTCGTGCTCATCATAATAATGCAGAGGATTGATAGGAGCTTGCGGCTGCTGAGAACCCTGACGGATATAATTATGTTGCTAAATGGCCAACATGTACTGATCGTATGTCAAACCTTCAGGATTCGGAATAGAAGAGACGGGCACACTACTAGTAGGTTGGACTCCTGATATGTGAGGTTGTGATCCACTCATGGTGGGCCCAACAAGTATCATGGAAACGATGGGAGTCGTTCCACGAACAGCAGAAGATGGTGGTATTAACAGAATCACTCTAACAGATGGTGCGGATGAAGCCACGCAGATAGTGGCTTGTTTGGGACAGATGTAACGATCGTCGACGTAATGGGAGTCGAGGGGGATGCACCCGATACAAATGACCCTTCCGAGGCAGCCGATGTACCCGAACATATCGGATTTTGATACAAAGATGTAGCACCAGAAATTATCTGACTCAACGAACAATAACCGGCTGGGAGAGATAAAGGTTGTGAGGAAGGTTAACCCGAGACATAAGGAAAATTTTCCGGAGGAAACTGATATTCTACATTAGAAACATAACTCTCTTCACTACTGATGGGACTCGTAGCATCCATGTCAGATGTAGACATGTTGTCAGTGAAAAGGCGACGAGCAGTGGCAAGTAAAGCACATGTTAAGGGTGATTCAAGTGGTTCTGAAGAAAGTGGTTCCGAGGTAAGAGGAGGATATTCTTCGTCCCTAAAACTGGCCCAAACGTCCGGAGGTTGCCAATTGATATCAAATGGTTCCTCAGGAGGAGATCAGGTAGCAAGAGGAAGAATACTCGGAATAATAGAATTCGAGTAACCCAAAGGCCTAGTAGGCTAAGATGCCTCTGAAGAAAATTCGGGAGAAATATCTCCACTACAAGGTAATGAAGGGGATGACAAAACTGGTGATTCTGCCACTATGACTTTGTCTCAAAAAAATGAGAGAAACGAGATGACCAGATCGAGGCTTCAAGACCAAACACTAAGGAATTACTTAAGAACAAGCCAAGAAAATACCTTTAATGGGCGTATGATCGTAGGTAATCAATTTTATGACACTGAAACAAAACTCTACCTTTTCATATTTTAAGAGTCAATAAAAGGGAAAAAGGTGACTCTAACCACTTTCAGGTTGGACAAGCTTGAAAATACAAGTGTTCGATGATCTTTTCAATTTTAGGGAGTTACAGAAAGATCAAAGTGACTACTCAAGAAATCTAAGCAAGAGGGTGTACCAAGTTTCCATGAATTTCAATACACGCCTTGGTGATCAAATGAAAGAAAAATGACCAAGGAATTAACGTGCGTGCAGGTAGTCTCCCCGAATGTTGTGTTCGGTGTATCATGGTTACAGGGTGGCAGACTCGGCTTCCTATGGATAAAGGATTCTCCCTTTATATACTCAACGGTACGGGGAGCACAAGTCCATGCTAGTGTTGTCTAATTCCATATGGCGAACGAAAGCTACTAGGTTTAACGACGTCGGAACACGTCACTAGCCTAGACCTATAAATATGAACGTTAAGTTTCAATGCTTCCTTAGGTTGATTGAGTTCATTTTAAAGTTGATATTGAATTAATGTTGCAACTTCAAGGCCTTACCGAATGTAATCTCGAATCCCTAATGCACAACTATATGCGAAATAAAATCATTCCAATTCGATGAATAGCTAGCTAAGAGAGAGATAGAAATTCACAACAAAGAAGCACGCAATTGAATGCAAGGAGAACTATTTCTAATTCATCTAATACGACCGAAGCAGAAAACAAAAAGATCTGTCCTTGTTCACTAAAAGCTACTAATGCAAAAGAACGCTTTTCACTTTCAATTAGAGAGAAAGAATGAAAATTTTGTTCTTTTAGATTAATGAGAAGAAACTATGCACTGCTACACTAAAAGACAAAATGACTACAAGTTTTGAGCAACTCGAGCAAAATTATCAAATGCAAAAGAGACCAATTCAATACAAATGTAAAAAACGCTCAAAAAAGACATGCACTCCTTCACGCAAAAAGAATAATTTCAAATTGATTCAGTGAGCAATGTAATCTATGCTCAAGGTGACAGAGGGAAGGTCAGAAGAACACCAAGATGACAGTTCAACGACCCAACGACATTGATCAAGAGATCATGCATTTCGCTTAAAATTGAAAGTTCTTGAAACTATACCGAACCTGAGCGACTAGGTAGATCTCGTCATTGGGATTCCGATGTCGCGAATGGTTCGAAAACCAGATGTCGTATGAGGGAGATATCGCGTTTTGTTCTAAATAGGCAAAAAATTAGCAGAACAGGTGCAGTGCTGATGTGGCAGGTCCAGTTAGCAATGCATTAATTCTTCTCCAGAAGTAGATATTGACATTGTGCCAAGTGGCACCACCGGATTTGGCGAGGATGACTAGGAAGTGAAAAAAAAAAATTCCTAAGTCTAAGTTGATTTTATTAATTTCCATTTCATTTTATGATGGCCAATGGGGAAGGGCCATGTGGCATGCCACGTACCCCCCCCCCGCCCCATGGCAGGCAGGTTGGATTAAGGTCAAATGGTGGGATTAATTGGATATATATATATATATATATATGTGTGTGTGTGTGTGTGTGTGTGTGTGTGTGTGTGTGTGTGTGTGTGTTTATTATAAAGTTTTTACCCACATTTCGGCGACGTCAACCAAGTTTGGAGGAGTTCTTCTAATCAGTATGGCAGAGGTTTAAATGGAGGCAAGCTTCAAGTCCGGTAGAGAAGTTTCATTGGCATTTTTAAACAAAATTATTGTGGAAGGGTGGGGGTTGAACCCACGACCTACCACCCGCCAACAATGTCGTGACCAACTCTCCTATGCATTGGGTCTCAACCAACTAACGTCTTCGCATTACCTTATATTTTATGTGCTTGACGATTAGGGGTTGGAGGGGGCCAGCCCCCTACCCATATGTCTTCAGCCCATGAACCAAGGGCTACCACCAGCGTGCCAACCAATTACAATAACCACCATCATTATTGTTAGGCCTTGTCACATGGCCATGATCCGAAGTTATCCACATGGTTTAAAATTCGACAGTTTCAGTTACCATAGCTTCTAACGCAAGTTTACACCACTACAACCACAGTTGCGGCCTTAGTTCCGCTCGTGATAAATGTTATCCGTGGGGTTTTGGGGTTGGCATGTGGCCACCCCCTGCCCTTAACCATGATGTTAGATGCCAGTGGTTAAAGAGTTGGCGGGATTTTTAGCGCGCTTACCATTTTTGGAGTTTTGGCCGAATTTAACTCCAGTTAAGTGGAGGTTTTGTAGATGAGATTAGAAAAATGGCTAGGGAGGTCAATTTTAGACCAATTTGGGGGAAACAAGATTCTACCTAGACTAATTTGAGCATTCTGGAGCCACTGATGCAAAGAAAACAACCATTAGAGGCTTGTAAACACATGTATTTTCAATTTTTAGCATAATGACAAAGAGGGACATGCCATTGGGAGTTGGACCAGCAGATGTAGCCCGGGAGGGGTGAACTGCTTCATCATGCCTATTGTGTAAAACTTATGTGTGATGTTATTTCTCTATTATACACTGTTTTATAGTTTTGTTTAGGCTTTTTGTCATGCTTAAAACTCAAAAAATCATCTATGTTTCATGGTTAAAATACTCATTCCTTAAGCAAACAAATGGAGTCAAATTAAACATGGTTTTATTACTGAAAGGACACTTAGCATAGCAAAATAATACACTCATTTTAGATTAGACATGTAGAATCGAAATAAAAGATCAAACAATCAAATGATAAGTTGAAAAGATAAAAGACTAGACTGACTCGAACGCAACTCAGAAGGCTCGGTGAGGAGGTGGTCGACCAAACGGAAAAAGACACCTAGAAACCATAGGATGACGAACCACACTGATCATATGAGGGGAAAACGACTGAGAATAATGATACAGGAGAGTCAAAACAATTCAAATGGACTAATTGAAAAAGGAAAAACCAATCCAGAGGCAAGACACACTAACAAAACTTAGGAAAGAGGCCAAAATCCTAACCTACAGGATTTGGTGTGTATGTTCAACTGTAATCCATGTTGAATAGGGGAAATTGCACCTGTAAAAAGGGAAACAAGTGCCAATCGGTGCGACTATTAAAGACACAGTAGCATCGAGCTAGAAAACTAAGGAAAGGATAAAAAGCCACGAAGAAAAAGCCAGACTCAATACTTCGAGATTAGGTATGATGGTTGAAAACAGTCGGACAAACAAAACACTAGATGAACAACGAGATACAATAAACACACTCCTCCCTAGTGTATTCACCAACTTGCTGAGCAGGAAAATCCCCTCTGCGGACAGAGACGATACCTCTAGCCCTAGGGTGGGTCTGGCAACAAGGGAACATGTTGGACTTTGGAATCTTAGCTTATAAATGAAAAAAAAGTTGGGATAGATAACCTAACTTGGTCAACCGCTCTTGTCGTGGCTTGTAGCAGCGATCTTCTTATCTTTGTCTTCACACGTCGCAGTCCTTCAGTGATAATATTTGTACCTGCACAAAGATCAAGTGAACGATGACAACATACGAAATCATACTTTCATTTACAACTATTAGATTGGTCAAGGAGAATCAAACATTTTTCATATGATTGAATACAAAATTGGAACCAAAAACCAGTCATGTATTAATGATAGAAAAAATAATTTTACAACCTTAATGCCTTGACGTTGCAGCCTCCTTCGACGGGTTCAGTCAGGTGCATCTCAAGCATTCGTTCAGAATCAGACTCGATGAGGAAATGGGCCTAAACTCTCTCTCAAGAATGGATTCCTCTCTGCCTTATTCTACACACCAGCTATAGTAATGGATATTCAGCTAGCTGAAACAATGTGAGAAGGAAGTATTTATAGGAGAGGAGAGAGTGGTTTGGGATCCCTCATAAGGTGGAAGAGAGGTCTTATCCCTTTGGGGAGTTGCACAATTGTAGGAAACAAGAAGGCAAAGGGAGGACTTTTTTTTATTCAGTCAAACAAACCATGATGACTCCGCTCATGAAGTTTTTATGCATGTAAACTTCGTTTCTATTTAAAAAACTTTCCAAAAACAACTCGGTGCAGGTGCCCCACTAAGACATAGTGCTAATGGGCGTGAGGCCCAGTGTTAATTTCTCCATGGGCGTGAAGCCAGAACTGCCTACCAGCGCCGACCCAAAATCACATGTTTTTGAGAGTCTGCTTGAGGAATGATCAACAAGGGAAATGTTATTGACATGCCAAGGGATGAAATGACACTTATAGCAAGGTATGACAATACACATAAGTCACTGAAATGGTCCTCCAATGTTCGGGATGGGGATTGCAAGGACGGTGACAAAATACTGTGTAACAATTATGTACATTAAAAGAGGAACAACTATAGGCTGAAGAAATAGAGCATCAAGAGCTGGTGGATAACCAGTGGAGATCTACTATCTGATTGGGAGAAGAGACTGGACAAGAGTCTTGAGGTCTACCTCCTTAGATAAATAATCTGTTGTGATTTCCTACTTTGGTGAGGGGCATGGGGGGAGTGGAGGAAGTTGTCACCTCACTTAAGGTTGGGCGGAAGCCATCGGAGTTATAGAAAGTGAGATAAGTAAACTTGAATTAAAAATAAACTTGAATGTTTTTCCATGTGAAATTTATGCTCATATATAGAAATAGAAATTTTATTTTATGTGATTTTTCTGGTAAAATAACTTACAGAGGAAGAAAGCTTTGTAGGGAAGGGATTACAGAAAATATTTTGTACTTATGAAATTGACCTTTATATCATTTAAACCATGGGTGGAAACTGTAAACATGGCAGGTTTGACAGTCTAAGACTTAGGAAGCAAATCCCAAGAAAAAGAGATTTTGTCCTGAAGACAGGATTTAACAAGTACACAGACTAAGGGAATAAGACCCTTAGAGTGGTCCAGACACTCATCTAGAATGACGCTAGAAGAAAATGTAAATAGAGTAAACTGTCAAAATATTAAATATCTAAGTACAAATAGTAACTACTGTGTGAAAACAAAGATTCTGAAAGAACTGGTCTTTCTTACTCAAACATTATACAGTCTTAAATCCAATTATATTAGTAAAATAACATTATGCATTTATAGACATGCATTTACGGATATTTTTCATTTATAGACATATGCATTCACGGATAATATGCATTTACAGACATTAAATATTAGTAGATAAAATGAATCAAGATTAATCATAAACTTTAGAAAATTGTGTGTGTGTGTGTGTGTGTGTGTGTGTGTGTATCCCTTAAAACATAACCGGAATTGTATTCAAATGAAGGAACCATGGACTACTGTAAAGTATTCATTATAGAGGCTTGAGGAAGAAGTTGAAATTATGCATTCTACAATAACAAAATTAATATAGAGAATATAACGAAAAATGTCATAAGAGAAGTCGATAATTCATCCACAGACCTATTAAGTATTGACAATAGAGAACCAATAATTGTAATAGCGTAGCTCTATAAATGGAGCCTAGTATGTTCATAATACTTTAATTAAGTACAGTGGAACCCCGTGGGTTCGGAACCTTCAATTAAAACTTGGGTGGTTTCAATACCAACCCTATGTCAAAAACATGGGCAATCCAGGACAGTGTTCTGAAGATGTCGTTGTGGATTTATATACATAAACAAAATAAATGTGCATCTGAAGGGATAAATAACAAAATCGATCATATAAACCCTGTCAAGATCTGAGGAGACAACCCTCGACTCCACAGGAAGGAAAACCAGAGAGAAACCCTTGTAGGGTCGGCATGATTGAAAACCCTTGAACCGGAGAAGACAGTGCCAACAGCTAACTAAACAAACAGTGGAGAAATAACAAATGCACCTGAAAGAAAATGAAGGTGCCTCAGAATGTATCTTCTTCTGGAGAAGGTGAAAGCGCCAACGGTAAACATGGGTGGAAACCTTACCTATAGGAGGAGAAGATACTTTCTGTTAGTAAGAACTTAAAAATAATGCATTGTAAACCAAGAAAACTAGAGAGAACTAGAGGAAAATAACTCCATTACCTTGGGTCTACCGGAGATTGTAAATCCTCGAATTTGCAAAAATAATTTATAAAGTCTTGGGTATGAGACCGTATACATGTACAAAGGTTAAATTAAAAGATTCAGTCTGGGAGATTGATGGAGGAAAAGCATATAGTTGCCGAGCTAACCAAATTAAGAGGAGTTACATGTAAATGTCGCATAGAAGCAATGTCATTAACTAATGCCCGCACAGAGAGCCAAACAGTAATCAGTGCACCATGGCCACACTGCGGTCTAGCCTCAGTCAAGTAAAGAAACACGCTAAAGTCGCTAAGCATTAGGGCTCTTCCAAAACAAAAAGAACAATGGAGAATCCAGTATAATAGGCTCACCATTTCATTAGTCGTCGTGTTTAAAACCCTGATCAGCAAGAAAGCAAGGTTGCAGAGCTCACAGACAGTCGTGGCGGAGGCACAAGAATGAGGTGGTTAAGGTTCGGACGGGGGTAGGCTATTACCCTAATGGACCCCGATTTAATCACCACCATCGATGTTGCGGACAAATCAACGAAGGACATGGAGCCAAATGCCAATGCAAAGGGATTACAACGAGATTCGAGGTGAAGGACTGTCAACACATAAATTGCATATCAAAACTTAATCCCATGGAACGAATAATCTATGCCAAGATTGATAATTTGTACCCCACATGGTCATGACCATAATGCTTATTAAAACCGCCTCTAAAACGAGAGTAATAATCTTTATAACCTTTATAATAATTACAAAAAACAAATGTATGATATAACGAGCCAAAAGGTTAATGTTTGATATGATAAAGACACTTGACCCACCAAATTATGTTTGCAAAAAAATATTATATCCATGTAGTTTTATCTTTATTCAGAGCTTCATATTTTTTTAGTTTCAAGTGCAATGTATTTATGTTATTTTCCAACCTTGATAATTAGAACTATAATCCCTAATGAGTCTAGAAAAGTAAGACAGTAAAATCATTAAAAAAAATAAATAAATAAATAAAATTATAAGAGATAGTTTTATATAGATGAACGTTACGTAAAGATATCCTACCTCTCTCAAAATATCATCATATTTTTATGCAAGCATAGGCCATGGAACAAATAACACCTATAAAGTATTAACACTCAAACTTGTTCTATATTTATACTAATCTATTATCAAAAAGAGAAACTTGAAACATCGCATAAACCTTCGAAACACACAACATAAAATATACTCATGAATCCCTACTTTTTTAAGGTACTGTAAGATGGATACTTTGATTCTCTTTATTATAAAAATTATAAGCAGTTTTGGATTTAATCATATATAGCTAGAGTGACGGAAGCTCTTTGTTTTGTCCGTAAGTGATTGATACTCGGAAAAAGTAATCAATTTTTTTGTTCGCACTTTTTGTATAGCGCAAGATACTACAATAATCCTTGTACTTCACAAATCCACAAAAATGTTATCTACATTTGAAATTTTGTTAATGTTTAATAAAATTACTTTGACTTTTTCTATTCCTTACAAAATTCTTTTTTAATGGAGTTGTCTTTTTAAAGTGTAATTTTTGGAGTTGGGTGGATTTTTGGTTTGAATTTAGAGTAAATTTTGGTTTGTGTTGTTTAAATTGATTTTTTAATTGTATATATGAATTTA
The DNA here is from genome assembly GCA_034641835.2 of Pinus albicaulis. NCBI lineage: Eukaryota > Viridiplantae > Streptophyta > Pinopsida > Pinales > Pinaceae > Pinus > Pinus albicaulis. Next base: position 632,445,271 of record CM076569.1, read on the forward strand.
GTTTCTTCAAAAATTTGTTGGACACTTCGATTGTGCAGAGTTCACCCATCAAACTTGTAATTTTAATGAATCTCTATCTTATAACCAAATTAGATCAAAAAATAAACCAAAAAACTTTTAAAAATTCGAATTTAAAAACAATTTTTTTTTTTTAAACATAACAAACAAAATCAAAAGTTGAGTTCACCTAATTCACATCAATAATTTGTCTGTGTGGCCCACAATCTTGAAACAAGACAATATACTTTGAGGAGCTTTCGGTGATCCTCGCTTGTTTTTCTTGGGATACCTTGATGTGATCCAAGTCAGTAGCCTTTGGGATTCTGAAGATCTATGCAGATTCTAGAATAATAATGTTTCTCTTTCATGGAAATTTGTCATGCAATTTACAGTTGTTTTCTTGGCTTCGTCCCTTCTCACTCAGCTTGTGATTACGCTCCAGCTGAGCCTTATCCCAACTCGGCAAGAAGGAATTGGTTATAAGTGGAAGATATATCCAGAGACTGAGACACTGTGAACATGGCTAGCGTATCAACAGGTAGAGATAGTTGCTATTTTTTCATGGCTGAGAATTGAGTGAAATTAGTTTAAATCTGATTCCTTTAGATTTTGTGCACTTGTATTTGAGAATCTAAATTATAAAATTGAAAAAAATTATACCCTTTACTGAGTTTTGCTATTGTAAAGTAAGTTGATGAATTACAAAATGGTTCTTCAATCAATCATGATGTGCTATTGTAAAGTAAGTTGATGAATTACAAAATGGTTCTTCAATCAATCATGATGTTTTATATACCATTTTTTTTTGGTTGTGTGATTGAAATAATGAGATTGAGATTGTCTTATTTTATAAAATTAAATATTTTTTTATTTATTATTAGCTTTTAATATATTTAAAAATTAGATATTTTTTTATCATATTTTTAAAGAATTATTGATTCAAAATTTCAAAATTTTTAATAATTATAACATAATAACTAAAGTATCTACAGCATAATCACAATATAAAAATATGTTAGCAATCATTTAACAACTAGGAATTAGAGAAAATAATTAGTATAAGATCTTTGGCAATAGATCTTCAAATAGAAATAATGTATGTGATATGCCGTTCAATTTGAGCAAGTGGATCCTCCATTCTCTCCATATACAGCAATTGGTTTCTCTCTTTATCTTTTACTTCTAGGCATTGTTCATTTTACCATGCTTCTCATTAAAGACCCTGCTCAACAAGGTTTTTATTTGGCAAGAGAGAGATAAGACTTGAAAATTTTGTACAATTTAATTTAATATTAAAAATAAAACTTCATGATGTTTAAGTCTATATCAAATTATTATAAAAATCAATTTTATGTGGAAAAAAAAAAGTGATGTAAAGAGATTATTTTGGATTTAGATTATTGAATCTATATAAAATTAGTGGTTTATTTGTTCTATGTTTTGAAGCTTTTTTGGTAGAATTTGCCTAAAACATTTGGTAGGGTTTGTTAAAATTATAAGTTTGAATTGTGAACTCTCCACAATGTGAGTGTTCGCTAAATTTATGTATACATTCAAAAACACATTTTAAAGAACTAAAACTTCTTCTTTTTTGTAAACTTGGGAGTGCCTAGCTATTCATTCATCTAAACAAAATTGCAAGTTACATTAGTATATATACTTGATGGCCTCAACATGCCTGTAGGAAACCATTCATCTAAACAAAATTGCAGGTTACATTAGTATATATACTTGATGGCCTCAACCTGCCCATAGGAAACCAGGTCAGGTCTGTTGACCATCTCAAAGAGTTATAAGCCAATCAAAATTGAAAAAGTTTGAATCTGTCTCTAGCTATCTTAACAGGTCTATTGTCTATCTTAACATCTATAAGCATATAAAAACCAAAATTGAAAAAGTTTGAATATGTCTCTAGCTATCTTAACGGGCCTATTGTCTATACTAACATCTATATACGTATAAAAGAAGTAAATGCTATCAATTATCTGCATATCAACCAAAAAACAAGTATCCACTAAGCTCAATCATCAGATGATTCAATGGGTGCCAGTTCCTTAACACTTAACCCAGGGATGTCCACTTGGTTCATGTTCTGAAGATGCCTATCTATTCGTCCAACGCTGACTTTAAAGAACAAAAACTTGGAATCTAACCAAAAAAACTGTTTAGCCAACTTCCAATCAACAACTTTAAAACATAAAATGATTAGACAACACACCCCAAAAATTCTTGAAAGGCAAAAGAAAAAATTTATATCACCCAATTTAGAATTTCAAAATAGATCCACTGATTTTCACACCTCCAAACTCATCTTCACAATTTCAAAAAAAAAATTTAAAAACTTTATAAATTTTTAAATTAATTTATGGAACAATTTACCTATCAAATTCCATCCCAATCTAACTACTTCCAAAAACATCACCCACCGTACCACACCATTTTTTAAAACAACAATTTAGTGCCTTTGGTTTGTAGCGTGAATCAAAAGTCGGCACAAAAGTATTCCTATTCCTATTCCTCACCGCATCGAAACTTGGCACATGTAGTGGGCCCACACGACTCATCAAACCTCCATGGCATTTCACACCACTCGTTGTTGCTGACCTCGGGAGTCGTGCCCTCTTTTGAATGTTCTCCTCACTCTAAAGTCTAAACATTATCTCTTCAATGTGGAGCGAAGGAAATCCTTAATTTCTTGGTTATTTTTAGCTATAAAAACCCAAGTCCCAGGACCTCCTTGATATCTGTCACTTGATCCGGGATTGAGTGCAAATTTCCATTGGATAGTGTAGTTCATTAATTTCATTCCAGAAACTCCTTGATCTCTGTCACTAAATCTGGGGTTGCGAGCCACGTTATTGGGTAGCGTGATTCATTAATTTTGTCCCATAATTTCTGTAACTTGACCTGGGATTGCTAGCCACTTTCCATTGGGTAGAGTAGTTCACTAACTTCTTTTCTATACTCTCAAAAGGAAGCTACTCTGTAAGATATACAGAGTTTGTTGTCTGCAGAGAGCAACATCAATCATGTTGGAGGGGAAGGGGGTAGTGGAGACATCAGACATGCCTGAGAAGATGCAGATCCAAGCCATGCAGTGTGCATCGCAAGCTCTAGACTTGTATGATGTCTCTGATTACACAAACATTGCTCGTCATATTAAAAAGGTCAGTTGTAATCCTTGTTGTTGCTGTGTTCCTCACAGTGTTCATAGATATTCATATTGTTGAGAACAAACAATTTCACTTCATCTTCATTCACTTTTTTAAGGCAATTATTAGGTGGGTTTGGGGTTTATGACTTGTCTTTCTTTTCCTGAATAAGTTTATGAATCTTGAATTTTTTTAATTTACACAATACTTCATAACACATTATAATTTACAATATATTTCATTTTCGATTCCCATGCTTTTGGGGTCTATGACCGGGGAGAAAAAAAAAGCTGTTTCTTTTTATTAAAACAGTCCTTGGATCTTTTAATTTTACAGAATAAGTCATAACCAACTATAAACTACACCACACTTCATTTTCAATCCCCACACCTTTACAGACTTATCATGAAAACATCTGCCATAAAAACTAACCCACCCTTGGAACTATTTCATAAATGTTCATATTAATAAGAATATCCTGATTTTTTTTTTTTCTATTCTTTTGCAGGAATTTGACAGTTTTTATGGATCTGGATGGCAGTGCGTTGTGGGGACGAACTTTGGTTGTTTTTTCACTCATGTTGAAGGCACATGCATCTACTTCTGCTTGGAAACGCTGAATATATTGATGTTCAAGGGAGCTTAATTCATGGCCATCTATGTAATCAATCACCCACCTTTGTATTTATTCTCTTGTAATCAATCACCCACCTTTGTATTTCTTCTCTTGTGGACCAGTGTGAGAAGAAATGAAATGTGTTGTTTATATGTATAAAATGGATATCAGTACAGACCCTTGCAGTTCAGTTCTGGTAGTTCACAGGAGAAAGCTAGAAACACCGACTTTCAGAGGAGTTCATATGTTATGAAGTATATTGTGTAAGATAGAGCCCACCCAATTAGTGCAAGGGCAAGTGCCATATCATTTTGTGCAGAGCTAGAGCTATGGAATAACATCTTCTGATTAGAAGTTGTTTTTGGATTTTGTAATTATCAGAATTCGGTTTTATGATTCAAAACCTTAAGTTTAATATAGTTTTTTCTTATTACTCTATTTTTTCTCCATGGAGTTGTTCCATTACACTAAATTTAATCAACATGAATAAAATTAATTGTATATTAGTCTATTCAACTTTTCTCCATCCAATTAATTATTTAATTAACATGAATAAAATTAATTGTTTATTACTTTATTCAACTTTTTTCCAATTATTTAATGGAGTTGTTCTAATACAACTTTATGATCTATTTCAATCATATTTTGAAATTTAATCAATATGGATGAAATTAATTGTTTAATTGTTTGAAAGAAATAAAGAAATAAATTATTTTAAAGTTTATTAGGCTAAAAATAATTTATGAGACAGATTGCTTTTCCATCTGGTTATCCTTTTCCTGTAAAGTCTTACAATAAAGACTCCCAACTTCTCCAAGAACTCGTATAATTTTGATTTATCAAAAGTCTTGAGAGTTAGCTTAATTGATCGAATTCACATCCCTAAAACACCATTATTAATTTTCCTGACCCTCCTTTAGATTATTAAAGTTATAAATCCAAAGCACTTCTTGATATCAAAAAAGGAAATCAATTTGGTAAAAATACAAGGCATTTAAATTTACTTGGGAGAAAATGTTGACATGGAAATTAGAGAAAATGAAAGAAATGTGTTGACAAAAGTAATCTTTCCCTTTATCCTTTATCTGTTAATTAGAAGACATTGTTTCATGTTTTTTTTTTTTTTTTCAATCAGAAATTCGTTATTTATCCTTTTTACTGTTTGTACTTGAATTTTTTTGAAGGAATGATTTCTAAAGAACTGTAGTGTTGATAAAAGATGAAAAAGTTACTGCATAATATTGCTCAGTTAAAATACTTTACTGAAGTCTTTGTGTTCACTGTATGTTCAATTGGGCTTCACTGATGATGTAAAGTACGTGCTCTAATTTTCTTGCACTCACCGTCAATATTATGGGAGCCTACCGAATCCATCATCTTACTGCTCAAATAATACAAATCAAGGAATTGGTGAAAAAGATTTAGTGGAAGCGAGGTTCATTACAGTTGTAGTGCACAATTTGAAGCGCTGTTTAGAACCCTAGCCTATAGGTTCGTAAGATGAAACAAGGAAAAACATGTGTCATTGAAGAATATTTTATGTTTAATTTAGTTTAATATTAATTTTCCGGATAAGATTTTGATTCTTGAGAATCACAACAAGGAATATAAAAGAGACAGCACATCGGTCGGTTACTTGAAAAAGAAGGGAAGTCGATAAATATATGTTTATCTTTAGATAACGAAAAGTTAGAAAAAAAAAATATATATATATATATATATATATATATATATATATATATATATATATATTAAAAAAAAAAAAAAGATAAAAAAGAGTGGTTTTTAAATTGAAATTTAAAATTATAAAATATATTTGAGAATGTAAATTTACGTGATTCATAGCTATTTTTTACTATAAATTTTTTCTTAAATTATAATACAGATTTTTGGATTTATGAGTTTTAAATCACTAAGTGTGGTTTATCAAAAGTTTTGATGATGAAATGGGTTAACTCAAGAATCTGTAATGTGATTTATTGGAAGAACTATGTTGCTGGGTGCCGGGGAACAGGTATCGGGTATGGTTAGATGCTTTACGTCAAGTTGGGAGATGCAATAATATAATACATAAAAATTTAATATATATTAAAAATAAAAATAAAAATAAAATTATTTATTTATTTCCATCCAAAACTTTTCTATCAAATTCCATGTAGATTCCATCTTGCAATGAAATATGTAAAAGATCAAACTTTGAAACACTGCCACAAAAACTTAAAATATTAATTCATCAACAATTTTCCAATCAAATTCCTTGCTAGCAAAGAAATATGCACAATTCCCAAACTGGAAAAAAGCACAACTCCCAAGCTGGAAAAAAAGGTTGTTATTACTAGTTTATTATGTGTTGGAATTAATGCTTACATCCTATATTTGAGATGTTAGTTTGTAATGGTTGAGAAATTCTCTCAACCTCTCTTTCTAACTTAGGAATAAGTTAGATCTGAGAAACTCTATATATTAGAGTAATCTTAATGTAATCTCTATGTGTGTTGGTGTGGAATATATGATTGTTCTAAACCATTCTTTATCATAGTATCGGAGCCTCAGTTGAGAGGCTTAAAACTTATGTAGTGTGGTGAGTGATTGCAAAAACTTTTAGCTCTGTGTTTTTTTTTATTCAACGTTGAAGTGTGAGTTGACTGGAGCTGTGGAATTTATTTGCATAATTGATGCATGGTGTGGTCCAATGTCATGCAGTGAGATCAACGTTGTCAAAACTCAGTTCAAGATTTATTTAGCCTGTGAATATATCTGTGGATTTGTTCAACAAGCCGACATCACTGTATCCAATAGTTTAAAATCAGCGCAGCACAGATTGAACAAGCATTTTTTCTGTGGAGACCTCTCCTTTTAATTGAGCGAGAAGAGTTGTTTTCTCTTCTATCCATCAAGCGACTCACAAGTATTTCTTCCCACCTCTCTGTGGATCGGTGATTGTTAGAGGAGGAGTTGGCTGCAAGGGAAAGTGGCATGCGATTTTCACAAAGCAGTCGTAAGTTTTTTTAATTGCAGAAAGGTACATCGATGCTAAAGGTTAAAATTTTGTTTTCTTCTTTCATCATGGAATTCATGGTTTTAGAAAAATTTAGTGGCTTAAATTTTCCCTCATGGAAAGTAAAAATACAAATGCAAATAATGAATAAAAATTTGTGTGGCATAGTGAATGGTTCAAAAGTAGCACCTAAAGATGCCAAAGAGTTAATTGAATGGTGAAATAGAGATGACAAAGCTAAGTCCATTATTGGACTTTCTCTTTCAGATTCGCAATTACATCTTGTAGATCTCACTAAATCATCTAAGGAAATATGGGAACATTTGGCTCAACTATTTGGTGTAAAATCTACAAATGCAAAATTTTCCATAAAGGTGCAATTATTTAGACTGAAAATGAATGAGGAGACACCTATGTCCAGTCATGTAAATAATTTAATGTCTCTTTTAAGACAATTAGTTGAAGCGGGTGTGAAGATGGAGGATGAAGATGCTAAAGCACTATTACTAAATAGTCTTCCTTCAAGTTATAGTAATGTTGTCTTCACTTTGAGTCAAATGTCTTCACAAACATTGCATGAGATAATTGCAACACTTCTGGCAGAGGAAAAGAGACTAAAACTGGAGGTTACAGAAGAGAACTCTCCAATAGAAAATGCATTGTTGACAAAGACAAGGACGAAAAATAAAAACGTAAACAAAGGTGAAATTGAATGCTGCTATTGCAGGAAAATTGGGCATACAACGTGGAATTGCAGAAACCGTGCTAGTGATGTGTTAAAAGGGAAAGAATCAGCAAATATGAATATCCATTGAATTCGGATGATGAATTCAATGAAGAATTTGAACCTCTTAAACTTTTTTAGAACAACTACACTTCAGGCTCAACATGGATGGTTGTCCAGATAGTCTAGTAGTTGTGGATCTAGGGAAGGATCCCTCATTCATTGAAGACGTGAAGTGGTCTTCTAATGAGGTTATGTGACAGTATGGGATGTTGTCCGGTAATTGACTTCGAAAGGTCCTTGATTTGGGAGTTCAGGAGTCAAACTCGAGAATCCAACTTACCAACTACACCTTTTCAAGGGTTATGAGGCAACTTTATGGAGCCTATTTTGATAAGTTGTAAACCAATTAAAGAATGATTGTGTATTTTTTTGTTTATGGGTGATTTCAATAAATTTATGTAATGTAAGAATTAAGAGGGGATGTTGGAATTAATGCTTACATCATATATTTGAAATGTTAGTTTGTAATGGTTGAGAAATTCTCTCAACCTCTCTTTCTAACTTAGGAATAAGTTAGATCTGAGAAACTCTATATATTAGAGTAATCTTAATGTAATGTGTGTGTGTGTGTTGATCGAATACACGTGTGTGTGGAATATATGAGTTTTCTACACCATTCTTTATCATTATGTGATTCGGTATATTATAGTCAACTTCGAAATTCAATTTTGGAAATTTATAAAATGAAACTCACTAACAAGCTACTCTTTCTCTTTTTGACCATCATTGTAATTCGTTGAACCTTACCTTTAAAGCTTCAAAATAGACTTCAAGAAAACAGACTTATTTGCAATTGTTGAACTTCAATATTTGCAACAGAAATTGTCAAAGAATGACTGGAAATTGTCTATATTTTGTTGAAATATTTTCTACATCTCCAAGTCTTTGTGGCAATGACTGGAAATTGTCTATATTTTATTGAAACATTTGCTACATCTCCATGTCTTTGTGGCTTTAAAGAGCTCATGCAGTCCATCCCCCTGAAGTGGCATGTATCACTTATAAAATAAACAAATAGTAGTTTATTTGTTAAAAATAGATACCCGAAACATGAAAATTTTCTCAAAATAGATACCTGAAACTTCAAAATTTGTTGCACTGAAGCTCCCTAAAAGCTCCAAAGTACCTGTTGAAGGTCCTACGGTTTTGGAGTGTTTCCCACCAGCTCCGGTGGCTTTAAAGAGCTCATGTAGTCCATCCCCTGAACTGGCATGTATCACTTAGAAAATAAACAAATAGTAGTTTATCTGCTAAAAATAGATACCCGAAACATGAAAATTTGCTCAAAATATATACATGAAACTTCAAAATTTGTTGCACTGAAGCTCCCTAAAAACTCCAAAATACCAATTGAAGATCCTACGGTTTTGGAGCATTTCCTACCAACTCTCACGAACCTGAGAGCATGGGGTACCTGCTTTCCAATGCCTAAGAGTGATACCCATATAACTATGGGGAAGAAGTATTTTAAAATTTTATAAAATATAAATAATACAATTTTTTGTATTTAAATACTAAGAGGATTTCCTTTTAAAGAAAAAATAAATTTTAAAATTTTAATTAACTTTATTTTATTTTTATTTTTTAATATATAACTAGAAATAATAAGAGTAAAAAATATTAATATAATTAAATTTGGAATATATTATAATTTTATTTAAAATTAAATAAAATAAAACCAAAAATTCGATAATATATCTATCATAAAAATATCATAATTATTAAAAAAAAAGATATTGGAATGTTTTTCCAATTTATATCCTCTAATAGATATTATATAATATAACAAATGCATTTCCTCATTTTATTTCAACTTTAAGAAATCAATTTTTTCATAAAATACTTTAATAAAACATTTTAATTCTTATTAACAAGAAACAATATTAGATTTCTACTCATCATCATTACAATGTAGTTGCAAGTTTTCTCATTGATCTAATCATAGTTAATTTTTATTTATTAGTATTAATTATAAGGGCTAAAAAATAATAAAGACAAAAATTTCATTATAAAAATAAAACAACTAATAAAATATTGTATTGTTAGATGTTATCACAAAAAATTAAGAAATGTGATTAACTAATGATCCAAAATTATTAAGAAATGATTCGGATTGATCCAAAAGGGATTAGTAGTCAAAAAATCAAAGTCACTGTATTTGAGAGAAACGCATTCCATCACGTAGATCTCAGAAAATTATTCTAACGCAACTTGAATGGGCGAAATCTGACTCTGTATTCAAAAGTTATTCAAGGTCAAAGTTCTGGTCAAAGAAGGTCAAAGTCAAAGTCAAACTGGTGATAGTCAGCGATCAACTCATGGTTCCGGGAAGTCAAGGGTCAAGGTTCTGACTGCCACATGGCATTATGGGATAGTGACAAGTGGCAGCTTTTGATTGGAGCAGGTGAACCAATGAAATGTTGAAGGTCAAAGTCAAACTGGTGATAGTCAGCGGTCAACTCATGGTTCCAGGAAGTCAAGGGTCAAGGTTCTGACTACCACATGGCATTAAGGGAGAGTGACAAGTGGCAGCTTTTGCTTTTGATTGGAGCAGGTGAACCAATGAAATTTTGAAGGTCAAAGTCAAACTGGTGATAGTCAGCGGTCAACTCATGGTTCCAGGAAGTCAAGGGTCAAGGTTCTGACTGCCACATGGCATTAGGGGAGAGTGACAAGTGGCAGATTTTGCTTTTGATTGGAGCAGGTGAACCAATGAAATTTTGAAGGTCAAAGTCAAACTGGTGATAGTCACCGGTCAACTCATGGTTCCAGGAAGTCAAGGGTCAAGGTTCTAACTGCCACATGGCATTAAGGGAGAGTGACAAGTGGCAGTTTTTGATTGGAGCAGGTGAACCAATGAAATGTTGATAAATGGCAGCTTCTGGTTGGTGGCATATGGACCAACCGCAAGGTGACATGTGGCCCTATCAGAAGGCGACTTTACGGATTGGCCAAAGTTATGTGTTATTAGACCAACAGACCAAACAGCAATCGATCTCATGACCTTTACTCTACAAATTCTACACCTTATCATTGGGCTAAAATGGTGGGTCTTGTTATAACTATCATGTCACTTATATTTGTAGGGGTAACATTATGTATTTAATAAAAAAAAATGGTGGAGCCCGCTAAAATTGGCATCCCTGCCATATCTAACCTCTGCCAAATCACAATGAACCTTCACGCTATGGAAAGGCTATATATGGTGTGGTGCGGGGTGGTGGGTCCGTTGGCCCCGCCACCAAAACTATTTTAAATTTGTTTATTATCCCATATCATAATGTATCACAATGAATGGTGGGGAGGTCGGGATTTGACCCCCCCACTTCTCATTTTTTTATTATAAAATAGTCCCACCACGCTGAGGAGTGAATAAGTTAATTTTAACATAGCAAGAGGGATTTTTATGCAGAGAAGGGCAGCGAGACAGCAGAACTTTAGAGGCTCATTGTGGAAGTTTTAGGAGCTATTTTTTAGAGCCGAAATTTGTGTTGGGTTTCTCAGGTCGAGCAGAATATAGCAAGACTAGGAAGGAGTCATGTTTATGTAAAAATGATATATTTTAATGGCTTTTATTAATTAATAAAGAGACCTCCCCATTGAATATTGAGCCTAGAGATGTAGGCTTTGAGATAGCTGAACTCCGTTATTGACTTATTAGTGTCGTTTTCTCTTATGTGTTTTGTTGTTTCTCTTTATTTGATGTTATTTTCCTTTCAAGTTGCTTATGTCTTTTAAATTGAGACTTGTTTAATGGTGATTTTAAATACATGAAAACACTTTTAAAGAGTTAACAAACCAAGTATCAATTTCGATCGAGATTCAGATCAAGTAGTATCAGAGCGGATTATTGATAGTTTGGAGTTTAAGTGTGCATGATCACTAGGTGACGAAGAATTTATGAAAGAAGATATTGCTAAAGGGAATGATGAAGAACATTGTTGTAAATTACGCCCTGACAAGCGACCAAAGTGGTTCAAAGAAAAGAAGGGTAAGCAAAAATATGTAGCAGCAATAGCGCCAATAGAGTTGAGTTCAGAATCAGGTGATGAGGCTCAAATTGCAGTAGGTTTGGCAGGTAAATCCGATGGTGGTAATGATTCTGATAGTTCATATGATATGGAAAAGTGAAAATTATTTCATATAAGGGTCAGTATGAAGCATACTAAGATTGACATTTTGTTAGATAGTGGGTCTCAAGCTAATCTAATTTCTGAGGAAGTGGTTAAGCAGTTGGGATTAAAAACTAAAAAGTATCGTAAACGTTACAAACTAAATTGAATGAGAAAAAATCATAAATTTCCAATAACTAAGCAATGTATCTTATAATTTTCAATCACATCTCAATTTGTGGATAAGGTCACATGTGATGTAGTGTCGCTAAATTCATGTGGAATGGTATTAGGTAGCCCATATTTATACGATTGGAAAGCAATCTTCCATAAGGAATAGAATCAATATCATTTGTCTAAAACGGGAATTGAATATATTGTGAATTCTCATCCTATAAAGGAAAACAGATCTTTTCAAACAATGGAATAATTAAAGAAGGCAACTTATGCAAGTAAAACGATTTTTGTACCAATGACAACACTTAGGCATAGAACAATTTTAAAAAATCAGAAAGATATGCATAAGGAATCAGAAATTGTACAACAAGTATCATTGCATGATAAGTTGATTTGTTCCAGTTATGAAGAGACAAGAGGGTACATTTTCATTTATGTCAATATGTTCAGTGGTTTTATTCAACTTCTTTCAATTCAGCAGTATGTGGCTTATAAAAACAAACATGGATGTAGATATGGATGGAAAATGGAATAGTGTGCTTTGCAGTTTTTATGTTGTACTAGTGATTGTGTGGATAAGTAACATGTACAGATTCAGAATAGGTTGGCCCAAAGATATCGGGAAGGTGGAGATACATTGTCTTCACCTTCAAATAGTAAAGACAAACATTTGGAGGTCCAAAAGGTCATAATGGGGACGAATGATCCGAAATGATTAATAAATGATCTAGATTGATCCAAAAGGGATTAATGGTCAAAAATTAAATTTCATCATGTTCGATCAAAACCCATTCCATTGCGTAGATATCCTAAAAATGATTCTAACGCAACTTAAACGAGAGAAATATGACTTCGTATGCAAAATTTATTCAAGGTCAAAGTTATAGTCAACGGTCAACTCATGGTTCAGGGCAGTCAAGGGTTAAGGTTTAGACCACCACTTGGCATCACGAGAGAGCGACAAGTGGCTACTTTTGATTGGAGCAGGTGAACCAATGAAATCTTGAAAAATGGAAATTTATGGTTGGTCGCTTATGGACCAACCACAAGGCGACACGTGGCATTTACAGATTGGCCAAAAGTATGTGTTATCGGACCGACGAACCAGACAGGATTCGATCCTGTAACCTCTTCTCTACAAATTCTACACCTTACCATTGGGATACAATGGTGAGTTGATCCGGATTTATGCAGGAACGCAATAGAATACACATATAACCATAAATAAAAAGATGCAGCGAAAATAACACTTCATTTCATTAATATAAGAGAATTGAAATTCGCTTACATACAGAATGGAAATAAACTAGCTAGGGTGCTAGTAGCGAATCTCTGAGAAGAGATGTGGCGGCTACAGACCTCTGAACTGTGTACCCAATGAGGCTTGAGGGCCTATTTATTATTGAGAAACAGTGGAGAACTCTAAACGTCCAAAAACCTAACCCTAGGAGATGAAGCGCCAAAACTATGGGCCCCGTTTGGGTAAATCGGTGTTTCAACTTCCCAAGGACGTAACTTCAGCATACGATCTCTGTTTGACGCGTATGATACATCGTTAGAAATATCTATCCGAGGACTACAAGTGTTGCAATAAATATCTATTCCAAAATGGAATCATATTCTTCAAACAAACGATGCCCAAAAAACGTCGTTTAGGGCCTCAAAACGGCTTCGGAAGTTCAGGACCTGAAAAACTGCTAAAAATAGTAAGTTGTACCGAAACTGAAAAACTAAAAGAGACAATGGTGGGGCCCCAAGTGGAATAGGTGGGTGGCCACCAATATCCACCTGGATCATTCCACCCCCCTTAGGAAGAAATGGTCCCCATTGTGTTGAGTTCCTTCATGAGATGAGGAAACTTCTGCTAAACTTGGTCCCTTGTGAACCACTTGCCTTGGTGCAGGAGTTGGCCAGCTTTAACAACCCGATACAGTTGGAGCTTCCATTGGCAAGTGTTCTTGATTTGCATGTCCATGATACAATCTGTGGTGGCTTGTTCCATGCAGTCTGGGTTTAACTCTTTTGGTGTGAGTTCTTCCGCAATGTCAGACGTGTCCAGTAGAGGTGGGAAGTAGGGACGAAGGCGGTCTACATTAAATACTGGGTGCAGACCAAGGAATGGTGGAATACTGAGCTCGAAGGAATTGTTCCCTACAACCTTAGTGATGGTGTATGGCCCATATCAGAGCGGGTGAAGCTTGCGGTGGGGTCCAGTGAGGCGCTCCTTCTGCAAATGTAGCTACAGTTTGTCGCCCACTTGGAAATTGTGTGGCACCCGATGTTGATCATGTCATTGCTTGCACTTAGCATTGCTATATCCAATATGTCATGAACCTGTTGGCGGATGTGTTGAATGCGCTCGATGAAGTTGTTTTCTTTGTCAGCTTCAGACTGGACATGAGCCGAATTGGCCAGAGTAGCTGCAAATGGCATGGCTACATCAATGGGACACAGTGGCTGGAATCCCAAGCCCACCTGAAAGGGGTTGTGGCCAGTTGAGTTGTGGACAGCCTAGTTATAACTGTGTTGTACATAGGGGAGGCTCTCATCCCATGTGCGTGGATGCTTTGAATTGTACATGCGCAGAATGTGTACAATCATCATGTTGATGACCTCTGTCTGGCCATTAGTTTTGGGAAGGAAAGTTGGGACTTGGTGAGCTTGGTGTCCAACATTGACCAGAGGCTAGACCAAAATGTGCTGAGGAACATGCTGTCGTGATCTGATATGATAGACTGTGAGATCCCAAATTGAACCCACACTCGTTTGAAGAAGAGTTTAGCAGTGGCTTCTGTTGTGATATTCTTCTTGTAGGCTGCCATAATGGCCATCTTCGAGAACATGTCGACGACCACGAAAACACAGTCGTTTCCATGCTTAGTAGAAGGAAGGCCTGACATGTAGTCCATGGATATGGATTCCCAAGGTCGACTAGGGGTAGGTAGCGGAGTATAGAGCCCTTGCTTATTGATGGTCAGTTTGGAAATGGTGCAAGAAGTGCAGGATCTGATGTACTTCCCGACATCCTGTCGAAGGTTCAGCCAATAGAAATACTTCTGCAGTACTGCCATTGTTTTCTCGACCCAAAAATTCCCAGCTACTCGACTGTAGTGTGCTTCCCATATCATCTTGACACGCTCGCTTGAAGGAACACAAATGTGTCCCAAGTGACATAACAGTGCATCTTGTAGGTGAAAATTTGGAACTTGCGTACCCCCCAAGAGTGCCTTGTATGTGTGGTTGAATTCTGGATCACCCTTGTAGAGAAGCGTCCAATCAGAAATCTTGTGCCCACAAGAGTTGAGAACTGTGGTTATGGCCACGATCGGTGGTCGGCTGAGGCAGTCGGCAACATTATTGGTGCTACCATTCTTGTACTTGATGTTCAAATGAAATTGTTGCAGATATGTGGACCACTTATGATGGCGATCATCCTGCAACTTCCCTTGTGTCTGTATGAACTGCAGGGGTTGGTGGTCTGTGTGGATGATTGTTTCCTTCCCCAAAATGTAATGCTTCCATTGTCGACAAGCCTGCACAATGGAATACATTCTTTGTCATAAGTGGGATACTTGCGAACTGTGTCAGACAATGTCTCACTGTGATATGCCACTGGATGCCCTTGTTCAGTAAGAACTGCCCCAATAGCATAGTTAGAAGCATCTATCTCGATCTCAAATGGTTGTTGAAATTCTGGTAATGTGAGCACTGCGGAAGAACAGAGGCGATGTTTCAATTCTACGGACACCTTCTGTTGATATTCCGGCCAAAAGAATTTTTCTTTCGCTCGCTTAGTGACTTAACTCAAGGGCCAAAGGATATGAGAGAATCCCAACACAAACCTACGGTAGAAATTAGCAAGACCCAGAAAGTTGCGAAGCTCTGTTAGAGTGGTTGGGGCTGGCCAATCCTGAATGACTTGGATCTTGGCTGGATCCACATGCACCCCCCTTTCATCAATAATGTATTCCAGATATTGAACATGGGTCATGCCAAAAGTGCACTTCTCCAAATTGGCACACAACTTGTGTTGTCGTAGTGTTTTGAGGACTTCTCGGATGTGGTGGAGGTGCTCTTCTCAAGTCTGGTTGAAGATCAGAATGTCATCCAAGTATATCACTATAAATGAGTTGGTGAATGGATGCAAGATGCCATCCATCAACCTCATGAATGTTGCGAGAACATTCTTCAACCCGAAAGGCATGACGAGCCATTCGAAAAGGCCCTCCTTGGCTTTGAAGGCAATATTCCACACATCAGAGGGTTCAATTGGTACCTGGTGATACCCAGACTTCAAGTCGATCTTGCTGAAATATTTTTCCCCTTTGAGTTGGTCCAGAAGGTCATCAACCCATGGGATCGGGTACCTATTCCAAACAGTGATCTTGTTCAGCACCCGATAGTCAATACAGATTCTCCAAGTCCCATCCTTCTTCTATACCAACACGATCGGGCTCCCACAGGGTGATGAACTTAGTCGGATGTGACCTTTCTGCAGCAGCTCCTGAATCTGCCTCTTGATTTCATCATTCTCCAGAACAGAGTGCCTATAGATTGGTCCATTGGGTAGCGGCACACCTGGGGTCAGGTCAATGGGGTGCTTGACCTGACAGTGTAGAGGCACCCCTGTGGGTGAGGTGAAGATGTCCCCATACTCCTCCACAACCTTTTCCATTTGTTTTTGTCATGCAGAGGAGCCATTTCTGGAGGTCGTGGCCACAATATTCTTCTTGCCTTGGGGGCGGATCATCAAGAAAACAAATTTCCTGGTTTGTGAAATGAGCTTACTGCATTGTTTTGCAGTAACCAAAGAGATAGTGGGAGGCGATGGTACCTCTGGTATCCTATACAACTTATTTCCCAAAGTAACAATAACAGCGTGAGGTCGGGACTCATACACATCATTTCGCTTCCACAACTATGGTTGGCCTAACAATACATCAAAAACATCAATAGGAGCAATGTCACACAATACCTCATCCATGAAGGGCTTGATGCTATAGGGAAGGCGGCACTGCTGGCCGACGCGAAGATCCTATCCTTGGTGAAGCCACCCGATGGTGTATGGTTGTGGGTACGTTGTGGTCGGCAAGCCCAACCGCTTCACGACAACTGCTGAAATGAGGTTCTTTTGGCTCCCATTGTCGACAATGAACTGTAGCGGGGAACCCTTTACCCACATCTGGGAGTGGAAGAGATGCTCTGCCTCCTCTAGATCTTCTGGTTCCTCCTTCTGGATCTAGTGGCAACAGTGGCGTTGGGCTCCGCATCAATAATCTACTTCCATTTTTCATTCCCCTTGTCAGGTTCTGATTCAAAGTCGGAGCATGCATCTGATTCAGAAGCCCTCATCTCGGCCACTAGCGACTGCTTGGCCCGACACTCATTTGTGTTGTGAGTGGAGATCTTATGGAACTCACACCACTTTCCCATGTCCTTCTTTGGCTTTGTGATGTTGTTCTTTGCTTGTGGCTTTGGCAGGTTGTCTTGGGCCACCATGCCTTGGCTTTGTCCTTTGGTTTTTGGTTTAGGGGCACCTTTCCCTTGCTTTTGATTCGCAAATCCAAAGTCTCGCTTCTTCTGTTTGAATTTCTGCTCAATCTTGGCAGCATACCGGTATGTCGTACCAAGTGAGGAGATGTCAAGGAATTTCATTTCCTCTTGAATGTATCTGTGCAGACAACCGTGATACTTTAGCACCAAATTTTTCTTTGAATCTTTGATACCCAACTTTGTGCGCAGGGTATGGAACGGATTCGTCAACTCATGCACATCTTGATCCCTTTTTTTCCGCAACGTGGTCCATTGTATGTACTTGTCCTCATAGCTCCCCACGGGATAGTATTGTTCCTTGATGGCATCTCAGAAAGAATTCCAAGTGGGTACGGCTGAGAACAGAGTGGGTTTTGTCTCGTCCTTTTTCTCACATTAGGTTTCCCACAAATCCTTGACATGGGGGGTAGCTTTGAGGAGTGCAAAAATAATCTTCTCCCGGTCGGAAAAGTCATGAACCGAGAAATATCCTTCTAATAGATTCAACCATCTATCTATGGCATCTGCATCTATTTTACCCTCAAATATGGGAATGTCAAAGTTTACTTGTACCTTAAAGGGAGTCGCACCTCCAAAGTGGTTGCTGGATGCAGATGCACCACTACTGGGCAGTCGTTGAAGGATCTGGGCAAAGCTATCCATCATCGCGTTCCTTTGTTTTTCGAGGGCCTCCTCGAGCAATATTTTGATAGGATCTCCTGCTCCCTCGTCTTTCTTTTCATCCCCCATGGGCATCTGTCGGGGTTTGCGAGGCTGGTCTTGCAAAGGTTCCACTAGATCGAGCCCTAACTCCTTAAACCCCGACCTTGTTGGGGACATGCAAAGAAGGATCGAGAAAAAACAGACCGCTCTGATACCACGGATTTGGATTTATGCAGGAACGCAACAGAATACACATATAACCATAAATAAAAAGATGCAGCGGAAATAACACTTCATTTCATTAATATCAAAGAACTGAAATTTTCTTACATACACAATGGAAATAAACTAGTTAGGGTCCTGGTAGCGAATCTCTGAGAAGAGATGTGGCAGCTACAAACCTCTGAACTGTGTTACAATGAGGCTCGAGGGCCTATTTATTATTTAGAAATAGTGGAGAACTCTAAACGTCCAAAAACCTAACCCTAGGATATGAGGTGCCAAAACTATGGGCCCTGTTTGGGTAAATTGGTGTTTCAACTTCCCAGGGACGTAACTTCGGCATAGGATCTTCGTTTGACGCGTATGATACATCGTTAGAAATATCTATCTAGGAATACAAATGTTGCCACAAATATCAATTCCGGAACAAAATCATATCCTCCAGACAAACGATGCCCAAAAAACGTCGTTTAGGGCCTCAAAACGGCTCTGGAAGTTTAGGACCCGAAAAACTACTAAAAATAGTAAGTTGTGCCGAAACTGAAAAAACTGAAAGAGACAATGGTGGGGCCCCAAGTGGAATAGGCAGGTGGCCACCAATATCCACCTAGATCATGAGTCTTATTATAATTATCTCACTTATATTTGAAGGGGTAAGGTTATGTATTTAATAAAAAAAATGGCGGAGCCCACCAAGATTTGCGGCCACACCATATCTAACCTTTGTCATGTCACAACGAACCTTCACGCTATGGTAAGGAATATGGGCCATAAAATTTAATGTATATGATATATACGTTGTATATGGTATGGTGTGGGGTAGTGGGTTCATTGACCCCGACACCAAAACTCTTTTTAAAAAAATTAGTATTCCATTTCATAACGTATCACAACGAACAGTGGGGAGGTCGAGATTTCACACCCTAACCTCTCATTTTTTTATTATAAAATAATGTCACCGGGCCAAGGATAGCATAATTTGATTTTAATGCAGCAAGAGGGATTTTTATGCAAAGAAGGGCAGCGAGACAACAAAAATTTGGAGGCTCATTGTGGGAGTTCTAGGAGGTAGTTTTGAGGGTCGAAAGTTGCATTGGATTCCTGGGGTTGAGCGGAATAGAGAAGGACCAGGCATGAGTCATGTTTATGTAAAAACGATGCACTTTGATTTCTTTGATTAATTAATAAAGAAGACTCCCCATTGAAGATCGGGCCTAGAGATGTAGGCTTTGAGATAGTTGAACTTTGTTATCAACTTGCTGGTGTCGTTTTCTCTTATGTGTTTTGTTGTTGCTCTTTATTTGCTACTATTTTCCTTTCATGTTGCCTATGTATTTTAATTTGAGCTTTATTTAATGGTGATTTTAAATACATGCAAACACTTTTAAAGAGTTAACAAACCAAGTATCAATTTCAATAAGGATTCAAATCAACTAATATTGTTTATATTAACACATATATACACTTTAATATATATGTTTAATTTATATGTGTGTGTTATTTTTTATTAAAATATATATATATATATATCTTTTTATAATTAAATTTATTAAAATATGTTTTAATATAATAATAAGTCACCCTAATGGGGGTGTGTGCCCAAGAGGAGGACAGTTGGGTAGTTGATAGCCCCCACGTGGAGACATGATAGAAGATTTAATGTGAGGTGGTGGGAGGGTAGGCAAGTCACCCCCCCCCCCACCATATTGTTTCATTTAATCGGAAAGTGTTTGATTGGTAAGACTCTTTGGGTTGGCGACAGTACAGAGGGATGTGTTTCAAGAATTTGGAGGGCAACTAGCCAATCCATTGAGTGTCGAAGACGTTTGGGAAAAAAAACTTGGTGGCATACACAGTATACTAGTTTGGGTGTCAAAGGAAATATGTTTCATGTCGTCTATGGCATAGGTAGGAAGTCAGGAAAATTCGATGAGCAGTGTGAGCCTCGACTCCAGGATGGAAGGGCTCCATTGATAGGTGTGCTTGTATTTACCATTTGGTTTTTTTTGTTCATCCTAGTGCATTCAGCCAGCTGGGAGGTCTCCCCCCCTTTGTTCAGTGGCTTGTTTTTTCCTTGAGTTGGCTCTTAGCAAGCTCTAGCCGTTGTGGGTGAAGGACTGTTTTTCTAGAGGTCATATGTTGTTATGGTGGACTATGCATGGGGTTCTTTGGGGTTGTTTTCAGTATTTAGGTTCCATTTATCCTTTGCATTCTAGCACTTGTCGTATTCGGGTCTTTGAGGATTTATTTCTCCAATTTTTAAGTCTTTAGCTGAGATGGAAATTATAATACTTCTTGGCGTGCTTGGCGAATTTTGGGGTGTTGTAGGGCTCTCTCCTCTGGTCCTGGCAAGGGGGTACTTTTTTAGGCGCGTCAACGTTGTATGCTAAATAGGGGTATCTGGAAGTGGTGGAGCTACAGGTCGCTAGGGAATCAAAAAGAGTTGTGCGTCTAGAGCATGGCTCCCTAATGATAAGAAAGGTGTTGGTGGATTTCCATCTGGCTGGAGGTTGAAATTATTGGACTTGGGAGTGGGTGGTGGTTTTGGAGGGGGAACCTCTTTGAAATTTCTTCCGGTGTTGGCAGCGGTAGCTTAGTTGAAGGATTGGTGCGCTCTTTGGGAGTTTCACAGTGTTATTGGGGTGGCAGGAGACCGATAACTTGTGTTCATGTCTGATAGCTTTCTGGTACTTCATGTGCGGTCAGGCCTAATATGAAGTTAGCCCTGAGGTCTTCTCATGTGGCCAAAGTCTCTTCAGCCTCGCTTGGTTTAAAGGGGAACGGTCGACGTAAGGGCGTTAAGCCTAGATGTGGTCGTGGAGGTGGCATAACTACAAGCGGGGTTCATGGTCGTCGTGGTGACGCGAATCGGCGTGGAGGTAGGGGTGGAAGTAGGAGTCCCTCTAGGCTTCAGCATGGGGGCCCACCTTGTCGTGTGGCTTTTTCGAGGTCATCAGAGCAGTCTGTACAAACAATGTTGGAGGCTCAAGATAAGACTCGTCAGGAAGAACATGAGGTAGTGATGGCAGCACTCCAACAGTTGCAATAATTCTAAGCGAGTGGTTGTGGTGTGGTGTAGACAGAATATTATTTCAGAAAAGATGGGAAAAATGGAAGCATAGCTAACTCATCTGAAGCAACATGTAAATTGTATGTATTTCCCTCCTCCCCCCCACCAGGGACAGGGCCTGAAAATATGGCTTCCATCGCTTCCGACGATTATCCATGGTGACTAAGGTTCTATGTATCTTGCAGGTGTTTCGGTGTTTTTGGCCTCATCGGTTTTGGGTGGAAGCTCTTAGTTTATTTTGGATGCTTTGTAATGGACAGTAATAGATGGTCATTAAACCTGGTCAGGGTTAGACTACTAGTTTTTTGGTATTGTATGTAAAATATTTTGACAATTAATAGAAATTTTGATTCACAAAAAAATATAATAATAAGTCATATTAAATTAAAATTAGGGATGAAAAAACTATAAATCATGAAAATGGAAATAATAGAAAAAGGGGGGAAAATATCAAAAAGTTAAATGAAAAGGAAATTACACTAAAAATAAAAAATTATTAACTAATAGAAATGGAAGGTATTGATTAACCCATAATAAGACCTCAACCAATCACCTTACAAATAAACAAATTTAAATAATAATAATAAAATAACAAAAATTGAATTCTTAATGTTAAACTATGGATAAGCCGCAAAATTTTTGGTCAAAGAGAAACTAATACACACTCAAAGGAAAAACTGAAGGATTCCACTGGAAATGCTACCATGCATCCTCCCCTTCTTTGCACCAACGTTGACTATTGTTTCCTTTTCCCTTTTCCTTTTAGTTTCCATTTTATCCTATGCTTTTTTGTTGTTTCCAATATGAAGAAAACACAATAAAAAATTCCATGCAAAACATGCAATCGAGAGGTATCAACAACTTAAAGAAGATGACTAAATACTATGAATTCATTTTCATGCCATCGCACAGTCCATTGCATATTTATGTAATACACAATGGACACATTAATCAATGTAACTTTTATTGGATACACCACTTTCTTTCCCAAAATTGGTAACCAATGTAACAATAAATCCAAGGGAGCTTGTAATTTCTCTTTCTTGAAAGCTAAATATAAATCTAGAAAGAAATATTTTTGTTGCAAGGAGGCAAGATTTACATGTGGTTCTGCAATTGTAGCTTTGCCGACCTGTAACATGTTTAAACACTAAACAACGCAATTTTACCATTAAAAAAAAAATCATTTGCACATATAACTAACATAACACCTTGCATTCACACACATGAATATTGTGAGTATTATGGCTTAACATTACACTTTAAATGCGGATGTATACAACTACATGGTGAATCACTCCACAGTGTACCACACAAATACAACCATGCAAATATATTTAACACATTCATACAGCTAACGTGTATTCTATTGTTTCAATATAAGATCGTTATAATGCAATACTTGTATGTGTTTAACCCATTTTCCAGACTATATATGTATGTATAAATTTATTCTATACTATTGGAAGGTCAGTATAGCACATGGCATGAATTCATACATAATATCTAGCATGGTTTTCGGATTGGTTTTGGGTGCCACATTGATGCTATATATGCATCCGGCGCATAAAAATCTACCCACAATCACTACGTATTAATTGTTTATAGATTGTGTTACGCATGTGTCAAGTTGTACTTAAGATTTTTCCATAATGTTGTTCGATGGCGCTCCTACTAACTCTGATCTGGCGAGATCTCATCTGTCCATGATCTAGATCCAATGGCAGATGGTTTGTTTCATAGTTCTCGCTTGTACTTCTTGTTGTTCCCTATGCAACTGTTGGACCATCGATCTCATCGAATGGTGGGTATTGGTCTCCCTGGTTCATACCCTAACTACCTCCAGAGTTTGGAAACCCTCTGTCACTCTCTTGTTGTGCTCTGTCGCTCCGCAAGCTCTACAACTTCAGAGTGTTGTTTTCTGGTTTTTTACTTGGCTATGGCACGAGAGAGAGATAAACCCGAGACGCATACCCTTCCTACCTCCGATGGTCAGCCACTCAGCTATAGGGATGGTTACAGCGTCATTGGTCTAGTTTTCTTCTCAGCTTGAATAGGTAATTGCATTCAGCACTCACTTATTCATTAACGTTTAACAGCAGTTTCTCTTTGTGTTTTTATTTTCATATTCCTCCATTAATGTCTTGGGTGACTTGTGTGCAGGTGTCCTCCACTGTTTGCGCGGGCTCTCTCCGCTTGTTGATAAGGAGTTTAGATCACCCATAACACAGGTATGTCGAATACCTACTCGGCTCTTCCCACTCAAATTTCTTGGTTATTCCCTTGCTCTGCATACCAAGTGGTGCTTGGTTTTGTGCAGATGCACGTTGTGGGTTGATTTCTTGGCATGACCGGCTAAATGGTGTCTTTAGTCAGACATTGTACTATTGATGTTTTTATATGTATATATATACATGATTTCACGTCCTTGATGCTGTCTGGAAAAAATATTACTGTGGTAACCTACAGTTTACGCGTATACCTTGCAATGCAAAATGTGTATCTTTTAGTTTTAATTTAAATGATTTTTAGTTGGTCACCATGGAGCGATACAGAGAAAATGCTCTGCTCTTGAATTTCTATCTGATTTTCCCAGAATTTGGGTATCGGTACATGCACTACAAAGTGACTTACGTTTTGTTAGACCTAGGTTTATTTTCTGGAATAGGTGAATGTATTATTATATGTTTCTCTTAAATAATATGGTTTTTAAATGTTGGTTTTGCACTCATGTTAAACAATGATATGTCAAGAACCTCTTTCCACTCAGTGTGTTCTTATTTTCCTGAGATTTCTCAGTACTTGGCATGTATGCACTATTCTCTGCAATTTATATAGACGGGTTTTGAACAGTAGTTGCTATGCTCTAATTCTTGGTTGCTGTTGAGTTTGTTATACTGCATTCGTTTGCACAGTCATTGGAACTGTCAGATAACTTATTTGTTTACAATTACTTTACTATTGTTATGATATTTTTCTACAGGCAGCAGTTTTTTTATGGTTTCAAATTCTATTATTCTCAGATTTTCCATAAGTTATGACCTAGTACATGATTACGCACCTACTGTCTGTAACACCTAATGGTCATTGAGTTGACTGGCACCTCGAAGGGACAGACCGGCTAGGCCACTGCTTGGATGGTCAAAACCCTCGGTGGTCAAGGAATATCCTACAAAGTTAAGAAAGTTTTGGGTTGTTATTTATCATTTTTCTTACCATGCAAGGTTGGCCATTTCAGTTTTTTTTTTAAAACACTCATTACAGATATAATAAACATACTTATTTTTATTTGGAGGGTTTTTTACTCTTTATAATAACTCACATCAAGTTATTAACAATTAATTTAAATAAAAGATACTACAAACCATATTCTTTTCTACTGTACCAAATTAATCATAAATCTACAACATATTATACGATTATACTTATACATTTTGTGCCTTGCTTAAAATATTATTGACCTTACCGAGCTTGGTAGAACCTCCCAACCATGAGAAGGACCAAATCATTCACTTCTCCCCATCGAGCTCCAGCTCCTGAGCAGTTCACATAGTTTTTTCCACACAACCACCTTGGCAACGGGACTCTAGTCCAGCCTCTGGTGTTAGGTAGATATTACTCCACTGGCTCTCCCTGTCTAGCTCACGAGTTCTCTCAAGCAGTGTCCTGCCTCCTTTAGACTATTGCACTCTATCTGATATCCCATGTTATATTTCTCTCCTCGGAATTTAGGAGGAAAACCAAACCTTCCCCCTCTCTAGATTTCCAATAAATCTGTAGGGAAGTGTTTATAACCGTGCAACTGTCTCAACTGCTCAGGGCTCCACTTAATTAATCAAACACAATCTTTATATTCAATTTAAAATGATACAAAATATTCTCATCTTTTATTTGTACTTAAAATATATTAAAAACAAAATAGTTATCACAGTAATTCCTAGTAACCAATAGTTTGTAAACAACAGGGGGGCTACATATTCCCCCTCTTCATCATAACACCATCATCGGTGTTTATTCCATATCATGGAATAGATTAGGGTAATATTTTTGCATCATCTCTTCATCTTCCCATGTGGCCTCTTCTGGGCTGAAGTGCATCCACTACACTTTAACTTGGGCGACCACTCGCCTCCGTAGTGTGGCTTATCTCCTGTCGAGAATACGCAGGGTTCTACCCTAAACTCTCTATCTACTTCGACCTACCAATCAATACAATGGTTATTAATACATGTTATTACAATCTGTCACAACTATATTTTATAATTACTTGGTACACCTATTTGTACATATTGCCACTTAATTATATTTCGAGGGTCATATACATATTTCTTTAACAAAGAAACGTGAAACACATTATGGATCCTTATATAGCTATGAAGGGCCAACTGGTAAGCTACCGAACCTATCCTCTCCAAAACTTGGAAGGGTCCGCAATAGCAAGGAGCTAATTTAGCACAACCATTCCACTGTAAGGTGTTTTTCATGTGTTTGATCCTTAAGTAAACATGATCCCCCACTTGAAATTCTTTATGAGTTATTTTATTGTCCGAATAAATATTCTGTCTATTTTGGGCAGCTTGTAGATCATGTTGAATCTTTTTAACTTCCTACTCCATTTCTCTAAGTATATCTAGGCCCAAAATCATCTTGTCTTCTAGACTACTCCAATTGATGGGTGTTCTACACTTTCTACCATACTTCATAAGGACTCATTTTAATTGACTCATGGTATCTATTGTTGTACGCAAAATCCACCAGGTGGAGGTATTCTTCCCACTTCGTAGGTTGATTCATTACATACATGCATAGCATGTCCTCTAGTACTTGATTCACCCATTTTGTTTGACCATCCGTCTGCAGGTGATAAGTAGTGCTAAGGTGTATGTGAGTGCCTAATCCAACAAAGAGAGCTTTCCAAAAGGTAGAATTAAATTTCATGTCTCTATCGGAAATAACTACTTTGGGTATTACTTGTAGTCGGAATATTTCTCTCATAAAAATGTATGCAATATCCACCACTTTGTAAGTGGACTTTACCAAAATAAAGTGAGTAGTCTTGCTTATTTTTTCTACCACCACTATAATATAATCGTGTTGCTTCTTGGTCTTAGGCAGCCCAGTTATAAAATAGAGCGTAATCATTTCCCATTTCCATTCTATAATGGGGAGGGGATTTAACAAACCTGCAGGATGTTTGTGCTTAGCCTTTACTTGCTAGCACTCCAAACATTTTGATAGATATTTTTTGATATCTTTACACATTCCTAGCCAAAAGTAATTCTTTTTCAATGCGGAAAATAATTTTTGATATCCTGGATGGGTTGCATAAGGACTACGATGATGCTCATCCAGTAATAATTGTTTAATGGATGCTTGATTAGGTACATGATCCTCCCATGGAAGGTCATTAATTCTATATTCCTTGTTTTTTCCCACCTTTTGTAATTTTTGGGTGTGCTGCCAAAGGTGCTTGTATTCTGGGTCTCCAAGAATGGCCTCAACAAGTGGCCCTGATATGTCGAATTCAATGTGGTGGAACTAGATCTCGTACACACAATGTACCTTTCTACTTAAGGCATCTGCTACATAGTTTTCCTTGCCTTTTAAGTGCCTTATATCGAAATTTAATTTTCTTAAAAAGGAAGCCCATCTGGCTTGTCTAGCGTTTAGTTCGTTGACTAAATAAATTAGTCAAACTACTGTGATCTTTTAATAATAATAATAATAAATTCCCAATAAATAATGGTGCCACATTTGTAATGCGTGAATCACGGTTGTGAGTTCCAAATCGTAAGCTAAGTAATTTTGTCTGTGGTCCTTTAGCTTGCGAGATTCATAAGGCACTACATTATCCTCCTGCATGAAAACTCCTCCCACACCTTCTTGACTTGCATCTGTGCACACCATGAAATATTTTTCTGGATCTTCCACTTTCAAGATTGGGGTTGAGGTTAACAGTTGTTTTAGTTGTTTGAATATCTGTTGACACTATGTTGTCCATCGAAGTTTCCACCCTTTCTTCTGTACAAAAGTTATAGGATACGTGATTTTAGAGAAGTTCTTGATAAAACAGTGGTAGTGACCTGCCAAACCCATGAAATATCTTATATTAGCAACATTTTTCAGAACATTCCATTCCATGATTGTCTGTATATTTTCAGGATCTATAGCTATCCCTTCCGCTGATATTAAATGCCCAAAATACTGAATTTAGTCTTTGAATAAATCACACTTGTTGTATTTAGCGTATAACTGATTCTCCCTTAAATTTTGTAACACTATCTTGAGGTGCTTTTCGTGTTCCTCCTGATTTTTGGAGTAAATCAAAATGCCATCAATGAATATAAGTAAAAATTTATCTAAGGCTGGAATATGTCATGCATTAGACTCATAAAGGTGGCAAGAGCGTTAGTAAGGCCAAATGGCGAGAACCCTAGCCATGGCAGTGGAAACCCTCCTTTGGTTATCAGGATATGCTTTGACCTATATTTAACTTGCTCATGGTCCATGGAACACATTGGCTCGACTCGCACTCTGCTCCTATTGGCTATCCCATTTTTTTTAGTAGTTTTACAATCCCACTGAACTCTATCTCTATGCTCTTATCCGACAGCAACCTCTTTATTTGGGTCCATCATTTTGTTTTTACTCATGTTTCATGTGATTCACTGCAGACAGGGGGGGTCTATTTATGTGGAATCACGTTTATTGTGGATTGTGTGCAGTTCTGAAGGAGCACAGGTTCCCTAGAGGTGGGGCTTTCATCATTTTTCTGACGGTCTTTCTAGGGATCCCACAGACCCTCATCAGTTGCGGTTTAACTATCTCTGCCAGCATGAGCGACTATGAGGAGGAAGTTGATTATTCCGACGACCCTTTGGTGGGGGTGGACATTTGGGGACACAAAGAAAATGCGGCTGTTGAGGATATGATAGACATGGTCCCTGCCCCGATACATTCAGAATGTGTTCGGTCTGACCATGTCTCCGTGGCGGGCTGCTCATCTCCTATTGGAGATTGTTTGGAACCCATCAGTATCGCAGCTCCATCCCCATCGGTAAACGGACGTTGGGGTTTTCCATCGTCGGGATTTCCAAACATTCCTGAGGTTGATCTTGCATTATCGGCACCATATGAGGAGGCGGTGTTGACCTACATTGGCACCATGACACAGACGCTTGAAAACCTCAACATCAGCGACAACGGACCTACCTCTTCAGCTAATGAGGGGGCTCCTGTATCGGCTTCAGGGGTTTTTGTTAATATTCCTGCCGATGCTCCTACTGGTGATAAGTTGCAACCATCCTCTGACTCGGAGGGTTTGGGTGACCAGATACAGGAGAGCACTGACCGGGGCAAGAAACATAAAATGACCAAGAACAAGTTCAGTATAAACTCCAACTTCCGGCACGACAGGGGGATGGATGATCTTGAGAAAATAGCAGCCATAATGCTTGTTGGCAAAGTTCGGGGTAGGAAATATTCAACTGTGTGTCTCAAACAATGGACCAGGGAGATATGGGGAGGGATTCTTGAGACTCTCCTGGAAGTCACACTACTTACCTGTGGTTGGTTTACACTCTCCTTTTCTCTGTCGGCCCAGATTGATTGGGTCCTCAAACAGTACTGGCACATTGAAATGTACCCGGTTCTCCTCAAGCGATGGACGCTGCTATTTGATCCAAACAAAGAAAATGCGGGGGTTGGACCCATCTGGATGTGGCTCCCTAGTTTACCGGTCTAGTTTTGGAACGAAACAGCTTTTCGAAACATTAGGAAAGATTTCGGTCACTACCTTGATCATGATAAATCCTACCTTGTCACGGGAAACAGAGCAGTGGCCCGAATCCTGATCTTCTTAGATACTCAGGATGGCCTGCATGATAACTATAATATGTTCTTTGAGGGCATGATGTGGCAACAAGTTCTGGATTACGAGGGTGTTCCGTTCAGGTGTAGAAAATGTCACGAGGTGGGGCATTTGTTTAAATATTGTCCAAGAATGCGTATTTCCAAGCCGAAATACAAGAAAAATATCTTTGCGGCTACACAAACGAACCCTATTACATGCCACTGCCAGCTGTCTACGGAGACGTCTCACGGTGCGTCGGTGCGGTAGTCCGCTTCTGAGGAGATGCCGCCATTTCCTACTTGGCCTATTACTCAAGCTATATCACAGGCACCGATGGCACTGGACTCTCTGCATCGCTCTGCTACAGTATCGGGTACCTCTCTTACTCCCGTCTCTATGAATTTCATTTTTACTCCTATTTCGTCTTCCACTGCACATCACTCTGAATTTATTTTTCCTTCACTTAGCTGCACTATTTCCCAAGCCCCTCCATCCATCACTCCCACCATACCTCACACATCTGCAGACCTGTCTAATTTCCCCACCTCACTCAACTCTGACTCATCTTCTTCGAGGCATTCCTACTTCCTCTGATCTGCTTTCCTATCACATCCCTTTGCTGCCCTTGGAATTAGCCCGCGGCAGAGCAGTTTCCTGACCAAATCAAGGGGCCGACCATTGGAGATGGAAAAGGCTATCAAGCAGGAAAATTTTGAGGTTGAAGCTGGCACCCAATTCTCCATTTTAAGGGTTCTTAGAGCAAGAAGACCCAAAAGTGGGGTTCCCTCATGATTTGTCTCACATTTAATTGCAGGGGATTAGCCAACCCCGTTAAGAGATTGGCTCTCAAATATCTACTAGCTCAGAAACCTATTGATATTCTCTTCCTTTAGGAAACTCTGGGCGATGGCATCTCTGTAAGTTCCATCCTTAATTCGCTCCTACCAAACTGGATTTTCATCACTTTGGACGCTCGAGGTAGATCCGGTGGTTGTGAACTAGGCATAAATAATAGGACAACCCGGATGAACAATTGTTGGAGTAGGGATGGAGTTCTTAGCATGGACATCAATTTTGGAAATATTGAGCTCCCTTTTACCCTGATAAAATTTTACGGGCCTTGCACAAACAGGGAATATTTCTGGCAATCTTTGTTGACTTGCACTCTACTTAAACACCCTCATATCATTATGGGCAGTGACCTTAATTTCTCTTTGGGCATTTATGAATCCTAGGGTACTCATGATGTCTCGGATCCACTGGTAGACTATATCATATCTAGACTGCAATCAACTGACCTTATTGACCTACAGTTGGCCAAGCTTCAGCCCACCTGGAGGAACAGAAGAACTGGTGATGCGGCTTTGGCTCGAAGACTTGATATATTCCTTATCAAGCAACCATTACTTCAGGTTCTAAATAAAGCTAGACAATGGGTGGGTCATGGGGGTATTTCGGATCATTCACCTATCTTTTTGGAATTTGAAGTCAGCCCTATGCGAGCACGCCCACCTTTCAAATTCAACTCCAGATGGCTTCTCGATCTGGAATACCACAATCTGGTGGTTCGAGAATGGCAGCATTGCCACCAAATACCATACCGAGAACCTGCCAAAGTTATAAATGACAATCTAAATTGGATAAAAGGCTTGACAATCAAATGGGTTGGGGAAAAAAAGGAAGGAGGGAGAGGAAATGAAAAGGATCGAACTAGAGATCGCCCAACTAAATGAATCTGACCTGCTGGGGTTCCGATCAAGTGCAACCAAAGAGCATCTCATATCCCTTGAAGCATCCAGAACAAAGCTCTTGCGCCAAAAAGAAGTGGATTGGAGACTTAGAAGCAAGACTATTTGGCTACAGGCTGGTGATGAGAACACCAAAATTTTTCAGTAGCATGCAAATGGTCGAAGGAATTGCAACATGATTTGGGAACTTACTCACCATCATGGATTTGTAGCTCGAACTCATCCACAACTCCTGGATATGGGTATACAACATTTTTCCAAGTTATACAGAGCCCCTCTACAATTTAACCTTCCAGAGATCATGCACATCACCAGATCATTTATCAGATTTGTGGACCAAGAACAGGAGGAGGATCTCATTGCACCAGTCACCACGGGTGAGATTGAAGGGGTGCTAAAATGGTTCAAAAAAGATAAAGGCCCTGGACTAGATGGCTGGCCCATTGAATTATTCCTGCACTTTTTTGAGTTGTTGGACAATGATCTCTTTCTTGCTATTGAAGATAGTCATGTTCAGGGAAGGATCTATGATGGTTTCAATTAAAATTTCATTGCTATCATACCTAATACTAACCATCCTACCACTTTTCAGGACTACAGACCCATATCCCTCTGTAACTATATATACAAGATTATATCCAAAATTATTGCAAATCACATCGAACCCATTTTATCTTCACACATCGCCAAAGAACAATTTGCTTTTATCCACCATAGGCAGATCCATGAAGCCATTAGTACAACTCAAGAAGCCCTTCACTCTATCAAATCCAAAAATCTCAAGTCTACCATCCTTAAAATTGATCTTGCAAAGACTTTTGATCAGGTCAATTGGAGCTATCTCCATCTCATCCTTATTCAAATTGGATTTCCCCATACTTTCATTAACTAAATTATGGGGTGTATCTGCCATGCATCTTTCATCATACTCATAAATGGCATTGCATCGGATTTCTTTCATGCGGGAAGGGGCCTGCAACAGGGGTGCCCTCTATCACCGCTGCTTTTTGTCCTAGTTATGGACAGCCTCTCTGTGCTTATCAAAAAGGCTAAAGTGGATGGGGAGCTTCACGGTCTCCATATTAATGAGATTACGCATTTGACACGCCTTTTATTTGTGGATGATGTAATTATATTTCTTGATGGCTCTTGTCAGGACTCTATTCAATTTGAAAAAATTCTTCAAAGTTTTTGCAGAGCGACGGGTATGGTCCCTAACAACTACAAATCCACAATCATCGTGACAAGATGCACTGCTCAGGAACAAGGTATTTCCTTGGCATTATTTTCCTATGTTCATAACAACATTGGGGATGGACAGAAATATCTAGGTTTCCAATTAAAACCTAACGACTATCAAATCAAAGAGTGGAACTGGCATATTGCAAAAGTGGAACGCAAAATCAAAGTATGGTACCACCGATGGCTCTCCAGGGTTGGTCGATTGGTCTTAATTAAATCAGTACTTGAACCATCCTTGTCTATTGGATGTCTCTTGCTTGGATTCCTATTGGAGTCACAAACCGCATTAAAATAATATGCAGACACTTCTTGTGGAGAAATCAGGAAAAGGACATTACTTTTGCTTAGATTGCTTGGGATCGAATCAGTAGACCCAAATAGTGGGGTGGTTGGGGTATCAAGGAATTGCACCTATTTTCGACTGCTCTGTCGGCAAAAATGTGTTGGCACCTAATCACTGGTCACAGTCTCTGGAAGGAGGTCATCACTGCTAAATACATTGCTCCCATAAACACTCTTGATTGGATCAAAGGCAGCATTCTGCCCACCCCTGGAGCCTCCATTATATGGAAAGCCATCACAAAGGCTACTCCTCTTATTCAAAGAGGGCTCTCTTGGAAAATTGGTACTGGAGACTCTGTTAGAGTGGGCACTGATTCGTGGTCAAGAAGTGGGGAATATTATAAGCTACCTGTTTGGATCACTGAGCATTTGGAAATAGGGGGATTCGATACCTTGCGCAGATATCAGACCCGGATCGCATGGATTGGCAATCACAATTTTGGTTATCGGCATCTGATCTGGACATCCCTCAGGCTGGTCTGCATGCTTGGGCAAATTATATCAGAGCATTACAAGCATCGCAAATCCGATTGACAGATCAAGAGGACCAACTGATCTGGGCTATCTCTCCTAAAGGTATCTACACTCCTAAAATCGGATATATGACACTGCCAATTCAAGGAACCTCAAGAAAAACTCTGGTGGTGGCAGACAATTTGGAAACTAAAGGCTCCGCACAAAAATCGACTACTGTTCTGGTGCATTCTTCATCATTGCATCCCCACAATTGAAAATATTCATCGTCGTGCTATTCAGGGACCCTCAAGATGCTACTACTGCCTGACACATGAGGAATATGCCTCGCATCTATTCCTGGATTGCCCTACTATTCAGCGTATTTGGAAACTAGTCACTCACGGTCTTGGTTTTCAATTATACTGGTCGGGGAATTCAATCTTGGACACCTGGACAAATTGGTGGCAAATGACTGCTACTACCACAAAGATGCGAAATCTTCCATTGATATTTGCATGGGAATTATGGATAAATCGCAACAAACACACCTTTTAAAATCAACAGGTGAAAGGCGATCGCATCTGCACTGTGATCATGGCTACCTATAGACTGATACCTGACGATGACAATCTAAAACCTGTGAAGCATGAAATTCCCGAAATAATTGATCACACTCGGCCTTGGGCCTATTTTGATGGCGCAGCCAATCAACAAGGATGTGGGGGGGGGGGCTATACTTTATCTAAATGATCAGCGTCATTATCATATTAAGATGGGTTTAGGCCTAGGAACAAACAATTTTACCGAACTTCAATGTTTAATGCTCCTTCTGGTTTTTGCTCGAGCAAAAAACGGCAACATCCTTCAGATTTTTGGTGACTCTCTTATTGTGATTAACTGGTTCAACTCACATGCACAGTGTCACACGCACACACTTACTGCTTTACTGAGGGAAGTTCATCATCTCAAATCACAATTTGAATCCATCTCTGTCACTCATATTTACACGAATAGGAACAAAGTGGCAGACAAACTATCCAAAGAAGCTGCGGAGCTAAATTGGGGTGTTGGGCTCATCACTGAACACGTTGGCGAACAGGTGTACCGATATTTCCATAGGCCCTTCATCGATGATATCCGGGATCTGCGAGCATTTGATATATGACTGGAGTTTTTTACTCTATCTCTTGGGAGATTTATTTTTGTTATGATATTTATACTACATATTCGGCAGCTATTGATATGATTGTAAATAAAAATTTTCTCTTTCTTTTGGTTTATTTTGACAAGTAAGTTATGCACCAAACTTACTGCGGAAACAAGAAAAACATACACTGTTTTTTTTGTAATATCTTTGACTATTCATGAATTCAGTATTATACTTGCATCATACTTGACAGCATACTCAGTAAAATGTAGCATGTAATTTTTCAAATTAATGAAATATTACGAATTTTTCCTTTGTGAAAAAGGCCAAATGGCAGCACCATGAACTCGTAGTGACCATAGCGAGTTTGGAAAGCAATCTTACAGATGTCTCCTCCCTTGATCTCGATTTGATGATAACCAGACCGGAGGTCAATTCTAGAGAACACACTTTCTCCTCGAACTTGATCAAACAGATCGTCAATTCATGGCAGTGGGTATTTTTTCTTGAGAGTTAGCTTATTCAGTTGTCGGTAATCGATGCATAACCTCATGGTGCCATCTTTCTTCTGTACAAACAGTAATGGGGCCCCCCAAGGGGACATTTTGGGGTGGATGTATCCTTTCTCAAGCAGCTCCTGTAGCTACATCTTAAGTTCAATTAATTCAAGCACACTCATACGGTAAGGAGTCCTGGACATAGGGGCTACTCCTGGGATTAGTTCAATCGTAAATTAAATATCCCATTTGGGTGGGAGTCACGGAATCAATTTTGGAAATACATCGGCAAATTCTTGGATAATTGGTAAATTTTCAAGTGCTACTATCTTATCCTTCCGACCTGAACATCATAGATTTGACAACCTTTTAGGATTCACTTTCCTAGTTGATTGGTTGTGATAGGTCGAAGTTTAATGTCTTGTTTGATCCCTTGCAGTTGTTGCCTTACTCCTTCCTCGGTGAGAAAATTGATATTCTTTTCTTTGTAGTCCACTACAGACCAATGGCTTTCTAACCAGTCCATTCCAATCAATACATCATATGAACCCAAGGGAAGCACATTCAGATTCACATGAATTTTCTGCCTTGATACTTTAATCAAACATTTTTTTGTTTTTGTAGTTACCCGCCTTTTCGTACCAGTGGCCAATTTCACTAGCCAAGGTTTTTGGAATTTAAGGTTGGGTAATTGGCATAGTTCCACAACCTTTGGGCTGATGTAGCTTAAGCTAGCACCTGGATCAATTAAAATAGAGACGTGCTGGTTAGCAATCTTACCTTCACATTCTATCATTGAAGGTTGATATCTTGCCTGACAATCCTCCAATGTTGCGTTAATTCTAGGTATATTCCTTGCCATATCTCCTACAGTCGAGGCTTCTTGTACGTTGATTTCCTACTCATTTCTTTCTTTTTTTCGGAATTTCCTATAATAATGGGCTTCACCGCAACCCCAGCACTGAAGGGGAGGTTTGGGTACCTGCCCAGGTTCTTCTTTGCCGGTTTCTTCCGCAGTTATAGGCCTTGGCTTCCACTTTTCCTTTGGTTGTGATTTGTCCAATCCTCAGTTTTTTGAACCTCTTTGTGCATTTTTAGGATTTGTTTTAAAGTTCATAAAATTTTGGGAGCTTCTTGGTGCTTTCTTTTGGTTCTAACCTTTGCCAGAGTCTCTCTGCTTGGTTTACTGATAGCACATTCATTCCTTCTTGATGCCTTCATCCATCATTTTAGGATTTTCAAACTTGATTCTTTCTTTCATAAAGGTAGGTAAACTACTCAAAAATATCTGCACCTTGGCTCTTTCCTCAAGCAAGTAGGGTACATATCTTGATAAGGCAATGAACTTGGCAATTAACTCATCCATATTCAGTTTTCCCAAACGTAAATCGTGGAATTCCCTAGACTTCTCATCATAGAAATGCTTTGTCAAGAATTTATTCTTGAAGCATTTCTGGAAATCTTCTGAATTTATCCTTTGCTCATCATTTTTTAGTACGATTTTAAATTCCTCCCACCATAGAGTGGCTTTTCCATGTAGTTGATATATCACTAATCGAGCTCTGAGGTTGTTGTTATAGTCATACACTTGAAAATACTTATTCATTTGAATAAGCCATGCCTTAGTTGCTTATTCCCTTTCTCCATCATAGGTAGGTGGTTTGATATTTTGAAATTCCCCTTGTAATT
Organism: Pinus albicaulis; assembly: GCA_034641835.2. Taxonomy (NCBI): domain Eukaryota; kingdom Viridiplantae; phylum Streptophyta; class Pinopsida; order Pinales; family Pinaceae; genus Pinus; species Pinus albicaulis. The sequence goes on from CM076569.1 coordinate 632,481,573, forward strand.
TTGTTCGTTGTTTCTTTGTCATCCCTTGATCTTGGGAATTTTCTGACTCTTCCTCATACTTGCTCCTTTGCCTCTCATGATTTTGACTACGTTGGGTATGACTCTTTTCTTGATCATTTTCGGTATGTTTTTTATTCCTCTCATACTGAGTTTCATGTTCAGGATTTGGATGGTATGCTCAGTTATTTTGTTTATCCGAAAGGTTTTTTAATATTTTCTCTTGCTCCTGAATTAGCCTCATGTTATTTCTCATTTGTGTCATATAATTATGTAATTGTTGCATTGCTTCCAACAATTGTCGTGTTTGTTGTTGTTGATATTCCATTCAACTATTTAGGTGATATTGTTGATTCGCATCCATCTGTATCCACGTTTCAGGATTAGCTCCTCCATATGATGGTTCTGGTCTTCTTGAAGATCTGGATCCCCACTGCATCTGTCTCTAACTTAGTTCTTTTATGTTTCATCACACCATTACATTTTTCAATTCCCACGTAGCCACATTTTGTGAAATGTGGCTCTGATACCACTTGTAACATGTTTAAACACTAAACAACGCAATTTTACCATTAAAAAAAAAAAAAAAATCATTTTCACATATAAATAAAATAACACCTTGCATTCACACACATGAATATTGTGAGTATTATGGCTTATCATTACACTTTAAATGTGGATGTATACAACTACATGGTGAATCACTCCACAGTGTACCACACACATACAACCATGCAAATATATTTAACACATTCATACCGCTAACATGTATTCTATTGTTTCAATATAAGATCATTATAATATAATGCTTGTATGTGGTTAACCCATTTTTCGGACTATGTATGTATGTATAAATTTATTCTAGACTATTGGAAGGTCAGTATGTCACACGGCATGAATTCATACATAATATCTAGCATGGCTTTTGGATTGGTTTTGGGTGCCACGTTGATGTTATGCGTGCATCCGGCGCATAAAAATATACCCACAATCACTACGTATTAATTGTTTGCAGATTTTGTTACGCGTCTGTCATGTTGTACTTCAAATTTTTTCCATAATGTTGTTCGATGGCACTCCGACCAACTATGCTCTGGCGAGATCTCAGCCCTCCATGAACTTGATCCAACGATGGATGGTTTGTTTTTGAGTTCTCGCTCGTACTTCTTGTTGTTCCCTATGCAACTGTTGGCCGTTGATATCATCAAACGGTGGGTATTGTTCTGCTTGGTCTATACCCTAAGTACCTATGGAGTGTTTTTTTTTGGTTTTTGACTTGGCTATGGCATGAGAGAGAGATAAACCTGAGCCGCATACCATTCCTGCCTCCAGTGGTCAGCCGCTCAAGTACAGGTATGGTCACAACGACGCTGGTTTATTTTTCTTGCAATCTCGAACAAGTAATTGCATTAAGCACTCACATATTCATTAGATTTTAACAGCAGTTATTCTCTGTGTTTTTATTTTCATATTCATCCATTAATGTCTTGGGTAACTTGTGTGCAAGTGTCCTCCACTATTTTCGCAGGCTCTCTCCACTTGTTGATAAGGAGTTGAGGTCAGTCATAACACAGGTATGCCAAATACCTACTTGACTCTTCCCACTTAGGTTTCTCGATTATTCCCTTGCTTTGCATACCAAGCAGTGCTTGGTTTTGTGCAGGTGCATGTTACGGGTTGATTTCTTGGCATGATTGGCTGAATGGTGTCTTTAGTCAGACGTTGTATTGTTGATTTTTTTATATGTATATATATACATGATTCCATGGCCCTGATGCCGTCTGGAAAAAATATTATTGTGGTAACCTACAGTTTAGCCGTATACCTTGCAATGCACAATGTGTATCTTTTAGTTTTAATTTAAATGATTTTCAGTTGGTAACCATGGAGTGATACAAAGAAAATGATTTGTTCTTGAACTTCTATCTGATTTTCCCGTCATTTGGGTATTAGTACATGCACTACAAAGTGACTTATGTTTTTTTATACCTCGGTTTATTTTCTGGTATAGGTGAATGTATTATTATCTGTTTCTCTTAAATAATATGGTTTTTAAATTCTAATTTTGCGCTCATGTTAAACAATGTTATGTCAAGAACCTTTGTCCACTCAGTGTGTACTTATTTTCCTGAGGTTTCTCAGTACTTGTCATGTATGTGCTATTCTCTGCGATTTATACAAACGGGTTTTGAACAGTAACTGTTATGCTCTAATTCTTGGTTGTTGCTAAGTTTTTTATACTGCATTCTTTTACACAATCATTGGAACTGTCGGATAACTTATTTCTTTACAATTACTTTACTATTGTTATGATATTTTGCTACAGGCAACATTTTTTTTTATGGTTTGAAATGATATTATTCTCATTTTTTCCATAAGTTATGACCTTGTACAGGATTACACACCTACTATTCGTAACACCTTATGGTCATTGAATTTCCTGGCACCCCGAAGGGACAGACCGGCTAGGCCACCGCTTGACTGGTCGAAACCCTCGGTGGTCAAGGAATACCCTACAGAGTTAAGAAAGTTATGGTTTTATTGTTATTTACAATTGTTCTTACCATGCAGGGTTGGCCATTTCAGTTTGTTTTAAAAACAATAATTACATAAATAATAAACATACTTATTTCTATCTAGAGGGTTCTATACTCTTTCTAATAACTCACATCACGTTATTAACAATTAATTTAAATAAAAGAGACTACAAACCATGTTCTTTTCTATTGTACCAAATTAATCATAAATCTACATCATATCATACGATTATACTTATCTATTTTTTGCCTTGCTTTAAATATTATTGACCTTACTAAGCTTGGTAAAACCTCCCAACCATGAGAAGGACCAACTCATTCACTTCTCCCCACCGAGCTCTGGCTCTTGAGCAATTAACGCACTTTTTCCACACATCCACCTTGGCAACGGGACTGTGGTCCAGCCTTTGGTGTTAATTAATCCACTGACTCTCCCTGTCCAGGTCAGGAGTTCTCTTAGGCAGCGTCCTGCCTCCTTTAGACTTTTGTCTTTTATCTGATATCTTGGATTCTCTTTGTCTCCTCAGAATTTAGGAGGAAAAACCAAACCTTCCCCCACTCCATATTTCCAATAAATATATAGGGAAGTGGTTATAACCATGTAACTGTCTCGACTGCTCAGGGCTCCACGTAATTAATCAAACACAATCTTTATATTCAATTTAAAATGATACAAAATATTCTTATCTGTTATTTGTACTTAAAATATATTTAAAACATAATAGTTATCATAGTAAGTCCTAGTAACCAATAGTTTGTAAACAACAGGGGGATTACACCATCGTTCCTGGCTCTTCTTCAGCTAAAGAATTTGACAAAGGGCATGAAGCATAGTAGGAGAGTGGGAAACATATATGGAGAGATCATTGGTATCTGGTTTCTTTAATTGAAGACATGGACCCTAAGATTCCCATGCCTTTCTAGCTCTTAGGTCACGAGATTTTTCTCTTGAAATATGCCCAAGGAAATTGGAAAACCTTTGAGGACAAGTGTCCCCATAGACTTGTTCATCCCTTGGTAAATTTATATTATTTATGTTATACATGAATATTAGTTTTTATGGGCTTGGAGTAATTTAAATGATAATTATTATTTTTTATTGTAGGAGGGTATATTTAATCAGAATGGATGGCTTCAATGCTCCTATCATGGCTACTCTTTTAAGGTAGATGGCTCGCATGCTCTAATCCCACGGACTGCATCTGAAGGACCTGAAGCTCTTGTCTAGTGAGCTTCCTGAAAATTGTCTCTCAAGGTTTGTTGTTCGTGTGGCCTGACGAGAATGGATGGGAGCAGGCCTCCAAGTTCAAGCCCCCGCTGTATAAACTACTTCTATCACCTATAGTCTTATGTTAGAATTATTTTTGAAGAGGAATCATTTAAATTGTGTATACGCTTTTATTTATATTAATGTCTAGGTTTCTTTTTCAATATCATATTTTATTTAGGTAGTTGAGCATATTGGTATTTGATTTTCTAATACATTTTTTATTTTCTAATCCATTTCACTCAATAAAATTTGTTAGCAATTGATCATATTGATATCTGATTTTCTACTCCATTTCACCCATTAAAATTTATTCATTGTATACATTGTTTCTCTTTTAATATTATAGTATAGGTTAAGTATGTGTTGCAGAAATTATGATTTTCTTTATAGTTAAAGATATTATATTAGAATTGAATAATGGAAATTATAATTTGAGAGATAAAAATCAAATTTGTGTTCCATATCCACTCTCTTCATTGCCACGGACACAATTGCATTCATCTCCATATCAATCATATATAATTCCCATGAACATTTTAGGAGACAAATGTTCATGCAAAAAAAAATTATTATAATTCACATCTCATTCAATTGAAACTAAGTTTCTCCATATCAATTTGAACTAAACACTTCCAAAGAAATAAAGTTATAAAGCTTCATTACAGCCAATGAGGTAGGGTGATCACCAAACAACATTTCCATTTTCATATCTATTTTTTCATCAAGGATTTAATTGATCAGGTCATAACATGTAGTAGTCCAAACTATGTAGTAGCTAGTAGGTGTAGCATGGTTTAAATATTGCTAAATTAAAGTAAAAAATAAGAAAGATTTAAAATTGCATATACCTCATCTTGCAATAGCAGGACAATTGCATTTAGACAAAAGAATGTAATAGTCTTTTACGCATTTATTATTTATTATCTTTGTTATTTTATGCTTTATGCAAAGTAGCATATGGCTAAAAAAAATTGTTGATAGATAAAGGGATAAACTAGAAATGGTAACACCATTTTTGTAACATTTTAAATTTTCAAAGAATTATATTTGCCAAAGTGAAAAGTTGGAAAAAAATAAGTTGGAATCTCCATTTTTTTGGAAATCTCCATTTTCAACATAAATATTATGGTAATCATTATGTAGTTGGTGATTTGATGCACAAAATAAGGTGTTAGCCCCCAATAGCAAAGTAAAAAAATGCAAATATAGTAAAGATCATAAACAAATGAAATTGGCAAAAGCCCCATACAATTTCTAGCATAAACAATATGACTTATAGTTGAAAGCACATGCAAAATATAAAAATTATTTGAGGAAATAGATGGTTGGATTTTTGAAATTAAAACCCTGCTATACCATACAATTTCCAGCTACTAAAACACATTTTCTAGTTGAAAAATTATGCATAGTTTCACTAATGTATAATGAAGAAGATGCCTCTAAAAATATGCAATCAACTCATGGTTGTCCCATCAAATTTTCAATGTCCACAATGTCATATTTCAAATGAGAGCTACAGTTTTATCTAAAACAAACTACTTTGAACACAAATCATTCTACAAACAATTATTATGTAAATTAATAACACAAATGAAAATATGAATTTGTTAAATAATTTTTTTAAACATAAAACATAGATATATAAACAAAAATATGAATATATTAAATATTTGTTTCTAGATAAAAATAAAAATTTATCTCACCTCTGTCAATTATAACAGTTATGTTGAATCATAATAACACAATATTTAGAGGAATCACATCACCAATTTTAATTTCACAAATTGTCATGGAGACAATCATGACAAAAGGTCTTTAATATTTGAGTAGAATGAAGAATGAGATGTCTGTATATAAGACCACAAGAGAAAATTACTCTCAAATTTTGTTTTGATTTTAATGATTCCATACTTTTAGAATTGTCTTTTACTAATTAAATTATATTCATTGAAATGAAAGTTGCATTGTATAGTTGTCGCTTAGAGGAACGGAAAATTATAGAAAAGTAAAAATTATAGAAAATTGTTTTTTTCTCTTTAAAATTTGTCATTTTAAATTGAAAATATGGTGAAAAAACTATAATTCTTGAAAATGGAAATAGTGGGAAAAAGGAAAAAAAAAATCAAAATAAAAAAGGAAATTAAAAAAAAAAAAAATAGTAACTAATAGAAAATTAAACTTTATTAAATAGCACCATCAACTAATCCCATACAAATAAATAAATTTAAATAATAAAAAATAAATCTAAATAATAAAAAAATAAATTATGAATATTAAACTATGAATATAATTCCTAGGAGCTGGCCGCGCGCGCTGCCTACACCCTACTCTGCATTCTTGATTCAGTTTCGTCGTCATGGCCCTATGAGGGGGCCCTGAGCCTGATCCCCCTCTTTCGCCGGAACTAATGGCCTTAAAAAAACCGGCGGCTAGCAGCAACAAGCGACCTTCAGCAAAAATTTGTGAAAAGACTAGAAACAATCCCCACAGTGGATTTGTCGATTGAAGAACCTTGTATATTGGCCCTAAAACTTACAGAACGTGGGCTCATTGGGCAGTTCACTGGGCTCTAGCCCTCGCCAAAAATTTTTGAAGCTTGGATCCAAAGGAACTGGACTCCTCTCATTAAAGAAGGCATTAGAAGCTACCTTGTCGGTAAGGGATTCTTTGTATTTGTTTTTGAAGCAGCAGACAACAGGAACCTGATATTTCGAAATGGCCCATATTTCATGGGCCCTCAGGGCCTATATTTGAATCAATGGACCCCAAGATTTTGATCTGAGCCAAGATGTCCCCCCAACTGTTTTGGTTTGGGTTCGCTTGCCCCACCTTCCCCTCCACTACTGGAACCCAAAATCTTTAGAAACCATTGGCAACAAACTGGGGGAGTATATTGACAGAGAAGAAAGGAGAGATCAGTACTCCTGCGCTCGAATATGTGTTGAAGTCGATTTGGAGGAAGGTCTCCCTGAGGCTATTAAACTCACGGTGGCAGACTGGACTCACATCCAAGATCTTGATTACGAGTAGCTCCCATTCAAATGTCAGTTCTGCCATGGCTATGGACACTTCGCCAAATATTGCAAAAAGAAAACAGTGGAGGAGACTGAGATCTCCAAAGAGGAATAATGGACCCAGGTGCAGAAAGTTGCCTCTAATAAACAGACCACTAGAACAAAAGGGAAAAATAAGCCTACAGGTAGCTCTGTCCCTACCTCGGCGACACAAGCGGAAGGAAATTTTGTCCCTCCTAATACAGATGTAAAATCCAAACCCTTTGATATCATAAGCACCCCGGAAGAGCTTCAAACTACAACAGAAGTCGAAGTGACGGAACAACAGCCAAAACCAATAGAAGAAGACAAAAGACAACAATAAACTGCCTCAACACAAATTGGATCGCCAAGAGGAGACTCCACTTCCCCGACTTATGTAGAGATGAAAAAGAAGAAGCCCCCTGAATCCTCTGGATATTCAGATGAAGAAACGTTCGAGCGGACCTTGAAAAGAGTCAAGAGAAAGTCACACAGAGTGGCAACAGAAGAAGAGGTTGAGAAGCAACAAATGCAAGGAAACCAGTCCACGATTGAGATATCCATAGGCAGAAGAAATCGATCCAGGCCTCTCAAAGGCCACCCCTCTACAAGTAAATAATGTGTATAGTCTCTTGGAATTGCATAGGCTTGGGAAATCCCTCCAAAGCAGAAGCATTGACGAACCTCCTGAAATCTGAAACCCCTGAGATCCTCTTACTTCAAGAGACTAAAATAGAAGGGGCAGCCCTTCTAGATATTAGCAAAGGAAAATGGAAAACAAAAGTTGAGAAAGCAGTCAGTGCAAGGGGTACTTTTTGTGGGATTACCACTCTCTGGAAGGATGACAAATTCCATCTACTCAGTTCCTTCGAAACACAGCATTGGATCTTCACCGAGCTCCAGCATCTTGCGAGTAAGACCACCCTTTCCCTCTTTAATATTTATGTTCTGGTCCTCTATTCTGAAGGAAAAAAAAAGGATTGTTGGCAAACCCTCTATGACTTCCTTGAAGCCTACTCACTCAAGAATATAATCCGAGCTATATATTTCAATCTTGTCTTCGAGCCAAAGGAGAAAAGAGGACGCAATATAAGCAAGGATCCCATCCTCCCTCTTGTAGAAGACCCGATCCAAGAATGGGACTTACTAGACTTTAAGCCCAAAATAGAGCTCTACACATGGTTAAATAATAGAACAGGGAATGAGCACATCTCTGCCCGGCTTAACAGATTTCTATTTCAGAGCACCCTCATCTTTGAGAAGAATATAATCTCCACCAATATTTTTCCTAGATTGATTTCTGACCATAAACCCATCCTACTATTGTTAGAAGAAGAGGAAAACTTAAGACCCATTCCCTTCTGGTCCAGTCCTTTATGGATTGAAAGGAATGGTTTTCTGGAGACAATATCGAAAGCTTGGTCCACCCCAGTTAGTGGATCGACTAGCTATGTGTGGGAACAAAAACTCAAAGCCACTAAATCAGCACTGAAAGAATGGCTTAAAAAACCCTCTTATTCATCTACTAGCCTTAGAAAGCAGACCACTGAGAGGCTAATTGAACTGTAAATGAATATGGAACAGCATGATATCACTTCCTTAGAAATGCAACTTGAGCAAGTTTCCCAAAAAAGCTCTTTCCAGGCCTTCAGAGTTGAGGAGGAGACCTTGAGACTTAAATCACGCAATCTTTGGCTCAAACCTGGAGATAAAAAAATTTCCTTCTTCCACAAGAAAATCCGTACCCACCTCTTGAGAAACCACATTGCAGAAATCACCTCCACGGATGGGACTATGCATAAAGGAATTGTTGAGATTTGTGAGGCTGCCACCTCTCATTTCCAACAATTATATATAGAAAGTGGAGCTGCAAATGAGGAGGACATTTCAGATTTCCTCATTCACATCCCAAGACTGATAAAGGAGGAGGACAACTACAGTCTCCTGAGGCCCTTCAGGGAAGAGGAAATCAGCAACATCATTTGGACGATGGAGCCTGAAAAATTCCCTGGCCCAAATGGGTTCTCCATTCACTTCTACGGAATCTGCTAGGATATTATAAAGGTTGATCTGTTTCGAATGATAAAGGGATTCCAGTAGAAATCCAAAGTGGAGGAAAGCACAAACTCTACTTTCCTTGCTCTGGTTCCTAAAGATGTGAACCTTGTCTCCTTTGACCATTTCAGGCCAATTTCACTCTGTAATGCATCTTACAATATCATCTCTAAGATCTTGGTGAACAGGATCAAGCCACTATTAGAAAATCTTATTTCTACCAATCAAGGTGGTTTTGTCAAAGGAAGGCACATCCTGGACAATGTGGCTCCGGTGCAGGAAATCATTCATTCCGGTCTCCAACACCACAAGAAAGGGATGATTATCAAACTAGACATGGCGAATGCCTTTGACCAGGTAAGACATTCTTTTCTCCTCCAAGTTCTTTCCGCTTTTGGTTTCAGCTCTGCTTTCATTAGGCTAATCAAAGCTTGTATTGGAGAGTCGTGGATTGACCCCTTGGTAAATGGCAAGCATGCTAGTTACTTCAATGCTTCGAGGGGCATCAGATAAGTCTGCCCTCTGTCTCCCTTCTTGTACATCTTGATGGTTTACTGCCTTAGCCGAAAGCTCTCAGTAGAGAAGAATAAAGGTTCTCTCCCTGGAATCAAGGTTGCGAGAGGCACTGATCCAATCAACCATGCCTTGTTTGCAGATGACTCCTTGCTCCTGGGGGGGCATCCCTAAAGATTGCTAGGGTGTTTAATGAGGTTATCCATAGCTTCTGCAAAGTTTCTGGAGCCCTAGTCAATAGGAGAAAAAGTGCAGTGTAAGGTTGGGAGATTGACCAGTAAACCATGAATCGGATTTCCCAAGTTCTTGGCTATGTGGGCTTTGCTATCTGGGATAAAATAAAATACATGGGCCTACCTTTGACCCAGGGCATTAACAAGGCCCTTCATTGGGCTGATATTCTTAGCAAAATTAAGACTAAAATGAAATTTTTGGGTGGTCAATGGCTTACCACAGCTTGAAAGCTTATTCTGGTGATTTTTTTCCTCTCCTCTCTACCCTTATTATAGGCAACATTTCTTTTGGCTCCTAAATCAATTACTGAACAGCTCTCAAATCTCCTAAGAAACTTTCTATGGAAAGGTGGCAAGGGGAACCAGAAAAAATTCCACTTGGTAAGCTGGGACATTGTGAAAAGAGCTCTTTCAGATGGGGGCCTGCAAGTTAGAGATCCTGGACTGGCCAATCTGGCCTTGGGAGGGAAGATGATTTGGAAAATCTTCTCAAATCCCCGGCATCCTATAAGTCAAGTCCTTATCAAAAAATATATGCATGGACTCTCCTTGAATAATATGGAAGAAGGAGTAGCTCGCAAGGGTACATCTTTATGGAAGCTTTGCTGTCGCAATTGGGAGTTCTTCAAAGACCACCTCTTCAGAATCCCTGGCAATGGGAAAAACATCAGCATTTGGGAAGAAAAAATTATGGGTCACCTTCCATTCAACTTATTTCAAGAAATAGCAGAATTTCTGGATGGCTCATAAATCGTGGATACAGAAAATTGGCAGACATATCTTCCTGGGACGCTGTTGGTCACTGGAAAGCTTGGAGTATTCCTCGCCCCCCAGATTGATTCCTTCGTCAATTTTCTTTCTTCTTAGTTGCACTAGCTGGCCTGGCTCTGATCCATCGACGCACAAGTGACAAATGGGGCTAGGGTAGGACCGTTGTGTTCTCTACTACGCACGAGTTTGATGCCCTCCAATCCAGCACTCCCCTCCACTCCCCATCTTTGTGCAAGCAGGTATGGGATCATGGCAGTCTCCCAAAGGTAAATTTCTTCACCTGGCTCCTCATCCATAAGCGCATGTTGAAAACTTGGTCAAAAGATGAATAGTCGGCCCTCACAGGTGCTTGCTTTGCTGCGCAGCACTGAAATCAATGGAACATCTGTTCCTAGTTTGCGATTTTACCAAATATGTCTGGGTGAAAGCGTTGCATGGGCTTATTGTCTAACCTCCTTCGCAGGGCTCAATTACAAGCTTATTCACCTCATGGAAGGAGTGATCACCTCATGAACTATGCAGAAAGTCTTTGTGGTATAATATCTAGTTTTACATTCCTAAATTCGTTTGTTGGAAAATTTGGCTGACTGGAAATGATGCCATATTTAACAGTAGATCCTGCTCCCCCTCTATGGTAGCAGCCAAAGCGAAAGCCTTGCTTATTGAGTCCTTGGCGAATCTCCCCCATAATAAAGACAGCAACCTCTCCCCATACGTTCTATGTTGGATCAGTGCGCCTCTTAAGCCTGCTTTCAGTAATAAGACACCCCCTTGACCCTGTCATAATCCAGAGTGGAGGTTGCGGATTTTTGAGACTGAATTTAAAAATTGGTGGAAGAAATGTGATAAAGCCACAATATTTTTTGATGGAGCTTCTAAGGGAAACCCGGGAACCTCTAGAGCTGGGGGAGTCATCTATTCCCGGATTGGGAAAAATAGAATCAGTTTTAGTTGGGGCCTTGGACAGAGTACTAACAATCAAGCAGAAATATTAGTACTACTCAAAGCCTGTCAGATCACGCAAGAGCATGGAGAAGAAGACATTCAGGTCTTCGGAGACTCGGAAATCCTGATCAAGATCATGAACACAGGAGATCAATTCAATAACCCGGCCCTCAACAAGACTCTGCAGAGGCTCAGAAAAGTGCTACAAAATTATGCTTCCATCTCCTTCTTCCATATCCTCCGAAATTTAAACAAGGAAGCGGATGCAAAAGCAAATGCAAGTTGCCTCTTAGCCCAAGGAGATCTCTCAAAAAATGACGATGCCCTAATTTGGTTTCCGATCCCTTAAGATCCAGCTATGTGAGAGCAGAACCCGACTCATCGGGAATTTTGGGAAAAGAGAATATGTATCAGGGATTGTTTAAGCGGTGACCCAACCTATTTTCATAAACAAAAAACTTACCCGTTCTTGTTATATATATATATATTAAATTATGAATAAAATGCATAAATTTTTTGTCAAATACAAAATAATATGCAGCCGAAAACAAAACAAAACGCATAATACCATGCAGCTTGTTATAATTATAATAACCTTGGAATAATTTTGGAAAAAAAATAAATTTTGAATTTTAAAATAATGAAAATAAAAATCAAATGTTTACTTTAAAATATTCAATCAATAACCGACTAAAATAAGAAAATTTACAAAGTAACTCATGTCTATGCATTTCATAATTAATAGCAACCTTCTTAATTTAAATTAAAGGATATCATTTTATGTTTATTATGATTACACAAAAATAAAGTAATTCATGTTTATGCATTTCATAATTAATAGCAATGTTCTTAATTTAAACTAAAGGATATTAATAGTTTTTCCACTCTCTATATTTCAATTCTTTTATTAAATATGCCCTAACTTTTAGGGCTAATTACATTAACAGTGTATATATGTGTTTATTAGTCCCCACCTCACCGGTGGGACTATAGTAATCGGAACGAAAGACTTAGCATTACTTTAAGCTACTTATTAGTCCCCGCTATTGCAAATAACCAATGCTTTTTATCTTATATTCCAACAAATATTCTCTGTCATCCAATCAAAAAAATTATCGTCTTTTTTGGCCTCATATCGAGGCGAGAACAAATTTAAATCATTTTCATAGTGGTAAAACTTTAATCTAATAAGAACAATAGTCATGTAAATCTATTCATTTGAATTAATGCTAAAATTAAATCGTAAACATTAAATGTTTACAATATCATGTAGTTATCTAAAGTTTATTGTAAGTTTCAATAACATCACCACTTATCGCCACCTGTGTTTAGTATGACAAGTGAGACCTCCCGTGTCGAAATTTTGTGGTTGTGGTTTGCATGCCACCGCTTTATTCTCAATTAACTACATGGACAGGGACTGGACTAGAACCTTTGCTACCTGCAACTTCAGGCTTTTGTTATCTCATTCCTTCCACCGAGTTCGGGTGCAGGCTTCCGTTATCTCATTCCTTCTGCCAAGTTCGCCAAGAGCCTCTGGATCTACTACTAAATAATATGTTGCTGAATTAGGATCAATCGCATTTGTCTCTGCGTCTGAAATTGGAGCCTAAGCTGATGGAGCCATAGATTCAGTAAGTATCAATAACCCCAAAAAAAAATTAAGATGATGCGTTTCCTATTTTGATTTATTGTTTTGAAATTTTGATGCTATGAACAATTATGTAAACTAGTAAATGGAAATTGAATTGATACTCGCATAAATTGTTTTTCTATTATGAAACTAGAAATCCATGGGCAGTACAATTAGCTTTAAACACCACAGTTGAACACATTGTATCTTCCATTTTCATGGCAAAGAAAAGAAACTCGAGACTGCATACCTGAATCACTTTGAACAACTGTAATAAATTTATCTACCATGAACTTCCAAGTTATCTAATATATCAAAGTTCCATCAAATTTCCTTATATAGCTGTTAAAATTTCTTTTAAACATTCAACAATAAAGTTTTGTATTTCATAATTTCTCTTCAACACAAAAATTTTGAAAGTGGTATCTATTATATGATGAAATTTTGCAATTGACATCTTCGTGAGTTTATGTTATGCTTTATCTTTAACTTCTAGATATTGTTTTGGAATTACCACATTTTAGTTCCATTGATGTAACTTTTAGTAAGAACGACAAACATATGATCAAGGAGTTATAGCCGATGAATTATGATTTTTATGCATAGGTCATTTTTATGTACAGGTGAGAGCTTTTTTGAATTACAAACAGAACTTACACATGAATTGAATTGGTTGAAACAGGTCTCCTCCTTGTCTCTAATGATGAATTGAATTGATTTAAACAGGTCTTCTCCTTCCTCCTCGCCCTCCTTATGTCAGGCTTTGTAGTTCCTCGCCCTTATGAGGTTGGGCAAGCCCCTTCGTTCCTCCTCGCCTCGGTGCTATTCAACACTTAAGCCTACATAAATGTCTCTCTGAACATAGCAACAGGGTGACCTCCTCAATATTGAAGCCACAGCCAAAGTGGATGATTTCCCTTGCAGTCTCTCGCACTAAAGTCTTTCATCATGATTCTGTCTTGCCTTTTTCTTGCATTCCCGTGATAATAATCTTTGTAGCTTCTCAATGTATGAGATGGATGACTTTTCTGGGTTTTACTTGCATGCATTAGGAAACCCCTGTGGTTTTCTAGGTTCTTGTTCTTCTTCAAAACTTTAGGATCACTATAAGGTTCATGATATGAAATGTTACAATTAGTGTTGATCCCTTCCTCATACGTGCATGCACTGTAGCCTGCATTACATGATGACGACTCCGAAGAAAAATTTTCCGAGCCATCTTCCTCAAAGGAAACCTCAATCGAAGGATAATATCTTCTTTGTAATATATTTGAACTTAAAGGGGATACATTCTTACCATTATTGTTACGAGCTTTTATCCTTCCTCGTAACATACTGGTAGGACTCTAGCTCTTTCTTGAAGGACGACTACTGTCAAATACACATCTTAAAGCCCGCGATTTTGCACTCCTTTTGGCACCATAGTGGAACCTGAAAGCCGTTTCTGCCTCGAAATCGCTGGTTGAACTTGCGCAGATTTCATTTCTATGTAAATATTCGCATCTTTGTTTGTCCTACAGAACTGCTCCCTCTCTCTTCAAGCCACAGGTGAACCAGCCCGGCCAAACCGGTGCGATATTTATTCTTGACAACCAAAACTAAAGCTGGGATTAACCACTGTGACAAATGGCTAACGTGCGCAGTGGCTGTGACAAATGGCTAACATGCCCATTTTTAGCCTGTATGTGGCCCCACGCTAAGTCGGCGGGGACTTGCTGCCATGCAGCCTAACTTTTTTTTCTTACACACGTCATCAATAATTTGAAAGGTAGCCTAACCGACATTTTAGTGTTTACAAATACCAATTCTTAATCTAACATGGTAATTAATAAAAAAATGTTTTTTTAATTATTATTATTATTATTATTTAAAATTTAATATATATATATATATATATATATATATATATATATAAATTTAATTTAGTATATTAATTTTTTGAAAGTTATTAAATTTGGTTTAAAATATTTATATATATATATATATATATATATATATATATATAATTGGTTAGTTTAAAATGAATTAAATTATTATAGATTTTTAAATGGAAACTAGAGGTTTGGTAGGAAAGATAAAAAAAGTGGTTCCTCTCTTAATATTTGAGGTTGAGAAAATTTTCTAATGGAATTTGCTTGTTTGGAAAGTTGTGAACCAACTCTAAAATTATATGTTGAATTTAATGAATTATCGATCGCAAACTTAATTGAGTCACTTATTGATAGTCAATTTATGAGATGTGATTGGAGGCAAGCTACTTATTGACATTCAATTGATGATATGTGCTTGGAGGCGGTGGAGGAAAAGTAACACGGGAAAATAAAAAATTTATTGTTTATTCACCTTTATTTTATTTGTCTCAGAATGTTATTGCTTCATAGTTGTGGTTATAGGAGTCTCTATATTCTATCCCATCTATATAAATTTTATGCAATGGTTACCGAAATTCCAAGGATGAACACCAACATTTTATGCTTAACTTGAAATCAAACACTTAAATTGATTAGTGGCTCTTTTCTTAGGATTCTCATACTGATATAGTATTTTCATAGATTCTACGAGGTTTCAACCCTTCGTCTTCTCGTCGCATAGTGAATTTACGGATTCACTCTAAGTCTATGCATACTTTTGCAGACTTCTTCTAAGTCCCTTCTGACTTCTACAATTGGAATATGAAGAATTAGATAGATCTTCGTATATTTTTCCCAATTTTTCCTTAACAAAATCTCACCCCTTTTGTTCTCCTTCTCTCACACAATAGAGATTAATTATACCTACTCAAATTTCTTCTCATATCATTATATTTTATATTATATCTCACCCTTAAATCAGGAAAAATATCATTCATATGACAAATTTACACATAAATCTATCATTAGCTTTATTATTTACACATTATTGAAACGCTTCTTAACACCAAATTAGACATAGATGTTGGAATTCTTCATTCACATATACACACATAGACAATTCACTATTACAGGAAATGCATGAGTTATATTTCATTAAACTAAATTTGTACATGCATGTGCTCAGAGGCATTCATTCTCTCCAATCACTCTCTATGCCCCAATTCTGCATTCATTTGGCCATTAGCTTTGCCTATAGGGTTACAATGATTAAATACAACTTTAGAGGAAAATTATATTTTTCCTAGATCAATAAATCACTCCATGATTTATTCCCTAAATCTCTCATGCTTTTCAAGGCATATTTATTTTTGCCTTATGGACAAAATCTTACCTATCCATAGCTTTTCTAAAACTCATATTTTCTATAATGGTTAAAGAAACAAAGAATATTTACAAATAATAAATTAGAATTCCTTTCAATGTTGAAACCCCTTTTGGAGATTTTCTTCAAAAATATTGATGGCTTGGAAACTCTAATGCTCCTGCATAAGACTTCTAAGGTAGAAAAATTTCATGACCTCCTGGTCATGTGTCATCAATTTTTGAATCCTACAGGATCCCAAACTTTGTATTGTAGTTGTCCATTCTTCCCTGCATGTTTTTGTCCTACTATTGATGTTGCCTTCACTTTTCTAGGCTTCCAATTCCTATGTTTCTCATCCACCTGCATTGTTGATGCAAAGCTTCTCATTCAATTGTACTTTGTTGTTAGTTGTCAGTTTCCTCTTATTGTACCTTCTCCCAATCATCCTCTTCAGCAACATCCATAGCTTGCCAATTTCCTCATCCAACTCTGTTCTATATTGTTGAAACTTACTTTCATCGCTTACTTGTGGTTGCATCTCTTCCTTATGGATAACAGTTTCAAGACTTACCAAATTATGGTTTATACACCTGCTTCATTATCTATTACTCATTCCATGCAACTTCCTCCTCATTATTGTATTCCAAGAAAATTTTGTGCTTTATATCTTCTTGTTGAAAATGAAATAAAATTAATTTTATGAGACAAACTTTCCACATGTTCCATCATCTTATATTATTATGTCTACACTAATGGTTCTTTGTCATCATCTCTAGGAAATAGCATAGACTTTATTTCCTTTATTACAATAGAATTTTCATCATCTTCTTTTACATCTCTAGTTGTAATATTACGTTCTTGCAACCGCCTTTCCAACAAATTTATTTCCTCCTCAAATTCCATAAGCATTGCATCTGAATTTTCTTCCTAATAATATAATTTATCCTTCTTTTAGCTATCTACATAAGCCAACTTTCTATTACTAATTGCACTAATAGGTTCCTACAATTGTGCACCATCATCTACATTTATCCATGGTGTATGATTTCTACTCTAAATTCTTGTATGAAAAAGTGTTGTCTCATATTCCTTCATAATAGAAAGTGTCATTTGTTCTTCTCTTGTGCCTTTGGAAAGAATATATGCACTATATATGATAGTTTCAAATGAATTTCCAACTCCATCCATTGTACAGCATGTAAATCTTTCATTCATACACAAATTATTATATTTAAAATCATAAGGATCACTGGCCTCTTTCAATGCTTCAGACATCAAATCCCAATGTTGATCTGAACTTCCACAATAGTTCATGAGGCTTGTTGTAAGTCTCACATTCTCTTCATCCTCCTCTCCAAGGATGTCTCCTTGCTCTAGTATAAGAATTTCATCCACAATTCCATTAATTGGAATTTCCTCAATATTTCCTTCATGAGGAAACTCTCCCTCACCTACACTTGCATGAATTACATTCACACACATTTCATTAGTTTTAAAATCGTGGGATCCTTGGATATCATCAACTCCTTCATCCTCATCTTCACCAAGGATAGGTCCTTGTTCTATTTCAGAATAGTTTAACTAGCCAATTTAAGTGTTTGATTTCAAGTTAAGCATCAAACGTTGGTGTTCATGGAATCTGTGTTATTGTTATAGTTACGATCTTTGCACGGAGTCCACAAAGGTTTCAACCTTTCATCTTCTTGTCACATGGTAAATTCATGGATTCACTCTAAGTCTACATATACTTTTATAGATCTCTTCTAAGTCTCTTCTAAATTATGCAATTTGAATATAAAGAATCATATCTTCATATATTTTTCCCAATTTTTCGTTAACGAAATATCACCCCTTTCGTTATCCTTCTCTCACACCATAGATATTAATTATGCCTACAAAAAAATCTTCTTACATCATTGTATTTGATATTATATATTTCCCTTAACACGGGAATAACATAATTCATACGACAAATTTACACATAAATCTATCATTAGCTTCAGTATTCACACAGAACAGAAAACCTGCTTAATTCTAGATTGCACACAGATGTTGCAATTCTTCATTCAATATACACACAAATACAATTCAATAATACAGGAAATGCCTGCTACTCTTTTTCATTATACTAAATTTGTATATACATGTACTCAAAGCATTCATTATCTCCAATTACTCTCTATCACCTGGATCTACATGTGTTTTTCCATTAGCTTTTCCTTTAGGCTTACAATGATTAAATACAAATTTAGAAGTAAATTACATTTTTCCTGTATCCATAAATCACTCCATGATTTATTCCCTGAATCTCTCATACGTTTCAAAGCAGATTTTCTTTTGCCTTATGGACAAAATCTTACCTATCCATAGCTTTTCTAAAACTTTTGTTTTCTATAATGATTAAAGAAACAAAGAATATTTACAAACAAGGATATAGAATTCTGAATATTCTAGAATATTATTTAGAGGTTAAATCCCTACCATCCACCTAATAATTATTAATAATTAAATTAAAATTGCAATACTAACCATAGGCCTTATGCCCTTATTTTTGTTTATACATACCTTTTTTCCTGCATTTTCATACTTGGATGATGGACCATTTCTCCTAATTTTCCCATCCCTATGTTTTTCAAATGAATATTTTTCTAGCATCTCACATCGGTTTCATGGAAAATGCTAGTTAATGGTCCCAAAATATAGCATATGTAGATTGGGCCATTTATTCACCCTCTTAGACTCTACTCCACTCAAGTGGAATTTGTATCGATTCAGACATGAATAACCAAGTATAATATTATATTGTCATTGGTTTATTCTAGTTTATTCCATCAACCTTCACATTTTCCACCTTAGCACCTTCCTTGATTCCCCACTTGTTGTCATACAATTGAATAATGTGTACCATGTACGTAGTCCGTGGCTATTTAAAATTTACCTAAAATTTAAGTTATTTAATCTGGATTTACGAAGGAATGCAAGAGAATACACATATAACCATAAATACAAAGATGCAGTGGAAATAACACTTCATTTCAATAATATCAAAGAACTGAAATTTGCTTACAGGCATAATGGAAATAAACTAGCTAGGGCGCTGGTAGCTTATCTCTGAGAAGAGATGTGACGGCTACAGGCCTCTAAACTGTGTTACAATGAGGCTCGAGGACCTATTTATTATTTAGAAACAATGGAAAACCCTGAACATCCAAAACACTAACCGTAGGAGATGAAGCGCCAAAACTATGGGCCCTGTTTGGGTAAATTGGTGTTTCAACTTCTCGTTGACGTAACTTTGGCATACGATCTATGTTTGACGCACATTATACCTCGTTATAAATATCTATCCGAGGAATAAAAATTTTTATATGAGCAACATCAGTCCATGAACCCATGGTGCTCTCGGTTTTCCCAAAAAACGTTGTTTAGGGCCTCAAAACAGCTCCGGAAGTTCAAGACCCAAAAAACTGCTAAAAATAGTAAGTCATGTCGAAACTGAAAAACTGAAAGAGACAATGGTGGGGCCCCAAGTGGAATAGGCGGGTGGCCACCAATATCCACCTGGACCATTCCTCCCCCCTTAGGACCATTGCATTGAGTTCCTCCATTGAGATTAGGTAACTTCTACTGAACTTGGTCCCTCGTTAACCACTTGCCTTGGTGCAGGAATTGGCCAGCTTTGACAACCCGATACAGTTGGATCTTCTGTTGGTGAGTGTTCTTGATTTGCATGTCCATGATACAATTTTTTGTGGCCTATTCCATGCAATCTGGGTTTAACTCTATTAGTGTAAGTTGTTCTGCAATGTCAGAGGTGTCCAGTAGAGGTGTGAAGTAGGGACGAAGGCGGTCCACATTGAATACTGGGTGCAAACCAAGGAATGGTGGAATACTGAGCTCGAAGTAATTATTTCCTACAGCCTTGGTGATGGTGTACGGCCCATATCGGAGCGGGAAAAGCTTGCGGTGGGGTTCAGTGAGGCGACCCTTATGAAAATGTAGCCACACTTTTTCACCCACCTGGAAGTTGTGTGACACCTGATATTGTTCATGTCGTTGCTTGTACTTAGCATTGGCTCTGTCCATTATGTCATGAACCTATTGGCGGATGTGCTGAATGCGCTCAATGAAGTTGTTTGCTTTTTCAGCTTCGGATTGGACATGAGCCGAATCGGCCTGAGTAGCCGCAAATGGCATGGCTACGTCAATGGGACATAGTGGTTGGAATCCCAAGCCCACCTGAAAGGGGTTGTGGTCGGTTGAGCTATGGAGAGCCTGATTATAACTGTGTTGTACATAGGGGAGGATCTCATCCCATGTGTGTGGATGCTTTGAATTGTACATGCGCAGAATGTGTATAATCATCCTATTGATGACCTCTGTCTGGCCATCAGTTTGGGGATGGAAAGTTGTGGACTTGGTGAGCTTGGTGTCCAACATTGACCAGAGGTTGGACCAAAATGTGCTGAGGAACTTGTTGTCCCGATCTGATATGATAGACTATGGTATCCCAAAGTGCACCCACACTCATTCAAAGAAGAGTTTAGCAGTGTCTTATGTTGTGACATTCTTCTTGCAGGCCACCATAATTTCCATATTCAAGAATCTGTCGACGACCACGAAAACACAGTCATTTCCATGCTTAGTAGAAGGAAGGCCCGACATGTAATCCAGGGAGATGGATTCCCAAGGTCTACTAGGGGTAGGTAGCGGAGTATAGAGGCCTTGATTCTTGATGGTCAGTTTGGAAATGGCGCAAGAAGTGCAGGATCTGATGTACTTATCGACATCCTGTCAAAGGTTCGGCCAATAGAAATACTTCTGCAGTACTGCCACTATTTTCTCGCCCCTGAAATGCCCAGTGACTCGACTATATTGTGATTCCCATATCATCTTGGCACGCTCGTTTGAAGGAACACAAAGGTGTCCCAAGTGACATAACAGTGCATCTTGGAGGTGAAAATTTGGAACTTGCGTACCCCCCAAGAGTGCCTTGTATGTGTGGCCAAATTCTGGATCGCTCTCATAGAGAAGCAGCCAATCAGAAGTCTTGTGCCCACAAGAGTTGATAATGGTGGTTAGCGCCACGATCAGTGGTCGGCTGAGGCAGTCTGAAACATTATTGATGCCACCCTTCTTGTACTTGATGTTCAAATGAAAACGTTGCAGATATGTCAACCACTTATGATGACGATCGTTCTGCAACTTCCCTTATTTCTGTATGAACTGCAGGGGCCGGTGGTCTGTGTGGATGATTTTTTCCTTCCCAGTAATGTAATTCTTCCATTTTCAACAAGCCTGCATAATGGAATACATTTCCTTATCATAAGTGGGATACTTGCGAACTGTGTCGGACAATGTCTCACTGTGATATGCTACTAGATGCCCCTGTTGAGTAAGAACTGCCCCAATAGCATAGTCAAATGCATCTATCTCGATCTCAAATGGTTGTTTCAAGTTTGGTAATGTGAACACTAGGGCAAAACAGAGGCGATGTTTCAATTCTATGAACGCCTTCTGTTGAGATTCTGACCAAAGGAATTTTTCTTTTGCTCCTCCCTTGGTGACTTGACTCAAGGACCAAGTGATAGGAAAGAATCCCAACACGAACCTGCAGTAGAAATTAGCAAGACCCAAAAAGCTGCAAAGATATGTTAGAGTGGTTGGGGTTGGCCAATCCTGAATGACTTGGATCTTGGTTGGATCCACATGCACCCCCCCTTTCATTAATAATGTATCCCAGATATTGAACCTGGGTCATGCCAAAAGTGCACTTCTCCAAATTGGCACACAACTTGTGTTGCCGCAGTGTTTGGAGGACTTATCGGATGTGGTGCAGGTTCTCTTCCCAAGTCTGGCTGAAGATCAGAATCTCATCCAAGTACACCACTACAAATGAGTTGGTGAATGGCTACAAGATGTCTTCCATCAACCTCATGAAGGTTACAGGAGCATTCGTCAACCCGAAAGGCATGACTAGGCATTCGAAAAGGCCCTCCTTGGCTTTGAAGGCAGTGTTCCACACATCGGAGGGTTCGATTGGTACCTGGTGATACCCAGACTTCAAGTTGATCTTGCTAAAATATTTTTCCCCTTTGAGTTGGTCCAGAAGTTCATCAATCTTTGGGATCGAGTACCTATTCCGGACAGTGATCTTTTTCAGTTCTCGATATTCAATACAGAGTCTCCAAGTCCCATCCTTCTTCTGTACCAACACATTCGAGCTCCCACAGGGCGATGAACTTGGCCGGATGTGACCTTTCTGCAGTAGCTCCTGAATCTGCCTCTTGATTTCATCATTCTCCATAATAGAGCACCGATAGATTGGTCCATTGGGTAGCGGCGCACCTGGGGTCAGATTAATGGGGTGCTTGATCTGACAGTGTAGAGGAACCCCTGTGGGTGAGGTGAATATGTTGTCGTACTCTTCCACAACCTTGTCCATTTTTTTTGTCATGCAGAGGAGCCTTGTCTGGAGGTCGTGACCGTAATCTCATGAAAACAAATTCCCTGGCTTGGGAAATGAGCTTACCTCATTGTTTTGCAGTAACCAAAGAGATAGCAGTAGGCGGTGGTACCTTTGGTATTATGTACAACTTATTTCCCAAAGTAACAATAACAGCGCGAGGTCGGGACTCATACACAGCATGTTGCTTCCACAAGTATGGTTGGCCTAATAATACATCAGAAACATCAAGAGGAGCAATGTCCCATAATACCTCATCCGTGAAGGGCTTGATGCTATAGGGAAGGCGACACTGTTGGTTGACGCGAAGGTCCCGTCCTTGGTGAAGCCACCCGATGGTGTATGGTTGTGGTTGTGGGTGTGTTGTGGTTGGAAAGCCCAACTACTTCACGGCGTCTGCTGAAATGAGGTTCTTTTGGCTCGCATTGTCGACAATGAACTATACCGGGGAACCCTTTACCCACATCTAGGAGTGGAAGAGACGCTCCTCCTCCTCTAGATCTTCCGATTCCTCCTTCTGGATCTTTGTAGTGGAAATAGTGGTGTTGGGCTCCGCATCAATAATTTGTTTGCCTTTGTCATTCCCCTTATCAGGTTCTAATTCAGAGTCTGAGCATGCATTTGACTCAGAATCCTTCATCTCAGCCACGAGCGACTGCTTGGCCCGACACTCACTTTTGTTGTGAGTGGAGCTCTTATGGAATTCACACCACTTTCCAGTGTCCTTCTTTGGCTTCGCAGTGTTGTTCTTTGCTTGTGGCTTTGACAGGTTGTCTTGGGCCGCCATGCCTTGGATTTTTCCTTTTTTCTGCGGTTTGGGGGCACCTAATTTCCCTTTCTTTTGATTCGCAGATCCAAAGTCTCGTTTCTTCTCTTTGAATTTTTGCTCAATCTTGGCAGCATACCGGTATGTTGTACCAAGTGAGGAGATGTCGAGGAACTCTATTTCCTCCTGAATGTATCTGTGCAGACAACTTTGATACTTTAGCACCAAATGTTTCTTAGAATATTTGATACCCAACTTTGTGTGCAGGGTATGGAACAGATTCGTCGGCTCATGCACATCTTGATCCCTTTGTTGTCGCATAGTGGTCAATTGTATGTACTTGTCCTCATAGCTCCCCACGGAATAGTATTGTTCCTTTATGGCGTCTCGAAAAGAATTCCAAGTGGGTAAATCTGAGAACAGAGACGGTTCTGTCTCGTCCTTTTTCTCACAGTAAGTTTCCCACCAGTCCTTGACATGGGGGGTAGCTTTGAGAAGTGCAAAAATAATCTTCTCCCAGCTGGAAAAGTCATGAACCGAGAAATATCCTTCTAATAGATTCAACCATCTATCTACGGCATCTGCATATATTTGACCCTCAAATATGAAAATTTCAAATTTTACTTGTACCTTAAAGGGAGTCGCGCCTCTAGAGTGGCTGCTGGATGCGGATGCGCCGCCGGTGGGAAGTCGTTGAAGGATCTAGGAAAAGTTATCCATCATCGCATTCCTTTGTTTTTCGAGGGCCTCCTCGAGAAATATTTTGATAGGATCTCCTGCTCCCTCATCTTTCTTTTCGTCCCTCATGGGCGGTCATTGGGGTTTACGAGGTTGATCTTGAAAAGGTTCCACTAGATTGAGCCCTAACTCCTTATACCCCGACCTTGTTGGGGACATGTAAAGAAGGATCGAGAAAAAGCAGACCGCTCTGATACCACTGATCCAAATTTATGTAGGAACGCAAGAGAATACACATATAACCATAAATACAAAGATGCAGCGGAAACAACACTTCATTTCAGTAATATCAAAGAACTGAAATTTGCTTACAGACAGAATGAAAATAAACTAGCTAAGGCGTTGGTAGCTTATCTCTGAGAAGATATGTGGCAGCTACAGGCCTCTAAACTATGTTACAATGAGGCTCGAGGGCCTATTTATTATTTATAAATAATTTAAAACCCTAAACATCCAAAACCATAACCCTAGGAGATGAAGCGCCAAAACTGTGGGCCCCGTTTGGGTAAATTGGTGTTTCAACATCCCGGGGACGTAACTTTGGCATACGATCTCCATTTGACATGCACCATACCTCGTTAGAAAGATCTATCCGAGGAATGCAGCTTTTGATGTGAGCAACATTAGTCCATGGACCCATGTTGCTCCCAATTTTCCCAAAAAACGTCGTTTAGGGCCTCAAAACGGCTCCGAAAGTTTAGGACCTGAAAAACTGCTAAAAATAGTTAGTCGTGCTGAAACTAAAAAACTGAAAGAGACAATGGTGGGGCCCCAAGTGGAATAGGAGGGTGGCCACCAATATCCACCTGGATCATTATTATCCATGATATTTTAATCCATCACATTCACACATATTCCTAGAAGTTATAATCAATTTGTAGACAACATTGTAAATGAGATTCTTGACCAACATTTAATATACTAGCATATTGTTCATCATAATTATATTGATAAATGTTAATCATTTGGTTCATCAATCATATGCAACCACATATTAAATAAACATAAAAATCATCACATCAAACACATGAGAACCGTACATCATCAACAATTAGCATGCATGCATGTGTGTGTGTGTTGGGTACATCCTCAGTAGCCATCACATTTTATCCATAAAAAAAATACATGTAAAAACCCATATATGGACCACACTAGTCACTCTTAAATACAAAAATTTGTGGCCCATTTCCATAGATAAATATACATCACCATCTTTGTGGTGTTAAAATATGACTAACCATTGAGCCTGGGGGCACTACCTCTCCACCTCCTACTCCCATTGGGGTTGCTCCACTCACAACTCTACTCATTGACACTAACAAAATTGCAGTTATCGAAGTAGAAACCACGGCTTATCATAGCACTAGTTTCCACTCATGATCTAGTGGAACACAAGCCTCCACCGCATCCTCACATAGAGAGGCCATTCCCTCCTCATGTACCCCTTAGAGAACTACATCCATTGTTGCAAGTATGCATCTTTTCATTTCAATTCAACCATCTCCTATAGGATACATGTAATATCCTAAGTCTAATTTGTCTCTATTTCCATTTCTTCTAGTAAAAAAAACATCATTTGCATCATGTCAACCTTGTCATGTCGACCTCTCTAACTCCTCTTGCTCAGGGGGAGCTAGTCTCACTTGAGCAACATAAGGTAGGCATTGTACCCACACTCTCCTCCTCATTACCTCTTGTATAATAAGTGCATCTCTCCATCACAAATGCCACATATACATACACATATAAGGTACATGCTACTTGGTTGTCATTATAATAAAATCATAAACACAATATCATAATGAAACTAGTATACATACATATCCATATCTATGGATGCCACTCTAAGGGGCAATATCACAGCAGAGTTAAGCATGTAGTCCATATCGGCATTCAAGAATCCAAAGATAAACTAGGGCATCAATCACCCCCATCTACATATTTTTGGTGTCTAGAATCTTTCGATTATGTCTTCTCCCTCTCACCTCAATAAAATTCCCCATCGCCTCATCCTCAGCCAAGTGTGGGGGGGTCACATCAACTCGAATTTATTAGACTAAGTAGAAACACGTTCCCAGAGAATAAATTGCATATTAATAAGCCAAAGGTAAACTTGTCCATCTTACCATGCACACAAAGTGTTATTTGTTCCACTAGACTAGCCCCCACTAAATGTTCCCATGTAAACGATTGGCCCTAGATTATCTCCTATGAGACCTCCATTTGTGCTCCTTTGATCTTGTGTAGGGCCATAATCACATGCATTCACACAGTAAATGTAATTATAGCATGGATCCCTACATCCCATATGCCATCCATTTGGATGGCCCCTCCCAAATTTTGGCTAGGGACTTCCAAAGTATCAATATGTCTTGTCCTGGATCATCAACTTGCTCTGGGTGGGACATAATGCAATATCCTTCCCCAGAGGCTTTAAAATTATTATAAAATAGATGTATACCACCACAATTATATCCACATTCTAACCACAGGCCTCAAAATATCCCTTGTGTAGACTCCAAAAACCCATTAGGATGTCTAACAACTCCCCTTTGAAGTAGACTAGAGTGCACTAAAACAATTTCCATAGGTCCCATTAGATCATATCCTGCCAAGCAAGGGGATGTCTCTCCATGGCATCTCAAATGTTGTTGTAGTCTCATTCTCTCCAATGGACTGGGGTGATGAATATTGAGCCCCACACATCACCAGTTTAATGTGACAGTTCTTAGAAAAAACACATACACATCTTATGGGTCTACACGACTATTTGTATTTCAGTCATATGGATGACCTTGTGTTTGTTCATTTTCTAGTCATGTAGGCACTTGTTCACAATTGAGTCAAGTGGATTCTCACATGAGTCGTCACAACTCAATCACATAAATATACACAAGATTGGTCCACATAATCTTGTGCAGATCGGTGTGAATTCCAGCAAGTTGCTCATGTGGATGTGTGTGACCCCTCTAAAAAGGGGTTATACATCCCCCCTTGGGTTCTTACAACTTGCCCTACTACATGTAATAAATAAGATCAGGTAATAACCACTTACATGACTCCCACCATGTTGATATATGGGCCCTAGACCACACTTAAGAAGCTACAATTGCTCATGCACTCCTCGTCATATCACTGTCACCTCAACGTAAGTACAAATGAAGTGACATGGTGGATCCCACCCCTTATATATTACCCCTTTCCAATTTTCTGGAAGCGCATATAGGAACCTAATATCTCTATTATATGAATAGTTTTTGTTAGGGAATTAGCATGTCATTCTTAACATTTCAACATGGCTTACTTGCCTCACATCTCACTTCACCTTGGGACAATGCATCTCAAGCCTCTTGACCCTAAAGATGAGGTCACTTCTCTCATCATTAATGTATTCCTTTGATTGTTGATTTTTACATCAACACTTTCACTTGGGGTTATTTGTTTCATGTGTGCGGGATTATGTTCACATACTTGTTCCAAACTCCTAAGGCGCATTCATTGGGGGTGGCATGACCCTACTTTTTGTATGTATTTTTCAAATTAGCATCTTAGGTCCCCTCTTTTTTCACTTTGTATTATCTAGAATATTCCCCTTGATCCAATAGAAATTATGGTGTAGATTTTCAAATGCTCATGAATTTTTAATTAAAATCACAAGACATAAACCTACTCTACTGCTCTTGCGAAATTTAATTCACAATTTAGAACACCAATCACAAACATGCAATGAGAAATAACACACATGCACACAGTATTTTTCCAGGGGAAATAAATCTGCTAAAAAACCTTTTGTTTGTTTTCATTAATCTGATGAATAGAGATGTTTTACAATTTCTTTGCTCAACTGAGCACAACCTGCAAGTGAATAACCTATCTCTTTGCTCATTGAGAAGATTTCAACCAGACTTAGTCAATTTCTGCATCTACTTGAGCCCCTATTTTCTTGCATAATTCCTTGAGAAATTAGACGCCTATTATTTATGAAATTTTTCAAATTGATTGCGCAATGCCCAAGGTTGATCATCTGACTGCATGCAACACCTGTACACTCAAGACTAGTCTATAAGTGATGTTACATTGCCTTGGAATATCCACCACAACTGGGGAACTCGAATTTTCTGCATGCACTAGCTATTTTGGGTTGATTGATTAGTTAACTATATGATCATTTATTTTGACTAAAGTCTCACTACAACGCTGACCTTCCATTAGTTCATCCAATAGTTAGAACTAGTTTAACTTAAAACAACTTAAAATAACTGACCTTGATTGCTACAAATTAGCAATCATAGATGCTTAACTGAACTCTAATTCCTATAACTCAAATTTAATGAGCTAACTGAGTGACAAGATCCATGTCACCTCAGTTAACAGCATCCAAGTTGTCTACTGATCTGGAAATTCAAATTTTCTAAATTTAATCAAGGAAAAATCAAATTGAGAATTTATTACTGCATTTTTCAACACTCCCTCTCAATGAGAAAGGGATTATCAACCACCCCTTCCTTACACTTGTGGAACTTGAACTTCCTTCTTGACAAGGCCTTTGTCAAAATGATAGAATCATGTTCCTTTGTTGGAATTTATTGTACAAACATTATATTTCTCTACACACAGTCTCGTAAATGTTGATACTAGATATCTATATGCTTGGATCGATCATGAAAAACGAGATTCTTAGAGAGCTTGATGCAACTCTGATTATCATAGTAGATCATAGTTGGATCCATCATCTAACCAAACAATCCCATAAGTATCTTTCACATCTAGGTTGCTTCACATGTTACTTTACTTGGAGCCATATATTCTACTTTTGTCGAGCTAAGCGCCATGTATCTTTGCTTCCTATTGTACCAGGAAACCGTTGCAGACCCAACATTTAAAATTCCACCTAATGTACTATTTCGGTTTGATGGACTCCCCGCTAAATCTGCATTTGTGAAGCCACATAGATTCACTCCTTTTTTCTGTCTATACCATAGTCCAAAATGGGTAGTGCCTTTGAGGTACTGTAAAACATGCTTAGCTGCCTTCTGAAACAATTCGGTCACCCTAACCATAGCTTGACTAAGTAGGTTGACTACATAGCACATATATGGTCATGTTTTCATAAGGTACATCAGTGACCCCCCTAGTTGTCAATGAATGGTAGCATCCACTTCTTCACACGAAGTGGAATCCTCCTTCCTCCAGTTGGTCGCTAGAGGTGTCTCCACGGGTTTACAACTCTCCATGTGGAATCTTTGAAATATCTCATTTGCATACTCTCCTTGAGATAAAAATAGTTCCCCATTTCCTTGCCATAGTTCCAACCTGAGGAAGTAGTGCATGAGACTGATGTCCTTCATTTCAAATTATCTTGCAAGGTCCTCCTTGCAATATTTGATCAATTGTTCATCACCAGTTAAAATGAAATCATCAACATATAAGACAATAATAATCAATTTTACCTTCTACCAAGATGTGATAGAGGTCTGCATCCTCTTCACTTTTGGTGAAGCCCAAACCAGTGAGATAACTATCGATCTTGGTGTACCAAGCACAGGGTGCTTGTTTTAGACCATACAACGCTTGCTTGAGTCTGCACACATGACACTCTTGATCAAAAGTATCAAAAAATTTTGGTTGCTCAATGTACACCTCCTCCTCAATAAACCCATTGAGAAATGTTGTTTTTACATCCATCTGGTGGATCTTCCACCCCATCTGCGCGGCCATAGCAATAATTGATCTAATGGATGAGTACCTTGCTACAGGAGCAAAGCCTTCTCCTCATAGTCAATTACCTCAACTTGAGAGTACCCCTAAGCCACAAATTTTGTTGTATACTTCTCTATGATTCTACATGTCGTATTCTTAACCTTGAATATCCATCTTGAACCGAAAATTGATTTATCTATTGGTCTTGGGACCGATTCCCAAACATTTTTCTTTACAATGCATCCATATTCCTCCACCATTGCATCAACCCATAAATGTTTCTCTACTTCTTCCTCGAAAGAGGATGGATCAGTCTCTACAAGCTCATTCATTAGATCCATGTAGCTAGTTTGTCGTTCAAGTGACCTTCTATGCCTGCATAAATTTGAAGGAGCTCCCACAGTCTCCCTCACAACCGACATAGGTCTATTAGCTTCCCTAGTTCTTTTTCTGCCTTCTCTCGATGGTTTTTGTTGATTGGATATCTTTACTCTCTACTCCTCAAGTTGTGGCTTCTCCAAAACTTCCAGAGACTCCTCCTTTGGAGCTAAAAGCTCCTTTTCTAGTGTGATCTGAAGCTCCCTCTCAAGATAGCAATGGATCACTTTCTCCTCATCAAATTTTACAACCCTTCGCACAACTGTCATTCTGAGGGATGGAAAGTACACACGGTAGTTGTGAGGAGTTTATGTGTTACCCAAAAATACCCCCAAATTTTTTTTTTTCGGTTAAAGCTTCTTCCTTGATTCTTTAGAGACATGGCGATAAATAGAGGCTCCAAAAATCCTAAAGTGCGACACATCTGGTTTTCTCCCCAAGAAATCCTCCTCTAGTGTAATCATTCCTAGAATCCAATGAGGACTTTGGTTGTGCAAATAGACTATTTTTTTCATGCCTCTTCCCACAAGTGAAATGGTATGCCTTGATCATGCAACATTGCCCTCACTTCTCCCACAATGTTGTGGTTCTTTCTATCAACCACCCCATTCTACAATGGGTTGTGGGGTGTTTTAAACTCTCGTTGAATGCCTTCTTTCACACAAAAAATTTTGAATTCATTCAACACATACTCACCTCCATTATTTATGATAAGATTCTTCACCTTCTTGTCATTTTATTTCTCAACCAGTGCCTTGAATTCTACGAACTTGGAGAATGTCTCATATTTCTTCTACATGAAGAAGATCCAGCACTTCCTTGAGAATTCATCAATAAAAATGACAAATATTTGTGTCTAGAAATGGAGGTTTTCGAGAAAGGTCCAGAGACTTTAGAGTGGATCCTTTCCAATATTGCATGTGCTTTGTTTTCCCGATCATGGAATGTGGATTTTTCATACTTCCCCAAGGTACATCCTTTACATACAACATGTTCCTCAAGTGCTCCTTTGGGAGGCCAGTGGTTATTTGTTGCATAATATTCAAGGCACCATGATACAAATGGCCAAGTATTTCGTTCCAAAGTTCACCGACTTCGCATCCATGCACTTTATTTGCTTTACTGCTTAATGAATCATAGTCTTCCACATCTATATTATACATATTCTTCAATCGAACCCCGATATGCTTCTCCTATCCCATAGATATGTGTCTCAGGAATGCCTTTCCTCTGTGAAGGTCACATCATAATCGCAATCTTCCAAAACTGCAACAGAAATGAGATTTTTCTTTAGTCCCAGAATGAACATGACATCCTTGAGCCTGAGAGGGGAGCCTGACTCCCTCTGAAAGGTGATTGTACCAATCTCGGTCGTGTTGTTCCTTTTGTCGTCCCTTAGCTCAATGTGCATATTTAAATGTGATTCTTCCAGGTCACTCTAAACTCTCTACACCATGTCATGTGGAACGATGCACCTGATTCCAAGTACCACACGCTTCCCATCATTATGTTGGTCATGCATGTGATAAGGGTAAAGTCAAGCTCAAACTATGAAGCTAAGGTTTCACTTGATGCTCCTCCTGAGGTCTTCTTGCATGCCTTTTTTAGTGGACACATCGTGGCATAATTCCTGAATTCATGACAATGCAAGAATTTAATTTTGGAAAAAATAAAAAAAATAAAAAAAATCTTGCCCCCTTGGTTGGACTCTGGTTTGGATTGAGATTTCTTCCCTTATCCCTTCTTTCCCTTTCCAGCCAATGAAAAAATTTCTTCATCCTCGCCCTTGGATGAAGTCCCATCCCTATTATTTCTCCTTAGTTCCTCGTGTACCAAATCAGACCGTAAGTTTTCCCAATTCAGTAGTTTCTCCCTCGGTTTCACTGAATCTTGGTAGCCATGCCAGCTCATGCGAAGGCCTAGAAGGGCTAGGCTTAC
Source organism: Pinus albicaulis (assembly GCA_034641835.2). Classification (NCBI taxonomy): domain Eukaryota; kingdom Viridiplantae; phylum Streptophyta; class Pinopsida; order Pinales; family Pinaceae; genus Pinus; species Pinus albicaulis. Next base: position 632,513,764 of record CM076569.1, read on the forward strand.
CAAGTCATCTTCTACAACATTAACACCAACCCTGCCAAGTTCATCATGAACATGTGTGAACCTACTCAGATACTGTGGAATAGTGCCATTCTTCTACATCTTGATATTTCAAAGTTTATCCTTGAGCACCAGCTTCCTTTGGTCACTACTATTCTTGAATAATTATGTTTTTTATACTACAAGGAAAAGACCCTCTAGCGGAGGTTATAAAGGAGGTTTTTAATGTTATAAAATTGGCCAAAATTGGAAAAAAAAAAATTGCTACAACATCCATTTTCGGTAACGGAGGTTTTGGCAGAGCTTCTAATGGAATTTCAACACAACTAAAAAAAATTGGGCAGCCAGAGGTTGTTACGGATGTTTTTCTCATCGGTGCGTGCATCAGGTGTGAACGCACCGGTGTGTTTTATCATGTAAGCACCGGTATTGTAAACATACCAAGAACCGAGATGGAAAACAAATTATGGATGCCCCGGGGCGTTTAGCAACGTCTCGGTGCGTATCACCCAGCAAGAGGCACCGGGCTGATGGAAGGTGCATGCACTGGGCTGATGGAAGGTGCATGCACCGGGCTGATGGAAGGTGCATGCACCGGGCTGTTAAGGTGTAAAATTGCACCGGTCTAGGTGCTAAAATGCACCGGGCCATTAAGTTATAAAAACGTACCACCGTGTTAAAGGCGAACCATACCGGATCATGCAACGCCTATCGGACCACCCGGGTGGTAGTCGTCGATAAAGCGCACTAGGCGTTCTAATTGGTATTGGTATTTGTGTGATGCCCGTAGGTCGTAGAAACACACTGATGCACATTATCATACAAATGCACTGGTGTGCAGCAACTAACACGCATTGGTGTTAATTTTGTAATTTTTAGAAACATCGACCTGTGACAGTGCAATTATTGTGATTTTTTTTAATTCAATATTATCAAAAGTCGAGACATATATTATAACAATATTCATATCAATTAAATTTTTATTAGTGCATTTGAATGTGATGTTTGGATTAATTTTTTATATCATATCATCATATTTCGCATCTTTTCATTATAATATTTAATCATCCATATATTTAATCAGTGGTGTAACATTTCACAGCGACAATGGAGAATGCAATAGAATAAATTAAAATGTATTATATATATATATATATATAAGACACTGTGTGTCATACAAAATGGGACAGTTATTGGTATCCCTTTGTCTTTCAATTGGGATACTATGTCCATTACATTAAAAAAAAATGTCTGATTTCACAGACAAATATTTCAAAAAATACAACGCCTTGCTTTGATATCCAAACATATTGATCATCATTCTTCGTTGGAACTGTTGTCACTGCTCGAGCTACTTCCATGACTTGGGTTATTTGGAGGAATGTTTTGTTCACTATGTTGATTGTTTTCTTCTTCTTCAAGTTCCATCTACAAACATAAAAATATAGTGTAATGAGTGTATATACATTGCTCAGAATAATGAAAATTGCAATATTAAATAATATACATCAATGTAAATCGAAAAAAAATCTACCATAGCAATAATTGACTCATGAACTATACACATGCTTTCAAAACCAAATTTCATGCCATCTTTCAACAATTCATTTGTTGGTGCAGTTCCATACTTTGTTTCCTGCAACTTTTATACCCCATAAAAAATCATAGATTTAATATAAAAGATTTTTTTGTTCTATTAATTATAGACAGAGCTAAGTAAAACAAAATAGATGCTTACAAATTCCACAATCAATTTCTGATATGCCAACATATACTGACAACCCATATTTAACCCAATGTCAATCAATTCTTCTAATGGTTCTTCTATGTATCTTAGCACCTGTTTGAAGACATTCAATGATGAATGTTGTAAAACAACTTAAAATATACAAAAAATGAAATCTAGTTAAGTTGTTATAAGAAAGTAAAAACTACTCACAAACATATATATCAACCCTTTTCTTCCTTGTCGTCCTGTTTTATGTGTTGAATGGGTTCCATTTTCTTTTCTTTTCTGCAAGAAAATACTTGAAAATTAATATTTAATGCTAAATTGTTTATTTATTGTACCTAATCGAAAAAATCAATGATTACATATTAAATTTGAAGCACGTTGTTGTTGAGATGGCTCCTCGTGCGGTGCAATTATGTCCATTTCTTTGACAATCTCCTTGTACACCTTTTTGGACGTTCCTACTGGCATATTTCTTATATCATCTCATTCATCCTTTGAGATTTTCATAATCTTTCTGAAAATGTAACATGACAATAAACTATTTAATTTTTATATTGATATATGAAAAATAAATATAAAAAAAAACTGATATTTATAAATGATTTCTTTCTAGTAATATAGATACATATAACTCTAGAAAAAAATTTAAATGAATATTACATTTTCATTCCTTCTTTTTTTTTGTTGTACATTTTTGCTATTAAAAGTCAGACATGTCTCATTGACCAATTCTCTGGAAACTCATCCTATAGTTTAAATAAAATTTGGTTCTTGGAATCATTGGATTGATTTTTGTATTGTAAGTAGAAATAATGTCTATACATTCGTACCACTAGATCCCTCAAAGTTTTGTAAAAGTTTTTCCCCCTTTCGTTAACCTTTAGCACCACTCCAGATGAGCCAAGGAGCAATTCATTTTCATTTGCATGTTCTATTTTTTTTCTTTTCTTAGAACAACATTCATTCTCTTTGTTATTGGTTCCCGTAGAATATTAAACATATGTGAATTAATAGATTGTTTGAAACATGTTATCTAATATTTTTAAGTATATTATTAATGAAAATTCAAAAAAGAAACTCATATTGGATCGATAGTATTTTTTCATTCACCACATTCATCCTTCTGCAATTTTTCCATCAAGATTTTACGCTCTTCTGGTCTCAAATCAAAAATAATCTTATCGAATTTTGTCATTTTGTGGCTCTACATGATACACAGTAAACAACACATATTAGCTAAATTACATATATTAGTTCAAAAATAGTAATTTTTGTAAAGAATTTACAAACTTGCCTTTTTTGCTTTTCTCGATGTGTTATCAGTATTTTTGTTACTGGATCTCTTGTCAGCCATTTCTTTATCAATATGAAACATGTACAATACTATTCATTAATATATTTTATAAATAAATCACATACTTTTTAGGTAAAAAAAAAAAAACTGTGCACCTTTCAAAAAGTACGCACTAAAGGCGGTGCGGTAGGTTCTTATAAACGTGCCACCAATACAGTAGGAACATCATGGTGCTATTTGTCAAAAAAGGAGACCTGGTGCATTATATGTTAACCAGTGCACCAATTAACACTAGCATAAATGAATAAAAACTATTTTTACCTAACAGTGTTTTTTTGTCAGTACGAGCCCAGTGCACTATACTACAATAGCGTACCGGTGCGCTATTTTAAAAAGGGCGCATCGATTTAAAAAAAAAAAAATCTATTTTTTAAAAAATCATGCAAGGGCAGACATGGATTGGGATCCGACTCTGCAAGTGGTTCCGTGGGTTAGATGTCACACACACACACACACACACACACACACATATATATAGCAATACAAACCCTATAAATCTAAAATGAAAAGCCCTAACTGTGAAGTCATAGAAACAAGAAGAAGCAAGGGTTTAAAGTAAGAATGGATTTTTTTGTTTTTTTATCTGAAAATGCATGGTAAAATTTAAAATTTTTACTATGCATGTATTAAATCCAACAGAAAATGCAAAAAAATAATAATTATTACAATAAAGTTTAACAATTTTACTATACTACAGGGTTTTTGTGTGAATCACCAAATGTTTCAAATTCTGATTCTCTGAATAGTGATGTTGTTCGAAAGTATTTTGTTGCTCCACAGTGCTCTCATGCTCTCTTGCTCCATGTATGTCTATCGTGAAAATCACTCCCTGAAATCTTTTTCAAATTAATGAAATAATGATTAGCTTTTACTATTTAAAGAACTTTTTTATGAAATTAGATTTCCGAAAATAATTTGCCGCCCATTTTTCAATTTATCGTATTTTTTTCACTTTAAAAAAATAAAGTTGTGGGTTTTTTGTTTCTGTATATTCAGTGCATTTGTTAACTAACCGCATTGGTGCGTCAGTTAATAAAACTGCAACAATGCGCAGTAACTAAAATGCACCGGTGCTGTTAACTGTACATTAGCACCGATAACAATAAGTCCATTTTTAAGGCACTGAAATTGCTTTTAGGTATGTACACCAAAATTTATTGTTGATTTTGCTCAAATGCAGGGAGAAAATATCATAATTATATTAAATGGAAAATTCTTCAAAATCCAGCTCATTCCATAATATCTCTCAAAGTTCATCGCGAAGTTCTTCCTATCCATCTCCAGACGTAATTACTTCAGATTTTCTTTATATTTTCGTTATCTAATTGAATTTATTTTTTTTATCCATGTCAATCAACTGAATAAAATTAATGTATACAAATTTGCAAGTTCATGCAGATTCAAAATCGAGTTCAGATGCAAAAAATATTCAAACAGCTCCAAAATGTCGGAAGCTCTTATCAGGAGTAGCATACCACAAGGCGCATTTGGTAGATGAAAATGGACAACGACTTCACCCTGCCAATTGTAACATTGCATCTTCTATCCAAAATCCTGGGACAATCATGGTAATATTAATTGTTTGGTATATTAATGTAAATATTATTTCAATGTCAAACCAATTAATCATGCATTGTCGACGTGCTTACTAATTGATATCATCGATTTTGTACTAATCATGTTCAAATATATTTTTTTAAATTATTAGGATTCTAGTGATGATGAGCGACCTACATACCATCTTTCATTGCACCCCACAACAATGTCAAATTGAGAGAAGGTTGAATTAAGAGAAAAAATCGGAGAGGAACGATAGCAAGAATGGTTGAATCAACCACCTATTCAATTCCCACTACATCAGGAATGACTACAGCAATAGTAGTTCTTCACAAGTTGGAAATGGAGGAAATCAAATAGAGTTTGGTATGGATGATTACTTAAAGGATACGACTGCCATGGATACAATGTTTTTAGATGCATTCCAGAATGATGATCAGCTAGGGGATGATGCTCATATCGCTGATACCTTTTTCGAAAGCCTCAAATTTGCTTCCACCACCCCTCTCTTTGGACCTAGCGGTCAGTAAAAGTCTACCCAATTGGGGAAAATGATGTTACTATACAACTTGAAAGCAAAGTTTGGCTTGTCGAATGCATGTTTGTCGGAAATTTTGAGGTAATTGACCATCAAGTCCTCCCTTATATTTTTAGAAATATAATCACACAATGAATATTAAAAATAGTCAATTTTATGAACGTTAATAATTATATCAGCATTAATGTACATTTAATATTGTCCATGACCAACTACAGGTTATTCAAGACAAGGTTCTTTCGAGTGATAATGTCTTGCCTGGTAACTATGAAGAGGCAACGAAATTGTTGAAAATGTTGGATTTTGAGTACATATCATATCATCCATGTCCAAATGATTGTATTCTATATGGAGGAGAATATGCTGACAAAGAGATATGTCCGAAATATGGTCATGACAGGTATGATAAATCAAAAAATAAGGGTAAATGATGTGGTCCTCCTTTTAATATATTGAGGCACATGCCTATAATCCCAAGGATTAAAAGGCTCTTTCGTTGCAAAGAATTATCTATTTTGCAGGGATGGCATGCCTCACATAGAAGTGAGTTAGGAGTTATGTGAATCCCAACAGATTCAATAGCCATGAAGTATATAGAGGATATATGGCCCGAAAAAAACAAGGATGAAGTACAAAGTCTACGACTCAGCATAGCCATGGATGGCATCAACCCATATTCCCTCCAGAGCACCAACTATTCTATTTGGCCTTTAGTAGTGATCAGTAACAATATCCCCCCATGGTTTTCCATGAATAATAAACATATTATGTTGGCTCTCATAGTCCCTGGTAGAAGACAAGTGAAGAATATGGATGTCTACTTACAACCACTGGTAAATGAATTGAAGAAATTATGGGATGGGATAAATGTATATGATGTATCAAGACCCATCGCAGCAAAGAGGAGTTTTACATTGTATGGAATATGTTCTTACACGACACATGATTATCCAAGCTTAGGAGTGTCCTCTGGTAAATTACATGTTTATTGATTTGTTTATATACATAGCAATATTATTTTGCATATTAGTTATTTATTTTTTTGTAATCGTTATGATCTTCATGATATTATTTAACGTGCCATGAACATTTTATACAATAATTTCGCAGGTCTTGTAACAAAAGGGTATTATGGATGTAAATCTTGTGGACCTTCTATGAAAGCTAGATGGTCCAACGACCTATGAAATACAATGTATGACTGCTCCAGGGTATTCCTCCCAGAAGAACACCCTTATAGAAGAGAAACATCTGTTTTCAATGTTAAATGAGAGAGAACCCAAAGGCCTCCAATAACAACACCAGTTGAATGGCTTAGAGCATATGAGAGAGAAGGAGAAGGATTTCATAGAAATGCTCGATTCAAATGGGGAGCTTATGTTCGGTGATCCAGAATTATTTGACACCTATGTTGAGAAATTTCCCATTGGGATGAAAACGAAATCTATCTTTTATAACCTCCCATATTGGGAGCATCTTAAGATTACCCACTTATTAGATCCCATGCATATATTTAAAAATGTTTCATATTCTTTATGGAGGCACATATCATCGAAACAAAGTGACACATTGGTTGTTAGGAAAGATATTATTACTTAAAAAACTAAAAATAAACATTGGCCAAGACGATTAGAAAGTACAGGATCAGAGGCAATTGGTCCCTCTAATTGGTATTTCAAAGAAGGTGATGTCCCATGGATTTTAAAAAAAGATGATCTTTCTTTGGAAAAGGAAGTTATAATGGGTGTGAGGGTGCCATCTTCATATGAGTCTTCACTACAGCGTTGCTTCACCGTGGATGACCATTTGTCGGGGTTGAAATCGCATGACCATTTCAATCTTCTAAGAGTACGTATAATGTCAAAAGCATGATTTTATTATTTTTTATATTAATAAATTTTATCCCATGCAGGGATCATAAAACATAACTAATTTTGTATATTATTGCATGTGTTTATAACTTTGCAATGTTATTATCCTTTGTTCGTGCGTGGGCGTGTGAAACATGACTTCCCCCAAGACCTAGAATGTGCCATATCTAAATTATATGCATTTGTACATTGGATCATGTCAAAGGAGATTCATGTGGCTAGCATTCCACGGTGGCGTCAAGAGATAGTTGAGATTGTTTGTATGTTTGAGAAGGAACTGTCGACGAGTTTCATGGACTTGCAGGTTCATCTTCTAATCCACCTAGTAGATGAGGTTGAATTAGTTGGGGTGGTTTCTTGTCGTTGGATGTTCTTCTTAGAGAGGTACATGAAGAAATTGAAAGGTTTTGTTCGACAAAGGGAAAAACTTAAGGGGTCTATGGCAGAGGGGTACATATCTTATGAGTCTTTCTATTATGCCAGTGAGTACATCAAGCAGATCGACAACAGACCAGGTGTGGTGATTTGGGACGATGAAAGGGATGAAGACAAAACAGAAGGGGAGCTTCTCCAAATGAATGGAAAAAGGTGCTTGATAAAGAGTAAGTGACTTATGATTTTTCAATTTTACACAAAGTAAATATTTATGTTGAACTTTGATATAATGTATATTTTGATCTCATATGTACTATATGTCAGTTTGATTTCATCAGTGAATGTAGAAATTGAAGCAATCAATAAATTTGTTCTTTACAATTTCGAAGTGACACAACCGTGGGTCGCATTACACGAACAAAAGAGGATGAAATTGGATAGTGATAGGAAAGAATTCAAATGGCTGAATGGTATAAGTGTGCCTTGTCCCGATCATTTTAAAAGAAAATATGCCAATTATATGTCCCAACAGTTGGGTTGTTGACCAATTCAGAGAGAAATACGATGCAATCGATCGTTACCTGTGTGCTAAAGAGGATGTGCGAAATGTAGGGATTGGGTGCACTCACTCGTTAATAATCTATTTATGTACATTTTAAACTTAATAATGCAACTTTGAAATGTAACATCTATATTTCATATTTTAACATTTGGGTTATTATAAGACACGTAACACTATGATCTTTTAACTTTTTTATAGGTGAATTTGTTCCCATCTATGTGGGCGTATGGACACCATTTTCGCACAGAAAATTTCGATGATGGACACATGACACAAGATTGTGGAGTGGAATTTGAGTTCGTTCAATCTAGTCGAGCTAGCCACCATGATCAAAACATAGTACAAGGGACGTTAGGTTACGTCAGAAATATACAAGATATCATTGAAGTGGATTTCTCTTCTTTCCAATGTGTTATTTTTAGGTGCAAGAGGTGGGACACCTTTGATCGGAATAATTTAAAGGAAGATCGCGATAGTAGGCTTTTATGCATTAGCTCTATAAAGATGTGGGATGAAGCTAAGGAGCCCTATGTTTTCCCCAAACACTGCAACCAGGTGTTTTTTAACCCATATGTGTTGGATAGGGATTGGTGGCTCGTATTGAGACATGACCCTATATCAAAACATATTTTTAAGAACAATAGTGTTATCATGCCAAGTGAGCTGGAAGATAATGAGGGTGATCATGAGAACCGAGAGTGATATGGTACAAGTGTTATTTCATCATTTATACTTTTTAACTTGGGTTTTTATAAAGGAAAGGACTTAACCTTATAACTAAGACTCTTTTTTTCGAAACAGTATAATATATATTTTGAATTAATTGGTTTGCATTGTGTTAATGTTAAAATCATTTCACTTGATAATTTGCAATTATGTTGATCTCGAAAACAATGGCGCACTGTATCAAATTCTTTTTTTATGACAATTCCTAAAATAATACAACTACTTGATTGCTTTAAATGTGTGTGTATGATATCTTCGAAATGTATACTGTTATTTTTGGTATGTAAGATCATAATAAAATAATGATTATTCTAAACATGAATTTATTTGCATTATTTTCTAAACTTGATTATGTTACAAAAATTCATATTATTCTAGATTTATTATTTTACAATTATTTATATTCATACAAATTTACAATTATGGAAATTTAACAATATTTACGTTATACATTTTACTTATGGTAGTTATGGTTCAAAATTGACAATTAATTTACAATTTTACAATTTTACAAATTTACAAATTTTAATAAAATTGAATGATGACAATACATACAAATACAATTACAATTTCACAATACAATTGCAATTTTACAAATATTTTACATGCAATTACAATTTTACAAATATTTTACATACAATTACAATTAAAATATCAATTTTCATTTTACAATACAATTAGAATTACAATTTTACAAATATTTTACATACAATTACAATTACAATTACAATTTTTCAATTTTACATACAATCACAATTACAATCACAATTACATTTTTAGAATTTTACAAATTTTACAATTTTAATCAAATTGAATCATGACAATACATACAATTACAATTACAATTTCACAATAAAATTGCATACAATTACAATACAATTTTACAAATATTTTACATACAATTACAATTACAATTTTACAATTAAAATTAAAATTTCAATTACAATAACGACATAATATTTAATAAATATCATGATTTAATATTAAAAATAAGCATCTTGATCATGATAACCATCGTACAATTCAACTAAAATACACATTCAGATTTGCTAACATCATTTAATCATCATGATCATGATCATCTAACAAAACACAAGCATTGTATAACATCATCACAACACAAACATCAAATATACATCTCATGTCGAATAATCACTATCACGTACACATCTATCCACAAACACATTAAATGAACATATCTAACATGACCTAACAATATACACATCATGATGAACACCAACATGTAAATTAAGTACATCAACATGAACATAAAATACATTGACCATATATATATATATATATATAATTGTATAATGTCAAAACTATACAACTGTAATATAACTGCATATAAATGTTAAATATCTGGTGGTACATCAATAATAGTACTAGTCGAGTCATGCTCAATCAATGGTGAAGCCTCATGCTCAGATAGATGACGTGCCTGCTCCAGAGGTGCCTAATGATTAGTCGATGGTGCAATTTGGTCAGGAACTTCCTGTTGATGACTCGTCGATGGTGCAGCCTATGCAGTGGATGGTGTGGCTTGCTCAGATGGACCTGCCTCCTCAAATGGACTTGCCTGCTCAGGATCATATGCCTGCTCAAGACTAGGTGTCTGCTGAGATGGTGAAAACTACTCATACGATGCATGTTGATCAAGACTAGATGTTGGTTGCTCATGATCTCTGGCGTGAGGTGAAGGAGGAGGATGTGGAATACTAGAATGATGATCACTCCCCTCATGATCATGATCATCAGATGAGGTGCTTCTCTGTCGTGCATCTCCACGACGCATACCCCTCCTAGCCCGCGCCAATGCTCTGGAAGCTCCAACGATATGATGCATGAGGGTCATCATATAGCGAGGCATGCCTCTCCAGAGCTATGTGAGCCTACGATCAGCCTAGATCTCTCTGATCGTAGCTAGGTAGACTCCCTCATAAACTATGAGTCGACAGAGTTGGTCGCCCAACTCCATCTTGAATTGGGTGTCTGGCCTATGCCTCACCCCCGCGGGTATCTGCACCTGATCAGGATCAGGTCTGTCACCTTGATCCTCCGCCTCTGCCATCTCCTCGTCAACATCTACACCTAGAACATTCGGTGGGTGTGGATTCATGCCCCCAACGAATGTCCCAATATCTACAAAATATATAGTACACAAAAATAATTAGACATTTTCATTAAACAATTTAATAAAACAAGTTAAAGAACATGTTAGAATAAATTTGATAATTCTAATTAATTAATTAAAACAATAAAATGAAACTATATTAATTTAAAGAAAACACTCATATTACCTCTCGCATCCGGCGGCTCATCCTGTGTGAAGAGGATGTTGGTACACCTTCGCTAATCCAAACCCGCATACGGACATGGCACCTGAATGAACGAGTGATCATCAGCACTAGCTAACAACTCCAGTGCATCAAGAGATATCCTAGTACGAATGTCAGACTGGCCCCACATCTACATCAGTACATGCAGCATCAGCCTACGTTGTTGCTGAACAAAAGTAGGCCTCGTCTCTGGAAACCTCTCAAAAAAAAAACAAAATAACTATGAAGAAAAAGGGAAGGTCAACCTCCCACGTTCCTGAGAATGACATCTATCTAATGTTGTACAAAACTATCGCAAAAAAATCACAGACCATCTCACAAGTCGGGGCGCTTGGAATAAAGAATCAACATAAAATAAAAGAAGGAAACTAATGCATTGCCTATCGCTGGTATAGTGTACAATGGTCGTCAGCAGTAGTGAGAGGCACCTCACCTCCTCTGCACCAAATGAAGAAATACGTAACTGATCACCAGACACCTGAAAATCTGCAGGAGAAACTATATCGTCCCTAATGTATCTGTGGGAGTAAGCAAATTGAATCCCTGCTACATAGCCGACGGGGACATCTAGGAACTGGGGAAAATACTGCCCTCTCCTAGATAGGCCAGTAATAAAATATATGTCCTCCTTAGTGGGCATGAACCACTAGCCAGGACTGACCCGGCAAGCCTGTCGGTGGGCATCCCACCTGAAGATCAGTTGTCCCAATAACCCACTATGGCCCTTCAGGGATTTAGCCTCCTCATAGAACTTAAGGACGCCTACCTCCCTTAGGAGCAACTAGGTGGTTTTCATAACAGGACGAGGGTACAAAAGTATCTCCCTCTCTCGTGCCTCCCACAGCATAATCATGTTATATTAGTCCTCCATATGTTCTTGTTGTTCCATATATATATATATAAACAGTCAGTGCACCCCAAAAAACAATCACGCACCGGTACTGATGTGTAATTTTTTATCGCGCACCGCACTCGATGCACATGGAAAATGTTTGCGCACCGCCAAAGATTGGAAATTTTTTCTGCAGTGCATTGTCGAAACTATCTGCCCCAGGGTGAATAGTTTGGTCAACACACCGCCCAACAACAGTACATGGTCAACGGTGCGGTCATTTAAACGGCCGCACCGTTGACTGTGTAATGCTGTCAAACGGGCGGTGCACTGACCTAACTAACTGCCTCGGGACGGTTAGTTTGGTCAATGCAACACCCTCCCGACACTATTCCATAGTCAACGGTGCAGTCGTTTAAACGAACACACCACCATGTTATTTTTTAAATTAGTTACGGTGCACATTTTTTCGGTACCGCACCGGAACCCGGTGCAGTTTCCGTTAACATCATTCGCAGTGCTGCCTGTAAATTTACAAGAAGCACCGCGAACGGCTCGAACACACCGCGCTCAAAAAAAAAAAAAAAAAAAGAGAAAAATGTGTTAATTTTTAGTCATTTTCAAAATCTAATCCACTAAAACATTTAGTTATTAGTTATTGAGAAACAAGTAGAATACATGTCCATGTGTGCCTCGAGGAGGCATATTTGCTAAGGAATTGAAGAAACCAAATTTGCCCACCGTTTTCAAAAATTCAAACTCCACAAGGCGGGCAATGGACGGCAGTAATGTGTGCAATGGGAGCACCGATGGCATGGTGCCCAAGGAAAATTTTAGGGGCTAATATTCTCAGGTGGGCTAATTTTCCATGCTTTTTCAAAAAACAAAAAAAAAAATCGCCAATTTCCATTTTTTTCTAAAATGATTCGCCCAAATTTTATAGTGCACCATTATTTTACCTTAAAAATCGCCAAAATATTGTATTGTCTAATATAAAATAATTGGAAATATAAATATTTCTACAAAAATATCGCCAAAAATTTCACAATTTGCATTTTACGGACTAGTAAGATTCGCCAAGGTTTCTAAACTTTAAGATAAACTTCCATCCATAAAATTTTCCTTGATGGCGTTTCATACAAGACAAACTCACACTGGTGCTTGAGAGGTCTGGAGCACTAAAGAAGAAAAAATGGTGTTTTTACAACTGGTAATTTGTTTTTATTTAACCCTATTTCGATGCGCCAGTTTTTGAGATGCACTAGGCAGTATGATCGATGGCGTACCGCATGTCGTTATGGTGCGCTAGATTACGGAGACGCACCGGGCATGTTTATACGTAGAGTATCGGTGCGCTATATTACTTATACGCACCAGGCAGGTTTGTATGGAGAGCATGGTGTCTCAGTGTGCCAATTTTTAGTACGCACTGGTGCGGTTTATGATGAGAAACGCATCGCAAAAAAACATCCGCAAAAACTTCCACCCGCCAACCTCCTCTAGAGACCTCCGCTACAAACAGATATCTGGGCTATTTTTATAAGGGGTCCCTCAAAAACATCCGCTAGAGGGTCTTTTCCTTGTAGTGTTATTTCAACATTGCGAACAAAGTTTCTTTTTTGTGCACATTTGAGACAATTTGATCTCGTGCTCCCTCCAATATTATTCTCCTCTCCTTGACTACATATTTCTTCCATTGAGCAAGGTTATGGGCATCAGATGCTTGTGGTTTTGCAACATATTTCTTGATGTATTCTAGTAATCCATTTCCAACCAATATTGCCTCCATTTGATCCTTCCATGTGATGAAATTAGAGTTTCCTTCCAAGGAATACTCTAGCCTTAGCCTGATGAAGGTCATATTCTTAGTTCTGAAGATATCCGGCTACACTGAACTACAAATTCGATCGTCTTGAGAAACAAATTCGAAATTCCTGCTCTATGTGAATCCTTCTCTGATACCATGTAGAAATTATGGAGTATATTTGCAACTATGCATGAATTTTTAATCAAAATGACAAGACACAAACCTACTCTATTGCTATGCGGAATTTAATTCACAATTTAGAACACCAATCACAAACATGCAATGCTAAATACCACACATGCACACAATATTTTTCCAAGGGAAAGAAATATGTTGAAAACCCCTTTTCATGCTTGCATTAATTTGATGAATAGAGATGTAATACAATTTCTTTACTCAATTGAGCACAACTTGCATGTGAATAACCTATCTCTCTACTAACTGAGAATATCTGACCCAGAATTAGTCAATTTCTACCTCTACTTGAGCCCCTACTTCCTTGTGAAATTCCTTGAGAAATTAGGCCCCTATTATTTATGAAATTCCTCAAATTGATTGTGCAATTCCTAAGGTTGATCATTTGACTTCATGCAACACCTGTACAGTCAAGACTATTCTACAATCGATGTTACACTGCCTTGGAATCTCCACCACATATGGGGAACTTGAATTCTCTGCATGCACTAGCCATTTTGGGCTAATTGATCAGTTAACTGGATTATCACTGAGTTTGACTGAAGTCCTACTGCACAACTGACCTTCCACTAGTTCCTTCAATAGTTAGAACTAGTTTAACTGAAGAAAAAAAACTTGAAATAGGTGACCTTGATTTCTACAAATTAGCAATCACACATTCTTAACTGAACTCTAACTCCTCTAACTTGAATTTACTGAGCTAAATGAGTGAAAAGAGCCATGTGACCTCAGTTAACTACACAGAAGTTGTATGTTGATGTGGAAATTCGAATTTTCTCAATTTAATCAAGGCAAAATCAAATTGAGAATTTCTTGCTACATTTTTCAACAGAGCCATTTTTAGGGAATATTTTCCCAACATCACATCCAACTTTTTCCCAATGCTTATGCGTTTGGTTGTGCCTAGAAAATAGTTCTTCCAGCTCCATGGGCCAACCTATTTTAATACCCCTTGTATTTTTGGCACCCATGTTATTTCACCCTTTAGGATGGGAGTCAGATAGTTCATATCTTAGCAACTAAATCACTACTCCTTTTTCTTCATCATGTTGACCTATTCCCTATGATTCCTATCCATTCTTATTCATGGATAAATTCTAGCGAATTGATCTCCACATACTCATGCGGCCTTCTTCCCCATGTCATTAGTAAATCATTTGCATTACGCCTTTCATTCATCTACCCCCCACAGATACCAACCAATAATCTCACCCCCATACCTCTTTGTCTCTCTTGCCCTCGATGG
The DNA here is from genome assembly GCA_034641835.2 of Pinus albicaulis. Lineage (NCBI taxonomy): Eukaryota > Viridiplantae > Streptophyta > Pinopsida > Pinales > Pinaceae > Pinus > Pinus albicaulis. The sequence goes on from CM076569.1 coordinate 632,528,898, forward strand.
TGGCCCATTTCATCATTAGGAACAACCATCTCTATGTATATAAATTCACCCTCAATATTTTTTCATTCACTCAACAAGTGTACAAAGTATTATTTCAAAAGAAAATCCTTCTGACATCATTACACTTATACAACTCCTTTTCTTGATGGAAGCCCTCATTTCCCTTGGTTGGAGCATCTACACTAAGTCACATGTGCATGCTTGGTAACCACTCTATGCTACCTTTGGGTATCCCAGTACCCCTTTTTATGATCCTTAGTTTCCCTCCTCCTTGTAGTACCTACATCCTCAATATTAAAATTTCCTAGTACATTACCACATTTGGATGTCCTCTCAATGCTAGATTACCTTTCATACAATCGTGTTTTAACTGCAACCACTTTCCAGCCATCACTTACAGTCTAACCAATGGAAGTCTTAAGTTTCTTCTTGTCCCTTTTGACCTCAACCATCATGTTCCCATATTCACTCCTTTGCAAATTGGTATCTTGTCCCTCTTTAGTGGATTTCTACAAGGACATATCCCCTTAGCAGTTTTGACTTCATTCCTATCGACTTCATCTCATCACCTCTAATAATGTAGTGATATCTTGGTTCTTGACCCCCACTAGTTTAACATACCCCAAACAAGCCAAATAAAGTCATTATTACTCCCTAATATTTGTCCTCTTTATATTTGGCGTGAACACATCATCACATTACGGTGGGTCATATATCATAATTGTTGCAGCTCCCAATTTCAATGGCAAACCTCTGAGCAGGGAAATCCTTCCATCGATATTCAAGCATGATCACCTGTGTTCATGTTAGGTTGGAAAGGCATGTTCTTCTAAAGACCCTTTGTTTTATTCATTTGTGCCCCTAAGAATGATGCAGATTTCTACTTCAACATACACCAATCACCATGCCTTTAGGCATCTCAGACAAGATCATTCAACATATTGTCCTTCATTGTCATCATCTTTGTTGATCATGATCATGAGCATGAGGCATTCCCACCTAATGTATATATTGTATATATCTACTTACACGTGGGTTTTATAGGTGGTCCCTTCTCCATCCTCTATAAGATGTCCTTCTCTCTTTGGTCTCTCTCTCCATCACAACATCATCTAAGGAATATTCAATCAAGAAAACTATGATGTATTTTCTTTGCTTCTAACCTCACACATCAAGGAGCAATTATTATCACCTAAAAATTACTCATAGTGTCACATAAGTGATTATTGAAAATGTCATTACCATAGCAGGACAAAAGCTACCCGTGAAAATTAAATCAACATATCAAAGGAAATAATAAAAATAAAAAATTGGGTTTTAGAGGAAATTTCAGCCTAAAAGTGCCCATGAAATTTTCATGTACATAACATGTAAGCCAATCAAAATCCTTTAAATTTAAAAAGAGGTACATGTAAATGTTTTGGAGGGAAAATTAAAAATGCTACTTTTTTTTCATTGTATTTTTGGCTTATCTCCTTACATGTTTACTCAAATTTCAAGTGTAGACACTCGTTGGATGCGGAATTAAATTCTTCATCCAACAAGTACCCATTATGCATACTTTTGAGAAGGCCCACATTGGCATGATAGAGTAAAACACACATTTTTAATGTATCTTCATTTTTTTCAATGTGGGCCTTCTTGAAAGTATGCATAATGGGTACTCGTTGGCTGCAAAATTTAATTATGCATCCAACGAGTGTCTACACTTGAAATTTGAGTAAACATGTAAGGAGATAAACAAAAAATACAATTAAAAAAAGTAGTTTTCTTCGTTTCCCTCCAAAATTTATAACTCTTATTTTATTATTTTCCCATTATTTTATTATTTTTTCTTAGGAGGCCACTTTTAGGCTGCATTTTCCTCTAATCTTTTTTCCATCCACACAAACGCATTGTAAGGATTTTTCACAATCTAAGTGACTTTTCATACTTGCGTAGATCTGTAAGAAGTGAAATTTCACCAACTTTCGACGCAAAAAAAATTCCACATCCCATCAAAAATGAAGATGAAGCTTGAACCAGGCCAATTCATAGGTCATGTGCTTTAATAGATGATCCTTTGATTCCCCAAAAGTCCCTTCATGCATGGGATTCTTCATTGAGATTCAACACCACCCACACTTGGAGCTAGTTTTAACAAAGCTACAACAAAATATGATAAATACAAGGCCATGGATTACCATTTGGTAAGAGAATAAAAATAGTGTTATGCTTCCCATTTTTCATTAATATTTCTTCTAACTCTCAAGCAATTGCATCTTTTAACACTACCACTTAGAAAAAAAAATCGCCATTAAAGAAACTTATGGACTTCTTGAATTGGAGGGAGAGAACCAGTTGAGTGAACAATAAGGACCCTCCTCAAGGGGATTGAAAAAGGCTCACCTCACTAAAACTAATTCCCCTTTGTTTCTCCTTTAAAGTTCCTCAAAGCTTTGCTCCATTAATAACAAATAAAGAGTGTGATTCTTCTTATTCTTCCTTTTTAATGTGTTCTTATTTACTTGCATATTGATTCATTCAATTTAAAATGTGTAAGCTATGATTTGTTTTGTGTTAACCTTAACCATCTCTAGTGTGTTGTATTAATGCAACTACTTCTAGAACAAGTGAGATTTTACACAACCACTTAATAAATCACACTTAACAATAATAAGATTGTAAATTTATTTATTACACATACTTTTTAAAATATTTTTAAATAAAAAAAATATATAAAATAAATAACATTGAGATTATTTTTATGCACTTACATATCTTAATTTTTGAGAGTGGATATTTCCATGGTTATTCATTTGAGAGTGGATATTTCCACGGTTATTCATATTATCTAAATATTTCGGATATGAATTGTATAGAAGTTTCCCTTATCCGATGTTTCGGGTGGACACTCCACCCATCATCAGGGACCAGAAAGTATACATACGATGGGTGGAGTGTCCACCTGAAATGTCTAACAAGAAAGACTTTTACATAGATCATATCTGAAAGATTCAAAAAATATCTTAATTTTGTTTATAATAATAATAATAAATAGGTGGTATTGTGCTGCCCTTCTGCTGCGACCTCTGCGCAGCCTGAGCCTGGGCTCTGCCCTCTCGGCCGTTTCCGCCTCTGACGCTGGTCCTCCTGACCTCTGGGCCCCCTAATCCCTTGGCAGATCTTCTTGGTTCTGCGCCCTTGGAGTTCTTTCCTGCAGGAACTGATCGGTCCCTCTTCTTCTTCATCCCGGTCGTGAGATGCCTCACTTTGCCTGCGCATTTTGATCCGGGCCGCGTTCTTGCTAGGGCTCGCGCCCATGGAGGGGTTGGGCTCTCCTCAGGGGCCTCGTCCCCCTCCCCCGCCCTCTTCTGCTAAGGCTTTTGATCGTTTATTGGCTGGGCTTCCTAAGAAGAAGAATGTTGAAGCTGCGAAATTTGTTAAGAAAATTGATGAAATACCCGAGATCTCTCTTCCTGCAGAGACTCCGATTCAGGTTGCTTTATCACTGGCTGAACGAGCCCTCATAGGCCAGTTTACAGGGCTTTGGCCATCCCCCAAAACCACTGAGAGCTGGGTCAACAGAAACTGGGCGCCTCTGATCAAAGAAAGCGTTACTTCTTATTTTTTGGGGAGAGGTTACTTTCTCTTCGAGTTCACTTCAAAAGATGACAAAGATCTGATCTTCCAGAACGGACCCTACTTCATGGGCCCCCAGGGTTTGTACCTAAATAAGTGGACTCCAGACTTCAACCCTGCTGTGGATGTGCCCAAAGCAGTCCCGGTGTGGGTTAGACTCCCAAATCTGCCAGTTCACTGCTGGAATTGGGATTCTCTGATGCATATTGGAAATGCCCTTGGGAAGTTCATCGATCGAGAAAACAACAAGGACCAGTATGACTGCACTAGGATCTGCGTGGAAGTAGATCTGGAGGTTGGGCTACCAGAGGCCATCAAAATCAAAGTCGGAAGCTGGACGCATGTGCAGAAACTGGACTATGAGCAGTTGCCCTTCAAATGCCGGAAATGCCATGTCTATGGCCACTTCGCCAGAGGCTGTCCATCCAACAATGAGGTTGTGCAAGGGAAGGAGGACGGATGGAATCAAGTCAAGCGCGCCAAAAGCTCCCATAAGGCTCAAAAGCCGGGAGGCCCTAGTGGCAAAGGTCCCCAACAGGCCTCTTCTCAGCAAATCCCGTCTAAGTCCGCTTCTGAAAACAAGTTTGAAATCCTAAGCTCGCACCAAGAGGACACCCAGGCGGTGGATGTGCAAAAGACAGCATCCCCGGTCAAAGGGACTCCCTCTATGTCTTCTAAAGACGAAAGTGCTGCAGAAAGCTCAAAAGAAATACCCGTTGAAGATGAGGAAGAGGTCCAGGAGTCGGAAGATTCGGAGGAGGAAGGAGAAATAGGCGACTCTCAGGCCTCTGTTAGGAGATCCACAAGAGGTCGCAAAACAGATCGGGAGAAAAGAGAGCAGGAAACATACAAGGACAAATTACAGGGCAGCCAACCAACTCTGGAAAAGTTGCTTGCCTCAAAGTCAAGGATGTTGAAAAATCAGACCCATGGCTCCAAGGGGGCCCACCAGAAACATAAATAATGAAGGTCATCTCTTGGAATTGTAGAGGTATGGGGAGTAAAGTCAAGGAAGAAACCATGAGAAGCTTAATAAGAACAGAAACTCCAGACATACTTCTCGTCCAGGAGACTAAGTTGGAAGACGCAGTCTTCCTGCAAGCATGCAAGAAATTTTGGTTCAAAAGTGAAGCAAGAGCAATCTCTGCCTGGGGCGCTTCAGGAGGGATTGGCACTCTATGGAACCCTAACAAATTTGTAGTCACCTTTGAGGCTAGAAATACTCACTGGTTGCTGCTGAAAATGCAAAATCTGGATACCAAGGAAATACTTTGCCTCTTCAATGTTTATTCTACGGTCAATGTTGGGGAAAAAAAGGAATGTTGGGATACTATAAGGCAACAAGCAGACCTAACAAATCTGGAAAATATAATTATTGCTGGAGATCTTAATCTCACGCTCCACTCGTCTGAAAAAAGAGGAGGCAGCGCTGTTCGTGATCCGGAAAGGGAATGGGCAGAAGATCTTCTGCAGGACTGGGACTTGCTAGATATCAAACCCTCTTCCGGTAAGTTCTCTTGGTCTAACAAAAGAGTGGGCCCTGGTCATATCGCTGCCAGATTAGATAGATTTTTCATTCAAAGCTCCTTTCTGCTCCTAGGTTTAGAACCCAGAATGCATATCCTTGCTAACAGCGTCTCGGACCATAAGCCTATAAAGCTCGAACTCCTGGCCCATCTAGACCTGGGTCCTATTCCATTCCGGTTTAGTCCTCTCTGGGTCAAGGAATCAAACTTCATGCAAATAGTCAAAGATTGTTGGAGTCAGCCTGTCAATGGTTCTCCCTTCTATATCTGGGAGGAAAAACTCAGAAGGGTAAAGGGTGATCTAAAACGTTGGGCAAAAACCCTGTCCAACCCGGCTACAGAAAGAAAAGCCCTCAAAGTCTCTCTCACCTCTCATCAATCTCATATGGAGCATGCTATTGTCACAAAGGAGATTTTAGACCAAGAGGCTCATTTGCAACAACGCTATCATAAGGCCTGTCTAGCTGAAGAAGAATACTGGAGATTAAAATCTCGAAATCTCTAGCTCAAAGCAGGGGACAGGAACTCTGCCTTTTTCCACAAACAAACCCAAGTCAGGAAAAGCTTCAACACTATTTCTGAGATTAAGGAGGATAACGTCACCTTCAAGGATTTTGAAGACATTAAAAAATCAGCCTTATCTCACTTTCAAAACTTGTATAGTGAGGATAAGGACTTGGACCAAAACTCATATCTACTTGACATCATACCTTCTGCAATTTCTCCTCATATGAATGAGATCCTTGAGGCCAAAGTCACCAAAGACGAAGTTAAAAAGGCCCTTTTTGATATGGATCCGGATAAGGCCCCCGGGCCGGATGGCTTCTCTGCCAGGTTCCTTCAAGTCTGTTGGCCGATTGTTGAAAAGGATCTGCTCAAAATGGTTCAGAAGTCACAAAATGCTCAGAAAATAGGAGGTAGCACAAACTCCGCTTTTCTAGCCCTAATACCAAAGGAAAAAGGTGCCAACAATTTCAGCAGATTCCGGCCGATTTCCTTATGCAATACTGGGTACAAGATTATCACTAAAGTTATTGCAAATAGACTGAAGCTCATTCTTCCCAAAATAATTCTGGAGAATCAAGGAGGCTTCATCCAAGGAAGGCAAATCGTGGACAATTTCACCCTTGTTCAAGAAGCAATCCACTCAAGTCTTCTTCGAAAAGAACAAGGTATGGTGATTAAACTCGATTTAGCAAATGCTTTTGATCATGTAAATCATAGCTTTCTTTTAAAAGTAATGAGCAAATTTGGTTTTGGAGCAAATTTCATCAAATGGATCCGGGCATGCATCTCGGAACCATGGATCGCTCCTCTTGTAAATGGAAGAGCCACTGATTTCTTCAAAGCTTCACGAGGGCTAAGGCAGGGGTGTCCTCTTTCCCCTCTGCTTTTTGTCATTCAAGCCTCTGTCCTCAGCTACCTATTAGAAAAAAGATGCAAGATCAAGATATCAACGGACTGTGTATTGCTAGAGGGGTAAAAAATATAAATCACGCCCTATTTGCGGACGATACTCTGTTTTTGGGAGTTGCTTCTCTCTCCTCCGCCTCTAAATTTAAAGCAGTTTTGGATGATTTCAGTGAAGTCTCTGACAGCGTTGTAAATAAGAACAAATGTCATATCTATAGCTGGAATACCTCGCCCAGATTGCTCTCCGCTATCTCTAGATGTTTGGGCTTTGCTGCCTCCTCCAATTGGATCTCCTTTAAATATTTAGGCCTTCCTGTGTTTCATAAGAAATCTACAAGCAAAGACTGGCTCCCTCAGCTGGAAAAATTCAAGTCTAGGATCCAAGCCTGGGGCTTCTCCTGGCTCAACACTGCTGGCAAATCTCTCCTTATCAAATCTGTGCTCTCCAGTCTTCCCCTATTTCAATTCGTTGTGCTTCTCGCTCCGGCAGGTATATTAAAAAAAATGGAAGAATTCATGCGGAGGTTTTTTTGGAAGGGAGGTAAACAGAATGAAAACAAGATTCCCCTTATCAGCTGGGAAACCATCTCCAAGCCTCTGAGGGAGGGTGGTTTGAATTTCAAAAATCTCTGTCAACAAAACGTGGCTATGGCAGCCAAGATTATTTGGAGGATCATTGCGCCCAAGCCTGGCTGGGCCCAATTGGCTCTCTGGAAAAAGTATTTCAGGGGTCCTCGTTCCTCCTGTTTAGACAATGTAATCCATTTGCCTTATTCGTCTTTTCTCAAAATGTACGTTAAAGCTGCTCCTTTAATCAATGCGCACTCCTATTGGATTCCAGGAAATGGCAAAAAGATCAATATCTGGGCTGATAAAATTATGAATAAGGACCCAATTGAAGACAGAGCCTCCATTAGAGTGCTGCGTTGCTGGATGGATAGAGAGGGGTTGTGTTCGTTGTGGGATATTTCTCTTTGGAAAGACTCTGCCTGGGTAGGGTGGAAACGAATTGAGGTGCCGGCTCACCTGACACTCGAATGGTCCACGCTGCTGGACCTTCTCCATGGCTTGGCACCCACGCGCATGAGGAAAAAAGATGTGAAAGGCTGGGGGCCAAATGCCAAAGGTTACACTGTCTCTATGGGATACGACAAGCTGAAAGAGAGGCCTTACGTCCCCCCTGACCCTGCACCTTGGCAGGGGGTCTGGCGTTTCCCTTCTTGGCCCAAAGTCGACTTCTTTGCTTGGCTCCTCTGCCACGGCAAGATCCTTACGTATGACATCTTGCAGAGAAAAGGGTTCTATGGTCCCTCCATTTGCTCGTTGTGCAATGAAAATGCAGAGACTGTTGCCCATCTAGTCCTCGAATGCAAGTTCTCTAAGCAGATCTGGTCCTCCTTCATCCACATCTTGGATCCCAACTTTTTGCTACCTCGTTCCACTGCTGATCTTTTTTCCAATTGGGCAATTAGATATCCTGGCCCCCCTTCTAAAAATCAGCTTATTAAATCTGCATGGGCTGTCCTTCCAAAGGTTATTTGTTGGCAGATCTGGCTAGAACGAAACAGAAGAATCTTCAGAAATATTAAACAGAATCACAAGGTCTTAGAAATCAAGATTAAATTTCATCTAAAGGAGTGCTTGACCGATATAAAAGATGATTCCAATCTCAGCCAACAGGACATTGCTTGGGGATCTTCCCTTGACTTGCAATTTCAACCAGCAGTTAGAAACGTCCCTCCTCTTAAAGACTGGCAAATAAGGAAATCCGAAACTGACCTTCAAGACTGGCTCAATTCACATTCAAGGCACTCTCTCTTTTTTGATGGGGCAGCAAAGGGCAATCCGGGCAAAGCTGGTGCTGGAGGCGTTGTTGTAAATCCAATTGGGGAAAAAATTCATACCTTTGCTTGGGGGCTTGGATTCTCATCCAGCGTTCAAGCTGAAGCTTTGGCCCTCTATCAAGGCCTCAAGATCCTCAAAGATCTAAATATAAATGAAGCAAATATCATAGGGGATTCCCAGATCATTATAAACGCAATGGTTTCCAACTCCCCAGCCTCGGATCTCAAGCTAGCAAGGCTGATATCCAGAATTAAGGGTATGGGAAACGCTTTTCAGAAGTTGAATTACTACCATGTGCTGAGAACTCATAATAAACAGGCGGACATTGAAGCCAATAAAGCTACCCTCCTCTCTGCCGGGGTCAAGATGAAAGACGAAGAAGAATCTTGGGAACCTATCCCATAAGCTGTTCGTTGGCATGTTTTACTGTTGGCTCTTAAATAAATTTGTTTGTATCTTTAAGTTAGGGAAAATCTCTGAAATCGAATTTTAGGTAGTCTTGTCTTGGAAGAGATTTTAGCTTGGTTTGCATTTTCAATGATTGCGATCGATTAAAAACCGATTTGAACATCTTGATGTAATCGGATTACAACGATAGAATAAGATGAGATATTAATACCACATAGCAGTTTACCTTGAAAAAAATAATAATAAATAAATAAAATAAAATAAAAAAATCTATGTGGTTCACAAATCGTGTCTCGAGAGAATTGAACTCATGACCTCCCCTTGAAGGGATCACTTCCTATCGGCTCAACTACGGAGCGTGACCCCGAGTGTGTCGAGAGAATTGAACTTGTGACCTCTCAATAGCAGTAGTGATTTAACGATGGGGACTCGACCAATTAAGCTAACCATCGGGACCAAAAAAAAACTTTTGAATAAATATGTTAAAATTAGATTTTATTATAACTTTAAAATATAATAAAAAATCATTTATTAAATTTTAATTAAAGGGGAATTTTATATTAATTTAATTAATTTAATTTTCTAAATTGAAATATGTATTACCTGTCAAGTCCCACTAGCACAACCAGTTGAGGATGGGCCCCTTCAAAAGGGTGACCCAGGATCAAACCTCACAGACTCACCTGTGCTAGGGGGAGGAGACAAGTTAAATCCAGTTAGCTTAGTGTTGGTGTGGCCTAGGCCAGGTGCGATCCCTGGGTGATTTTGATGGCTTAAATACCCTTGGGTCGTTGTTTCTTAAACGATATGTCAAGCCTGATGTAATCTCTGATAAACTCAGACCACGTGACAAACAAAAAATATATGTGTATTAAGTGTATTAAAAGAAATATATACCTATATAATTTATGGTAAACTAATTTAATTCAAATAAAAAGGAATTAATATAATTTAAATAAGGAGAATGTAATAGTTTTTTTTTTTGGTTGGGTAGAGTGAATTACTTTTTTATTTTTATTTTGTTGAGAATTAAGAGTAAGAGTATTTTTTTTTTTTATGTAGTTTGGTTTTTCAATGTTTAGAAATTGTCTTTTATTATAAAAGGATTATAAATCTTTTTTTATTAAACTAAGATAATAGTAAATTTATTAATCAGCAACAAATTATTATAAATTGATAATACTTCTCTTTATACAACCTTGTATCACTCTGTTGTTTCAAATTTAATGTTAGACCATTGAAGAAAATTAGTCATCAAATTAATAATCAGGTTAATAGTTAATTAATAATAATTAAAAAAATAAATAGAAATTTAACAATCTTGCACATTTAAATCACTCGCTGTAGAATGGTAATGGCTACACCACTTTTTGCAGTGGCAATTTGGACTGAGATCCTGTCTTCACAACCAGTTGTATGCAATCATCACGAGATTCATCACTGGGTAAGCAATTCAAGAATAACAAAGAATTCTAAAGAAGGCCGAAAAAATATCCATGATCAATCATGGGCCAAAAACATGAGAAGACCCTATCAATGCGTGAAGATGATTAGACCAATGACTCAAAATGATTTATTAAAATTTATTATTCCTCTGATTATGATTCTAAATTATATGTGGTTGAATCTTATTATTTTGGTTTTGCTATGGGTTATTTCAGGTTCTGAGGTTATAATTTAAGGTTACAAGGTATGTTACAAAGAATTGAGATGTATTTTCCTCGAAATACTTAACATTTTAGGTAACATGTCTCTTTGCCCTTTATATCTACTTTTATAACCTTACCACAATGAATCAACATATTTCTTGTTCCTTTTTAAACAATAAATCAACACATCTCTTGTTCGAAAAAACAAATCATACACTTCTCATTTTAATGGTAAGTTAGGCGACCTATATGAATGATCTAGGAGATTTGAATGCTTAATGGGTGAATGACAAAATCTCACCATATCTCAAAGAGTTTCTAGATGGGGCGGGCAAAAATAGTGGACCTGGAAGGGTAATTTCTTAGTAGAGGTGCTTTCTATTCCATATTAGTAGGCTTTCCCTGGCCTAATAGGAGGAGTTGAAGGTATTTTTGGGCTAATAGGGGTGTACGCAGCTGGTTCAAAATGATGGATAAGTGTGATGGGTACTATACCCTAATAATATGGGATAAAACTAGCTACGTGTCTAACATCGGATGCCTAAAATAAAGATTCCCCAGTTGACGAGGTAGGGTTATTGAAGTGAAAATGAAGGATGTATCACTCATTCGTATAGGTTAGGAAGGATTGATAGAGATACAGTCGTTATGGGTGGATACGGCTTTGATGGTATGAGTTATATCCAATGGAGTTATGTGGTTGTAGCCATGCCGTTCGGTCCCTTTTTCCTGGTTAAAAGGGGAAATGAGTCAGATCGGATGGCTATGTTCTTCTCTAGGTCAACGAATAGGTCCGACCGATGGGCACATCCCCCACCACTCCCATTTCTTCGAAGTTTCCCTTGTCTTGAAGTAACCCCGACGAGCTGTATTGTAGGGACAGTGGCTATCAAACTTTCCTACCCGGGAAGCAGGGTGGGCCTTTTAGGGACCTTCACCCATTTCTTGATTAGTGATGATGTGTTGATCCAACAACTGGGAAAGTGCCATTCATCTGCCCCTTCTGCGCTGACGTATGCTGCGGTGGGTTCACCGATTGTTCCGATGTGCAAGCTATTGAGACTTGCAATCACCGCTCCACAAAATGGATAAGTCAGTCATAGTTGGTTATGAATTATATATGTAATTACGCTTTAGCATCGTAGGGATAGGGATAAAGTAAGATTCCAGTCCAGGGAAGTCATCCCAGTCTAGGTAACCTCACTTCAAGGATGTTCCTCAAGGTCCAGGTCAACTAACTTCAAGGTCCAGGTGTCCAAGGTCAATGCCCCAGTCCCAGCCTCAAGGGTTAGCAGATCAATGTCCCAGCCCCAGACCCAATCCCAGCTTAAAGGGTCAGGTCAATAGCTCTAGCCAAGCTTGTTGATACTCTCTGAATAAGTGTCGGTCATGATGCGCAAGCAGGCTCGACCATAAGGGAGAGGCAAATTTTCAATGGATCTCTACGTGTAGAATATCTACTGACTAAGCAAACAAGTGTCATAGGAAGTAGAAGTTTTCATCTTAAGACTAAGCAAACAAGTGTCATAGGGCTAACTATACTGACAAGCCCCTAAAAGGCCATTTCCGTTCATTTGATCGCCACTTTAGACACATGTTAGGGAACAATATCCACATAATCTAATTTCATTCATAATAGAATCTAATAAAGGGATGTTCATAAAGGTGGTGTCGTTGGAACTAGATCTTCTCAAGCTGCCTATTACCTCACAGAGGCTGCCAATCATGAATGAGATATATTATAAGGGAAAATGGAAAATCTCGTAGGGAGAATGTCAAAAAGCTCCGCCAAGGGGAGATGAGAAAATAGTAATTCAAAGTGAAAGAAGTGTGTGTGGAAGGCCGGGCAGTGTGGTGTTCATATAAGGTGCTAGTATTATCTCTTGCTAGTTTAGGTAAGGTGAGAAAGTAAAGGAAACATCTATCTCTGGATTAGCTCTTCTCGTTAAGGTAAGGAGAAAGGTATTGGTCAGTCAAAGGACCATCCAATCATCTCTAATCAGAATTTAGTCCCATCAGTCTAATTCAATCAGTAGCAGTCCCAGGCCTAAGAGCTTGCCTCATTAATCGAAGCAGTAACCTTTTATTATGACTTGCCTCTTTCTGCACCTGGCCTTATGAATTGTCGACGGACCAACACTGCCTAGCCTATCGGACCAGGAACCTGGCCTCATGAATTGCCTATTTGTATTTAGGTCATAAAGTGCAAAATGAAGCCCTACTCCTATATCATATATAATGCTAGCATCTATAATAATCGATTCCTTAACGGAATCACGCTTCGTTATTCACTAGTTTATGCTCCACCATGTCCAATATTGAGTCAAGTCTTTCCCAAGTATCTTACTCTATATTATCCCCCAGCTTACCTAGTATGGCTTTGAAGCAAACTAATTAATTGTATATCACCCCCAACGTAAATTCAGAGGCCATGAAAACCTCATTAAAGCACTTTCCTAGGTTGATTCTACTAAGCAGCTCAGCCGGCCCAAAATACCAACCAGCCCTCAAGTTGAAAAGCTAGCCTCATGCTTCGGTGATTTTGTTTTCAGAGATATTGTCAACTAATCATGGTTATCTGTTGGGTTCCTCCCTAGTTGGTAATGTCTCCATACCTTCAGGGAACCACTTCAGTCTGATTTTATCTCTTCATGTCAGAAGTGTTGCAGCTACAGTACGACTATACGGTAAAGAGCAGCTACGATACTACCAGCCAAGAAACGAATCAACTAAGGGAAAGGCGAAAGGTAAGGATAACCCACCCTTCTAGCTTTTTGAGGGGAAAAAGAAATAAGGGAATACCCGAACCTAATTTCTTTTTACCAGTATAATTAAATAAAGATATGGTTAATTTATTTTGTTAGGTTTTTAAAAGTTCGCTATTAAAAAATAATAATAATAATAATAATTAAAAAAATTAAAAAAATAAAATAAAATAAAAATCATTACATTTATATTTTATATTATAATAATTGATTAATATGAAAGTTTTTTTAATGTAAAGTTATATATATGTGTGTGTAATTTAATATGTATTTCTTCATAATGATATAATTTATTACGAGATATTTAAATTTTGAAATTTATTGTAGTTGATTGTATTTATTTTAATTCAAAAATTAAAGATAAGTCATGAGAAATAAAATGATATAGTGGAGAATGAATTAATAAATAAGATAACACTAAGTACATTTCACTTACATTATAAGAATTGAACTTTTACAAAATATATCTAAGTACATCTCACTTGAATAGTAAGAATTGAACTTTTATAAAATATATCTAATTGCAAGATATAGTATATTGGTTTTCAAGATTGCAAGAAAAAGTATCTTAGTTTTCAAGAGAAGCAAAATCATAAATCTAGCATTACCACTACTAAAATAAAGTATTATAATAATAATAATGTTGAAATCCTTAATGTTATGATTCCAATATTTTAGATTTAGGAGTATCTTACAAAATCAATAATACCTCTCTAATTTTTAAGGCGGCCTTATAAATATTTCATTCTACTAACTTAAAATGGTTGGTTCCAAAGACCATCTAGATTTAGCTTGGATTATTATTTTGATATGAGTAAATCTTGGTTTTCTACAATATAGAATATTTCATTCAGCCACCTTTTAATAATATAACTTATCATTGTTTTCATAGACAATTTAGATTTAGCTCAAATTATCATGTTCTTAAAAGTGTTTCTATTTCACCACTGTATACAAGTAATGACAAAACCATTAAAAATTACATTCAATCTCACATATGAAGAAAAGTTGCAATAACAAGGAAGAAAAGAAAAAAACAAAAACAAAAAACAAAAAACAAACATCACTTCCTATCTAGCAAGTTTGCACAATTTTACTACTTCAATACTTTTCCAAACATAACCAATTTGAAAATAAAAAATATTAAACAATATATGTCACATTAGAACCAATATAGAGAATAAGAATCCATCTATTTTGGGTCAATATATTTACTTTCAATAAAAGTGCATTGCAAGATTTTCATTGATAGCCTTTACAACACGTTGCACCACTATAAGTGCATATGTCAATGACAATAGGAACAAAGATGGAAAAAAATGGTATGGGCCAATAAAACCGTCAGATTAAACTGTAAGCAGGTGTCAAAGAAAATACTTTTGAATTTGTCACCAATAGATCATCTCAACAATTTGCACCTTCTCAAATTTTGGATACATAGTGAGCCTAAACTGGATCAAAGTGGATGGTTATTGGGAATAGTGGTCTCTTACCTTGTCAATGGAATTTGAAATATTGAAAGTCATTTTAAAAAATTTATGGAATGTTTTTATTTAGGATAATTGATTTTGGTTTTTCCTCTTAAATTTTATAGATTCCAACGGTAGGATGACATGGTGCACACTGCAATATTGTTGGCCCATATGCATTTTGGTTTTAAATTACTAGTTTTATGTATTTTTCTTTTTATTTTTGTATTTGACTTATACAGTAGAGAAACAAAGTTCTTAATTTTTTATATGCTTTCACAAATTTTCAAATTGTTGAAGGTTTTGACTATTAAGGGCATCCAAGGTTTTTAATATTAATGGCATCCATGATTTTTTCCTAAATTATTTCCTTAGATAGTTTACTTTGCAACATGTTATACAATTTCTAGTTAAAGACATACTTATTCTCTAAAGATTCAAAATATAATACCTAAAGGTTTAAAATGTATCGACATTAAGAGTTGAAGTGGAAAGGTTATGTCATAGGTTAAGAAAAATCAAACAAATCATATATTTACTAATCAAAACCATCCCATGAACTTTTTAAGTCACTCCAATTACCAAACTTTAAAAAATGAATGAAGAATAATGATAAAAAGGGAATACTTAAAACTCAACTCATGTTAAACTTAAAAAACCGAATGAAGAATAATGAAAAATAGAGAATATTTATAACTCAACGTATGTGAAATGGAGTGGTTTTTAAGGGCGATTTTTTGGAGTTTCAGGTGGATTTCTAGTCATGCCAAAAAAATTGTGGTCAAATCTTGATTTGTGTTGTTTAAACTAGTTTTTTTACTACATATATGGATTCAACACCTTAAAATACCTCTTGGGAACTTAAATGTGAAGAGTTCACCTATCAATCTTAGGATTTCAATGAATCCTTGTTGGATTCTAAACAAATTAGATTGGAAAATAAACTAGAAAACTTTCAAAAAGTAACACTTAAAGACTACTTGATGTAAAATGATGTGTTGCTTCACTTTTTCAAACTTTAATGTTTGTCATTTTTCATATGATTAAAAAGCTTTTATTTTCAATTAATTTTGAAATTTTTAAACAAAATCTATGAAGCTTATTAAAGTTTTGAAAAAAATAAATATTAAACTAAATATTTTGAAAAATAAAATATTATTTTGATTTTTTTAAATCTAATAATTGGTTGATTACTATTTTTACTTTTATATCATTTTAAATTGAATTACCAGATACAAAAATTATATTAAAAAATAAAAAATCTTAAAAAAATATATACTCCCCAAATGTCATAATAATTTAGGCGTTGTTACAATACCATGGCCAATACATGGTTTATTAATATCACATGCTTAAAAACCATAACTCATTTTAAAATCAAACTATTTTATAAATATTTTATTTTATTTTATCTTATAACATTTTTTAAATTAAAACTTAATTTTTACAATATAAGAAGATTCTTAACCAAGAATATTTATCCTTATTTTACTATGGATATTATAAACTTGTAAATAAGTTTTGTTAAAATATATGGACAAATATCCTAGCCTATAAATGCCACTTGCCTAAAACCTATAATTCATTATAAAATTAAAATATTTTATAATATTTTTATAAATAAGTTATATTATTTTTTATTTTGGTAAAACTTTCAATTAGTTTTTAAATATTTAAACAAATTTTATGAAGATATCCGTTTTATTATGTTAATTTTTATATTATATTAATTTAAAATTATATATATAATGGAGTGAACAAATGTTAATTTTTTTTTTTTTTTTAATTTGTAAATAGTTTTGTATGGAGTGAGGTTTGTAATGCAATCGAGTTTTGTATGAATTTTTAATAATAATAAATTTATATTTTTTTATTAATTTTAAATTAAATTTAGATTTATTTTTGATATTGGATAAAAAAGCAATTTATTCACCTATAAAATTTATCACCAAAATTAATAATTTATTTACCTATGGAATTTATCATGAAAATTATGAATGAAAAATTTAATAAAATTTAGACTTCCATAATCACATTTGCTATAAAATATCTGGAAAATAATTTATTAAAAAATAAAAATAAAAACTTATGATAAAAATGTATCTTAATTTCTTTTTATGATTGATGATGATGATGATGGTTAACATCCACTGAGACCAATCTTTGGTCTATCGATTTAAAGAAAAGAGCTATTTAATTTGATTTAAGATTTTATTCCTATACTCAAAAAGCTTAGAAAAAAGGCTCCCTAACTCACTATAATTTTGACATCTTAAAAGACTAAAAAAATCAATATTGCAACAAAAATTATAAAATTAAGCTCTAATTTAAAATCATAATCCAAAAAAATCAAACAAAATTAAAAACATTTTATAATAAACCACTATTAAGTTCAATTTAGTTTCCAACTAATTAAAAGTCAAACAAAATCAACGACATTTTATGATAAGCCACCTGTTAGGTTTCTAGTTTCAATGGTTGGCTCAATAGGTAAAATACCTTTTATCTGTTGGAGGATTCGTAGTTCAATTTCCTCTCTGTCCCTTTTAAGGTGCAGGGGGTGGTTGAGCCAGCAGAGACCTATAAAATACACACCGCGTTAATGCCGTATTATATTTCTCTCAGCTGTTCCGAAATTCGGATCGTAGCGGAGGATTATTTGTGTTTCATGCTACTCTGGTTCGTTTCTTATTTCAATTTTGTGTTGCAAAGCCCGTTAAATATTTGCCAACATTAAAAGCAGCCTTAGATTTCTGTGAGCTCAGCAAACGGGCTCTGTTTTTCTACGAGGTTTGATGTTTATCTCTTTTCTTGATTCTATTTTTACTTAGTGTGTGTGGAAGACTGTGCGAGCCTAATTTTTTCCATTCTTAAGTTCCTTTTCTGATCTTTGAATTTGAGCTCACGGGCTCTGTTTTTCTACGAGGTTTGATGTTTATCTCTTTTCTTGATTCTGTTTTTACTTAGTGTGTATGGAAGACTGTGCGAGGCCTAATTTTTCCCATTCTTAAGTTCCTTTTCTGATCTTTGGATGTAGAGACGCACCGGTTTGTCAACGTCTCTTTCCCGACCGACTGAATTTAGATGAAAAATCTAGCGTATATAAGAATATAAATACTTAAAAGAGTTTCTCGATTATTTTCAGTGGTTTTATCAACTGCCGCAGTAGCCTGAACCGAGTAATTCGTATCTTGGTGCAGTTACTTTCTGCAATTGGCAAAGATTCGTAGAGACAAATATATCTGATTAAATTTTATGGAATACCTGACATCAATTTCAGCTATTTTAACAATCTTTGAAAGAAAGACTAAAAAGACTGTTCAACATTTATTTTGATATATCAGTAAAATTCAGCGCGAAGCAGCAGGTATCTCGGATAATTTTTATTGTAATTGTGCGAGCAGTGGAAAGTGGCCTTTAATTTGCTTTGGTTGCTTGAACTTTGGTTTGTATAATCCTAATTCAAGTCTTCCCTGGTGAAAATTGTGTCTAGATGTGAAATTTCTTCTGAATCAAAAAACTAGGGTTTTAGCTATCTTTCATTGAGATAATGTCGAGCAAAAAGGATGAAGCAGCACAAGCAGTGGCTGATCGAATCAAGGCTGCTGCACTAAGTGCTGCCAAAGGTCTTAGTCGTGTTCAGGCCGAACGAGCGGCGGCTGCTGCAGCAAGGAATGTGAATGCTTATGGCCAGAAGGAAGAAGGGCCCAGTCGATGGCAGGAGCGGAAAGAAGCGAAGCGGCAGATGTATTTGATGAGTACTGAGAAGGCTGTAAAATTGGGGGTTAGGAAGGACTTGAAACCCTCAGCTTCATCTAGAAATGCGGCTAAGCAATGCCAGAAATGTTTTCAGTCTGGCCATTGGACTTACGAATGCAAGAACGAGAGAATTTACATGTCTCGTCCCTCCCGAACGCAACAGCTCAAGAATCCAAAGCTGAAGATGAGAATTTCAGTTCCGTACGAGCTGGACAACCCTGACAATCCTCAAAATGCATTGGCATTGCAACCTGGTCTGTCTGATCGATCGGACTCTCCGAAGCTCAACAAGAAGAGGAAAAGAAAGAACACGAGCAAGAACAAAAGCCAGAGAAAGAAGAGCAAAAGCAAGAGCACCAGCAAGAATAAAAGCCAGGGGAAGAAGACTAAACGGAAGCGAAAGTCTGATGATAGCAGCGACAGTAGTGAAAGCGAGGCATCTTTAATTTCAAGCAGGAGTGATATGTCTCCTGAAGAGTCAGATTGTGGAACATTTTCAGAGTACGATTCTGAAGAAGAGCGAAGGAGAAGAAAGAAACATAATAATAAAAGGCATCGGAGAAATAGCACATCTGAGAGTGATAAATCTGATTCTGGTTCAAGTTCTGATTCCGATTCAGAATACAGACGCAAAAGGAGAAAGAAACATAATAATAAAAGGCATCGGAGGAATAGCACATCTGAGAGTGATTCCGAATCTGATTCTGGAGAAGAGCGAAGGAGAAGAAAGAAACATAACAATAAAAGGCATCGGAGGAATAGCACATCTGAGAGTGTTTCCGGATCTGATTCTGGTTCTAGTTCTGATTCCGATTCAGAATACAGACGTAAAAGGAGAAAGCATTAGAAGAAGTATCATGGAAGACGATAATGTGGTTAGTGCAGGTGAGAGTGTTATTCGTCTGCCATCAGAGTTTATCTTGATGAAATATTTCAAGATAACTGATGGTCATTCTAACTGCGTCTTTACAGGCAGCATCTTGAATTCTGATTGATAGGTTTAAAAGTAATTATTTACAATCTGTTGGATCCACCTTATAGTCAGGATTGGTTAAATGATTGTTTTATGTGATTTTTTTTGGTATATTTATAAATAGTTAGGATTGGTTATATGATTTTTTTATGTGATTTTTTTGGAAGATTTAAAAATAATGCTAGCAGCAAACTTCATTTTATTTCAATTTACATATTTACATTATGCTCTAGATTAATTGATTATTAGAATAATTTAAAATAAATTAATAATTCAGATAAAGAAAACTTAACTTAAGGTGGTTTTGTTGTTGGTTAACTGATTCTCAAAATGATTTGAAATAAATTAATAATTCAAATAAAGAAAACTTGATGAGAAGGTTGTTTTGTTTCATTGGAAGAATAAATTAGGTTATATAGCATAGTGATTATAAAACCGTTATCATTTTCTTTTAAAAACAGTTTACTTATAATTTGAATTTTCAATTAAATTATAAAGTACGTTATTTATATGGATAGAGTTTAATTAAAATATTATTTATTAATAAAAGATATATTATGGGTTTGTTATTTATTTTAAATTTTAATATTATATTTTTAATTTTCATATTTTTTTCAATTGTATTGATGTGTATTTTTCTTTTTATGGTACCTTGGTTATAACATAATCTAATAGTCTATTAGTGGTTAGGTTTGAGTCTCTCAAATATTAACCAGAGTAACAATAAGGACTCTTCTAGAGTCTTCTTCATCATAATCACGTGGCTAGCCTCTTTTCCATGAGTTATGGGGTTTGATGTCGCATCCTCTCGAACTATGATGGTGAAACATGAAGGTCAATTTTTGAGTGGTATAGTGTTTGCATACAAACTTCGATTAATGTGATTCTTGCATTGTTGAACATGAAGGTCAACTTTTGAGTGGTATAGTGTTTGCATACAAACTTCGATTAATGTGATTCTTGCGTTGTTGGAAATGTCTTTGTGTGTAAAATATGAAAAGAAGGTGCCATGCTAAAGTGAACAAATTTTACGTCAAAACAACTTTGTTTTATGTCTCAAAATGCTCTCCGAAGGTTTCAGACCTAATTTGCCAAAGTGGATCTTGCTAGTAAAAATTGTCTTGTGAGCTAATTCCTCCACTTTTTTCACTCTAAAAGCATCAAGATGGATGAAAAACAATATAATTTGCTCACTTTTTTTTTCTATTTTTTTTTAAAGAATCATTTTTTTGGAAGAAAGAAATATGCCTCCCTCTCAACTCGAGGGCTAGAATGAGATTCTTGGTACCGAGCCACCACCTCCCTCTTAGCTCGAGGCTAGAGTGAGATCACTGTTATCTAGTAATTTCTCTCTCTCTCCACTCGAGGGCGAGTGAAGCCATTACAATAATAATTATACAATAATAAATTTGTCTCTCTCTCCACTCGAGGGCGAGTGAAACCATTACAATAATAATTATCAGGCATTATAGCTCATCGTGTCACTAAGGAAGATAATATCCATTCCACCTAACCACCATAAATAACTTCAATTGACACACTTTTACAATACTCTCACTAAAATTATGAAAATTTGAATAAAACTTAGACTTCCACCATTTAACTAGTGAGCTCGGGAGGCTTCTCTCCAAGCTTTTCGACAGAGGAATAAAATCTTAAATAAAACTAAATAACTCTTTTCTTTAGGTCCAATAGACCAAAGATTGGTGACGTTAATCATCATCATTATCACCACCAACACACTTACTATAAAATATCAAAAAAAAAAAAAAAATTATAATTATGGTAAAAAAAAACTCAATGTCTTTCTACGGTTATTCAAATAAATTCAAAAACATTTTATAATAAACCTTCTATAAAAGTTAAAACAAAAACCATTTTAAAATTAAAAATAATCACTTTAATGTCGTATTATAATTTAGCGAATGCTTTGGAAATTCGAATGTCATCGATCTATTTTTGCAAACGGTATATTTGGGTTTCTTGCGACTCGGGTGTGTTTCTTAATTCAATTTTGTATCTGAACTCCATTAAATATTTCCCAACACTAGAACAAGCCTTCCTTGTGTAGATTTTTTTAAGCTCATCCAACACCCTCATTTTTTCTTCGAAGTTTGATATTTATGGCTTCTCTTAATTCCTCTAATGAGTTATTTTCTAAATGGGCGAACAGGTATCCTGGTCCTCCTCCAAAAAATCAGATAATCAAAGCTGCCTGGTCTGTCCTCCCAAAGGCAATATGCTGGCAGATTTGGCTAGAACGAAATAGAAGAATCTTTAGAAACATTGAACAGAACCATAAGGCATTAGAAATCAAGATCAAATGCCATCTAAAAGAGTGCTTGATTGAATTAAAAAAGATGATTCTAATCTCAGCCAACGGGACATTGCTTGGGGTTCATTTCTTGATCTGCATTTTGAAAAAGAAGTTAGGAATGTCCCTCCTCCCAAAGCCTGGCAAATAAGAGAACCTGAAACAGACTTTCAAGAATGGATTACAACACAATCAAGACACTCCCTCTTTTTTGATGGGGTAGCAAAGGGCAATCCGGGAAAAGCTGGTGCAGGTGGCATTGTTCTAAATCCAGATGGGAAAAAAATTCATTCCTTTGCATGGGGGCTAGGCCACTCAACCAGCATTCAAGCTGAGGCTTTGGCTCTCTTCCAAGGTCTCAAGATGCTCAAAGATTTAAACATAAGTGAAGCAAATGTATTTGGTGATTCCCAGATCATCATCAATGCAATGGTGTCCAACTCTCCAGCTTTGGACCTTAAACTCACAAGGCTGATAGTCAGAATTAAGGGCTTGGAAAACGCTTTTCAGAAGCTGAATTTCTACCATGTGCTGAGAACTAATAATAAAGAGGCAGACATTGAAGCCAATAAAGTTGCCCTCCTCTTTGTTGGGATCAAGATGAAAGACGAAGAAGAATCATGGGAACCCATCCCATAAGCTAAATTGTTGTCATGTTTTACTGTTTACTCTTAAGTCAATTTGTATGTATCTTCAAATTGGGAAAAATCTCTGAAATTGAATCTATAGTAACATCACTAAGGAGAAAAACTCCAAGCATTAGCTCCACACTCATCCTTAGTGGTGAGGTGCAATAGGCTATAGTCCTTCTCAATGTAACCAGATTTTTGGCATTCAGGCCAAGTTTGATATAATATTCCATAACCGTTACTATAAAAATTTAAAAAAAAAAAAAAAAAAAGGAAGATAGGAAGATTGTTTAAGGCCTAATTTTTTTTTCCCTTTTTTTCCTTTTCTTTTCTGATCTTTTAATTTGGGTGTAAAGATCATTGGGTTGTCAATGTCTTTTTTTGTCTGGCAGATTGAATTTAGAAGAAAATGTTAAGAGTATATAGACTAGCAATTGCATCGAGAGGTGCAAAGGAACGTGGAAAGAAGGATTCAGGGACTGTAAAGAAGTGAAATATAGAAGACAATAAAGAAATGAAATATATTGACAATAAAATACAATAGAAATTTAAGTTTCTATATTTTCTAAAGAATGTAGCAGGAGGTTAAATTTAAGAAGAGAGTTAAATTAACATAAATGTCCTAGAACAATGGAAATCCTTACAGCCATAAGATACATGCTAGAGGAGTTAAATTTATATGCGTTTTTTTTTAAATAACATGAAATAAATTATGGGAAACAAAAAACACATAGCAGAGTTCAATTTATTTGGGTTTTTTTTTAAATGGCATGAAATAAATTCTGGGAAAAAAAATGCATTGCAAAATAGCTACACCTTCTAGCTAAGTATTCCCTCTTAAGGGTTTCTTAGAAAAATTTTGTGTGCCTTCATGATCTTTCACTCTTCATGAATAAATAGTCAAGCTATCCCAATAGTCATAGAAACCAAAAAGGCTAGGCTATAATTCCAAAACTTCATATAATAATTCATCTACCTTGTGATTCAACCTTTGTTGTTCTTCTTGAAAGAGTACCATTGGAAATAATAGAAGAATATTTTGAATTTCCTAAAGAAGGGGGGAAAGACATACATTATCCAACACAACACTTTTGCATGTCCAATCTATCACAAATTTAGAGTCATCCATGACCTCTAATCTGGATATTCCCTACTTGCTTGCAAAATGAAGAAAGGTATGGAAAGCTACAAACTCAACCATTTTGTTTGAGTCTTTGCATGAATAATATTGAATATGATCCACAAATTGGTGTAGATGTTCCATTTGAATTGTTTGTCAAATTTGAAAAAATAACTAAAATATTTATTATTAGTTTTTCCTATTGGAGATTCTTTAGTTAGTTGATTTTCTACTTAATTAATTGAGAGAAATAGAAAATAGAAAAAAATACACACGCCATCCACAATAGACACAAAAATTCCTAAGAAACCCTTGAGAGGGAATACCTAGCTAAAAGGTGTGGTTGTTCTGCTATGTGCTAAAACTCTGGCAACTTTGGCATGTACCATGTGGCTGCAAGGATTTCCATTGTTTTGGGACATTTATGTTAGTCTAACTTTCTTCTTAAATTTAACCTCTTGCTATATTCTTTAGCAAATATAGAAACTCAAATTTCGATTGTATTTTACTGTCAATATATTTCACTTCTTTATTGGCTTCCACATTCCCCGACTCCTCCTTTCGACATTCCTTTGCACTTCTAAGTGTCATTTCTAGTATATATTTATGGAATGAAAAAACAATCTACTTACAATAAAATTTATTATCAAAATTACCAATAAATTATTGGTTTACAAAAACATTTAATTTGAGTAAAAATTCAAATTCATAAATAATATTTAACAATATAATTTAATTATTTACACCATTCCTTATAATAATCACTATACTTAATTCTTTATAATTAATTTTGAAACATGTAGTCCTTCCAAAATGGTAGCACTTTTTTAAAAGCTCATTGGTATTATTTTTTAATAAGTTAAAAAGTCAACTATATGAAATTACAATACTTATATTAAAATAATTTATGTATAAATTAATAAAGTAGGAATTAGTACAATTTTTTTTAAATCATAATAAATTTCTTACTTGATAGTGGATTCTCTAAATATATTTTCATGTGTATGTTGTTATGTTTTAATTTTTTACAAAAGTTTAGAATAATTTCTTTTTTCAGACCTCAGAATGGTAATAGAAATGGGTGTTGTAATTAAGCATAAGATAGAATGCTTAAATCCACTTGTGTTCTTTTCAACTTGTTTTATTTTTAACCATTGTAATAAAGATTTTAAAATGAGGAGGTTTAGAATAGATTGGTAATTTATCATCTTAAATAATGGCAAGTTTTGTAGAAAATCATCATCAATTTACTAGACAACCTGTACTCACATTTGCTTATCGGCTTCTACCCATTATTCATCAAAATTTCAAACACCTTAAAACCTTTGAATGTTTGGAAGTTAACAAAAAAAAATTGTGATGGAGTTGCATACGGACCACAATGAAGTAGACCTAACACTCAACAATCTCCCAAAACGAAGTTAGCATAAATTTTACACTAAACATATTTCTAAAAAAAATTAATGAACAAAATATTACTTATAAATATTGAAAATCAAAATCCAAATAAACAATATATTGCTTTATATAGATAACTAATGAATAAACACTAAATTCCATTTAACATTTCTTTAATTCCCTAAGCAAACATTTATTCAAATGTTATTCGTAACAATGTTCTAAGAGTGCCTCTCTGATGCATTATAGCTAAGTAAGCATTTATGTAAATGTCATCATTCCCCAAGTAGTTTAGCATTGTTTTTATGATACATTATCTTGGCCAAGTAGTTTTAGCATTATTTATATGATACATTATATTGGCCTAAGTAGTTTTAGCATTATTTTTATCATACATTATCTTGGCCAAGTAGTTTTAACATTGTAATTATAGATTTTAATAATGTTTTATAAATATATATTGTATTGTAATTTTAAATAATATTCTATAAATACATATAAAAAATTATAGACAGTGAAATTTCAAATTTTATTACATGCACCAAATCAATATTTAACTTGCTATTTTTCTTTTTAATTAAAATATCACGATATGCTTACTTGTATCACATTATTCTTATCTCACAAATAAGAAAAAAAATAATAAGCCCATAATTTATTTACTGTAAAATACATGCTATTTACCACTCCACAATTAGTATAAACATAAGACCTGTAGCAATCAAAGCTCCGTGATGATATGTCAACGCATCTCTAATCATAAGCCCAAGTACAACAACTTGTGAAATCACCATGAAGAGTGGAATCACAGACTGGAAAAAACCACAGAACAGTGATGAGTAGGATTCTTAAGAAAAAGAAGATTTCGTCCTTGTTGTAGATCGATATTGTTGCGTCTTCCACCGCCCATGGTGAACCAATAGCTAAGATTATCACAACAACTATAGGCATAGAGGGTGACGTAGAACTATCAATTCTACTTTCAAAAGAATAACCAGAGCCCAAAGAAGAGAGAAAATCAAGTTGACACAACCCACGGATATAAATCTTATGATGCACAACTGATCATGGCCTATAAAGGTTAGCTACTTGGAAAAATTGGGTGTTATCAGCATTATAATTGACCACATCTTCACTTGGAAATGTATTAGCAGCAAATCCACTTGATTTAGTGTTGACCAGGTAATCTTGCATTGTCCTTCTGGGTACCAGAGCGCTAGAGAAAAAATCAAGTCTGAACCAGAATGTTACCAAAAGGTTTATTAATACTTCAGTCAACCTTGGCACTGTGACGACAAAATGTCGTATTCTAAAATTTTGTCTTCGCTTCCTCTACCTCTAGCCAAGTATCCTTCTAGAGCTTCCGTAGCCATGTTTCAGACTCCTCTACCTTAGACCCCAAATTTCTTACCAATAACTTTGTCCAATCATTAACATGGGCATCATTCACTGGAATGCAGATGCAAATAGGCTCCTCTAAACAGATGTATCTAAATCCTTGTCCTTCATCAAAGTCCTTGTCTCCTCCTCCTTTTTGGTGGTGGCCTTCAGGTGGTGCTCGGTCTGCTCAACCCTGGAAGAAAGCATCAAGAATCCAATCCTAGCTCAAACCCAACCACAGAAAGGAAAAGGAAAGAAGTCAACCAGCATAGAGAGAACAGAGATCACGGAGACCATGATAAAGGCCCAGCCCCATGCAGTCAGCTCCTCCTTAGGAGAATTATGATAGCAATTGAATTAGGTCCAAGTTCAGCTACCAGAGAAAGGTCTTAACTTCAAAGCCATATTTTCTCCCATGGGATGATGCCTTTGGAAAAAGAAAAGATGAGCATGATGACTGTAGATTAAAATATGAATAAAAATACCTTTCTTCTGCGTTTTGGCTTTCTTAGCTGAATGCAAGACCACCAGAGTGGAGTTTGAATCACAAGGTGAGATGTTTGACTGCAGTTGAAGTGGACGGTGGCGTGCATTAATGAAATAGAGAGGCCGAAGATGGACAAATATGGAGGGAGGACTGAGTGATGAATGCAACCCATTTGAAACTCCGTAACCACCAAAGTAGAAGAAGGGACAATAATCAAGGACTAGAAAGTCCCCTCGAAAGCCAAATCCAAAGCCAAATTCTGCCTGTGCAGAGCGTCAGAAGTGTCTGATGGCCGAAGAACTAGAAATAGTGGAAGAAGATGCAGTTTAGGAGGTTGACCCAATCTCGCGGTTTGCCAAGTACATGGCACCGCACAAACCAATAGTTGAGGTGACCAAGGACCTAGATAAGGTCAAGTCGCACATCAAGACGCCCTTACTTCCAAATAATGTGCCATTTGAGGGTGAGATGTTGGTGAAGATCCCTACGTTGAAAATGGAATATTGGGACTTGGGGGACTGCGCAAAGTTTCTAAAGATTGTGTCATGAGAACACTTGGAGCAGGTGCCCTATGAGGGAGGATTTGTCAAGGTTGATCCAATAATATGGACTATGGGATATCAGCAGTTGGGGCTACTGAACCTTTTGACGATACCACACTTTGGGCGCAGCCCTATTAATGATATTTGTGTGTGCCAGCTGATGGCCCTGGTGCACAAAAATTGCCTCTGGCTGGGAACGCTTATTCCCATCAATGAAGCCCTCGTTCATCAAATTACCAAGTTTCCCTATCAAGGAGAAGACCATGTGGTGGACTTCGGAGGAAAGGGTTAAGAGAAGAAGGTTGCGGAGGATGTAAAGAAGAAATATGGTGTAAATAGAAACACCCGAGGGTTCTTGGTCAGTGAGATAAATGACCTCGCAGTAAAATTTGGCACCCTGATCCTAGCTTGCAAAATTATGAGGAAGTGTCGTGCCAAGGAAGTATCGGCATCATCTAATGCGCTAGCTGTGCAATGCACAAAAGGGATTCAGTATAACTGGGCCAAATACCTCTGCCAGGACTTCTTAAAGAATCTTAGAGAAGCGCAAGAAGATGAAAAAAAATTTCACTATGTCTGGCTATTGTTGTTGGTTACACTAATTGGATGGAGGCAACCGACGCAATCTCAACTACCAGATATTGAACCAGAATTATGTGAGGTCGTGCGCTATGTGTCGCTGTGGGTGACAAAGATTCCAGTGAGGGTGATAGAGAATAAAATTTGTTGGGTTATTTTTGAAACATAGTTGTATCATGTGGTTCAGTCTAAACCACGCTTGTCACCAACTTTGTACAATCAATACAAGCATATCACATATTTCAAGGTGATGTTCCACAATGTCCACATTTTGCGCAAATCCATACATGGCAGGACTCTCGTAATATCTTCCATACCTGGTGACAGAAGAAGATCTTGTGCATATAACAACAGGATGGCCCCCTGTTTGGTTGACCGTGGTGACAGATGCTAGTGTGACCTCCTCTGCCTCGTTGAATCCATCTACATCTAATTCATGCACAAAGAAAGACTAGAAGAAAGATCATAAGAAGGACACGCAAGAACCAACCACCACGACAAAGATAGAGAACCCACCCACAGATACGGTGGATGTGCCAAGTGATGCAGAGATGAAGGACCGTCAACGAGACAACGCAAATTCCCCCTCGATAGACACACATCGAGGCACCAAGAGAGGACCTCAATCCTTGCCAGGTCCGTGCCCAAAAAGGAAATCATCTAAGAAGACCGGGATAGAGCCATTAAGCCTCACAAATGGAGATTTGGATGAAATTGGAAACACGGTAAATACGATAACAGAAGATGTAAGGAACAACATGGAGTCACAATACAAATCGTTCCTTGAATATGTGCATCAAGGACTCAATCAGCTAAGAGTGCAAGCGAGCAAGATACAAGCGAGCGTAGTTCAAGCGAGCGCGAGACAATCGAGTGCGTTGACCATTCGCCATCCATTAACTTCAGAGAGTCGATTGTTTCAGGTTTCCAGCGCAGTGCTTCACCTTGATAATCCAGTGTTGCACGTGACCCTTCATGCAGGGTCCGAGGTCAAAATCAACTTGGCCATTTCTCCCAGTGGCAAGCTCCATTCCATCCACACCATGACCACAGACGAGTTGCAATACAGGGAGTTCAAGGCATTGTAGATCACTTTTGATGCACAAAATAAGGTTGATACATTACATAAGGAATAGAAGTTAACTGAAGAATCTAGGAGCGTTGCGGAGAGCCAGTGCGCACAATTAGAGTCCCTCATCAGTCAGTTGTGCTACGAGATCCCTGACTTGATAGTACCTACCATGGCCACTACAAAGTTGGAAAGTCTGGAAACCACACTTAAAACCTCAAGGTCAGAAATATCCATTGTGAGCGCTAAGTTAGAGAAGAAAATCAAAGATTTACATGAAAAGTTGCAGCAAGAGACCCCCAGAGGTCAGAGAAAAATGTGTCGCAGTAGTCCAGGAAGCCACTGCAAGCATCAGGACGGTTGTGGAAGCATGCAGTACTCTTTTTTAGGATGCAATGGGCATCTAGACCTCTGTCAAAGATGACCCCATGGTTCAGCAGTTGATGATGGATTTACGCGTGAAGGAGCAGCAGTTCAGTGACATCCGGGTTGCTGCGTCGACCCTAGTACCAACTCATAGGTTAGCCAGACTGCAGGAAGGCAGATTGAGATTGATATGTTGCGCCGATAGGAGCAGCTATTAGAAGCCAAAATGCAACCATGGGTTGAGGAAGTGTTAGAGTTATCGCAGACCATTGATAGTGCACTGAAAAGCATCAGCCAAGCAACAGAAGGGCCGAATACAGAGAATATTTTGGGAAAAGCTCAAAGCACCACAGCACAAAGCACCGAGATCATTCAGCCACTCAAGGACTCCATCCAGGTGTTGTGGGATAAGATTGAAGAAGTTGGACTAGAATAACTCGAGGACGAGTCACTAGATTTTGTTGGGGTACTGTTGGGTTAAGGTCCCCTAGGGTCAAGTTTTGGGCAAAATTTTGGCTAAGTTTTGTTAAAACACGCTACACGCATAAAATTCATGGAACTTTAGGGCGGGTCAAAGTTCCTTTATCATTGTAGTGGGTTAAAGGGAAAACATGGGGCTCAAACCACGGTTTGAGACCATAGGATTTGCGCGTATTAGTCCTATAAATGTGCATGATTCAATTCAAGTTAGAGATCATCTTTTCTTGTCAATGAACTATCTTATGTGATCTGATTTTGGGAAAGTTGTGTTAGTCTGGGTTGGATAGGCTCCTGTTGGTTATGTGCATGGAGACCTAGTCCTAAGTTGTATGCAAGGACCCTGTTGTTGTGTGCGCAGGAAAAGACTATTGTACTGATTGAAGATATATCAATAAAGAGAAGAGTTTTGTTGAATTGTGATCTACTTGTGTCATGTTTATATTTATGTGTTAATGCATTGATTTACTTATATATTTTTTGTTGTTAATGAATTTTCATTTATCTGAAGTTATGCATATGATGGTAGATTCTTGTCTTCGCGCAAGTATTGCATGATTGGTTATGATCTTTGTTAAAGGGTAGCTCTATGTATTTGTGAAAGACGTATTTATGTTTTTTTTTAGTAGATCTTAATAAGGATCATGGTCTGTTTTGCACAAGATTTTATTAAAGTTAAGGATTTCATGTGTTAGATCTAAATTGGGTTAAGGAAGTCATTGCGCAGGGAAGTAACCATTAGATCTGTTAAGAAGGGATAAGATCCACATCAAACATTCCCTCAGAGTGGAGAAACCTAGTTCCATCACTCCCCCATACTGCTTCGGGTGAAACTTTGGTCTGTGCAAGCAAATCACTGCCAAAAGGGCCAGTAGTTTGAGGGTTTTGTTGGTTGCACATAACACTATGAACCTGGGTCAAGACCCCTCAACCCAACAGGAAGCAAGAAAGAAATAAAATGCATATGGAAAGAAGGTTCCCAACAACTCTTGGGAATAGTATTATTGTTATTTATAATTGGATAATCATCCAATATCGTTC
This sequence comes from Pinus albicaulis, assembly GCA_034641835.2. Lineage (NCBI taxonomy): Eukaryota > Viridiplantae > Streptophyta > Pinopsida > Pinales > Pinaceae > Pinus > Pinus albicaulis. Next base: position 632,559,728 of record CM076569.1, read on the forward strand.
ATGGGTTTCAAAAAAAAGAGAAGAGAGAGGGATTGGAATTTGTTCTATGTACATGGATATTCTATCATTTTCATTATACATTGCACAATGGTAAAGCCAAATTGATCTTGAAAAAACCCCAATACTAAATTGATAACATGCTCCACCATAAAATCAATGTCGATTGAACGATTGTTTTATCTGGTTTTCTGATATCTGGAATCTGCCAAAACACAGTCCTCATAAGCCACCACATATGCCTTTGGTGAGAAAATGTCATCCAAAAGCATAACGGAGATATTGGATCTTCCATCCAAATTTTCATACCATTGAAGTATTATGTAAGGAAAAACTTCTTTCTGGAAAAACAAATCTTTTTTCTTAGACTGTTCCAAGGAATGCACAATTGAATCTGAATTCTCAATTGTATGAACATTCTCCATTACCTTCTTCTCAATCACATAACTCTTTTTAATAAGATATGTAAGCAGCACAGTGTCTAGGAATGGATTCATACTCTTTCTCTACAATGCAACTCTCACAATCTTCGTCATCATAGCGTTGGCCAAACGCCTAACAGGATGGATCCCACCAAGTATTACCCCATTGTTCACCAATTTCATCTCCTTCTTCATGCGTTTGTGAAATACCTTGTGCCATGGATGTGTTGTAATTTGAGGGATTTAAATTATGTATAATTTGGATTCATGCACTTAATATCCTCTCGATTTGGATTCCCTGGAACCTTGATGATATCCACCAACTACCATGCAGGTTTGGAGAATACTAGAGCAGTCTTGATAAAAGATACACAGCTTCTGGAGGTGTGTGTTTGTGAAATAACTTGTGCCATGAATGTGTTGTAATTTGAGGGAATTTAAATTCTGTATAATTTGGATTCATGCACTTAATATCCTCTCGATTTTGAGTCCCCAAAACCTTTATGATCTCCACCAACTAGTCAACGCCACTTTCTTCAGGAAACAGGGGCAGTCCAAGGAGAAATTTTGCTAAGACGCAACCCAATGACCATATATATATATATATATATATATATATATATATATATATATATTGTCATATTATACTATGTAGCTCCAAAAATAATTTTTGTAGCTCCGCAATAACACAAACATATATATGATATATTGGGCTCCCCTTTCACCAACTTCTTGGCACTGTCGAAGTCACAAAGCTTAATTTGGTGAGTATGGAGGTCAACCAATAAATTTTAAGGTTTTATATCATGATAAAAAATTCCAACAACACCATGGATGTAAGTCAGAGAATGAAATATTTGATAGGTTTAGAGGTTGGCATATATCAATGGCATACCTTGGTTCATCCTACTATAATATTTTGTAACTCGATACATTGTTTCGGGTACATACTCCAATATAAGGTTGAGGTGTAATTCATCCTTGTCAGTGATTGAAAAGAAACAATGTTTGAGTTGAACTATATTAGGATGGTCAAGCATGCGCACAATTTTTAGTTCTCTAATATTCTTGTATCTCTTATCGTGCAGCACCATTTTTATGGAAACAACCTCTCCAGTTTCTAAGCATGTGGCCTGGAAGACAATACCAAATGACCCAATGCCCATAATACATTTTGCCGTGTATCTGGTCTGCTTTTTGCTACCCATTTTGACCACCTATTGTTGTTGAAATTATATGGCCAGTCTTTGTGCCATTTCCATTTACAACTATGGCCTCGATTTCCTTGTCATCTGGATTCTTTCCTTTATCATCCCTTATTTTCATATCATGCATTTCCTTTGGAAGTTGGTCAATACCATAATTTCTAGTTTTTGGAACTACTTCCATGTCATAAGTACCATGTCTAACCACAGAAGTCTCTACAGAAACAACAACCATATTTTGCTCTGAGGTCTCACTTGTACCTGCCACATTCTTAGATAACCCAACTGGGAAAAACAAACCTTTCGACATAGTGTTGGCCGGATAAATCAATCTTAAGGACAAGATCGATCTCCCTAGTGTCAGAAGACAATCTAGCAACAAACGAACAACTAAGTTTATCTTTCTCTAAATATATTCGTTTTACAAGTAAATTCTATGAAGGTGTCGATCCTACCTTAGATCCAAATGCTTATTTGTAACCGTAGTTCTTCCGTCGCATCAATATTTCTTCCGTCGCAACAATAATCCTTCCGTCGCAACAAGATTTCTTTCGTCGCAACAATAGTTTTTCCGTCGCAACAAAGTGTCGTCTTTAAAGACCTGAAATCACAAACAAGCAAATATTAAATAGCACCTGTATAACAAATAATTATAAAACATACCTATCATAGTGATCAAGGAATCTATGAAATAAACGATCAAATGACAGCTTATTGAAATAAACAATTGAACGACAATTTATTGAGAAAAACAAAACTTGATTGTATTAATCTTAAAATAACAGAAGAACCTTACAACCTTAGCCTTGATGTTGAACAGGCCTTCCCGGGGTCCGAAGTAGGAGTAGCCTCTACTTTGATAAGTCTTGCACTCTTCCTCCAGAAGCACATAGAGGTATGTGATCTTTCCTCACAAAATCTTAGCAGAAAGAAGTCTAAATCTCAACAGCACTTCACCTCAATCACACACTAAAGCTTGAACTCCCTTTGAGGCTACCCAATGCCTCTTTTTATAGAGCAGATGAGGAGGTTAGGGTTCCACCTATGAAGGGATAGAATCCTCCTTCAAAGGGATAGGCTCCTCACATCAAGGGGTTAGCTCCCTAAGGTGTGGGATGCATGAACCTTATTAGAGCGTACTCATCCCCAAAAAATCTCACCCAAAAACTTCTAGAATTGACCAAAAAACAACTTTTTTACTTTGGTTTCTAGCCCTTTTGACTTTGAAGGGGGTATGCAGGCATTACATAGAGAAACTACATTCTGGAACGCAGTTTTGCTTCACATTACCTGCGTACCCTAGCTAGGAACGCAGGTAAGCTTCACATTACCTACGTACCCAGGGTTTTGGAGATTTTTAGGGTTTTTTTCTCCTGTTTTAGGGCTTGTCATGAGGAGTAGAGGTTGTAAAACTTGCAGAGGAGGTAAGTATGAGTGACAATGAGCTCATACAGTCAGCAGAATGTTAAGGTGATAGTTTTTAGTGCAACATATTGCCCCCTAAAGTGCGAAGTCTGGAATAGATGAAGATGAAGTATGTCATATATGAAGAGTGAGGTACTTTATCATTTCAAGGATCATCCTGTGGACACCCCAGTCGGAACCTGTAAAAAAATTCAATGAAAAATATATATATGTAAACATATCATCGCTGAGGTAGGCATTCCCATACTCAGATCGAAACTAACTAGAAAACTGATTTAAACTGTTCTGATACAGGAATTATTTTCAATACATCAATAGTATAGATGTGTGTAGACACAGTATGGATGCAACCATTTGTTTATGAATAGTCCAATGTATAAATGAATAACAAAATTCCTCGCAGCCTGGATGGTAGAAACTAGATCCAGGGTCTTGATTTCTGTTTCTCGAACCAGTATGATTCTATCCATGTGAATAAATGTGTCGAAGTCGAACATGGTAGAAACCACTTGATTACCAGTCAATAATGTAAACTGTTAAAAAGTGTGAGAGTAACCACCAGTAATGTCAATGGCTCTCAAAGTACTCAGTACAATCCATGAAATGTGAATGAATGAGCTAAAGTCGAACATGTCACGGAATCATTCGATCGAAGGTCAATGATGCAACCTGTCGTCGAAGGCGAGAAACCTGCCATTGAAGCATGCAGATTTCAAGGTGCTGAAGATTTCTGGATCAACTTCCTAGATAATGAGATGTCATCGATAGAAAGTGATCCGTCGTAGGCAAGCCCACAACACGAAATCATAGATCAAGTTTTTGAAGAAATATATTGGCAAGGACTGACTCAGGGGTGGTCAAAATGGAAGACAAATATTTCGCAAATGAATGGTTTGTTTGAACTGTCCTCTTGAACACATAACGACACTACAGATGGTTTGGTGACAATTGACCCAAAGCTAATACCCAGAAACTGGCTGAAGACTTTCAATATGGTTTGATTAACTGTTAGGTAAAGGATTTTCCCAACCCAGGTGAACAAAAGTGTCATGTTCAAGAGTGGTTAACGATTTTCCGAATAATCAAAATGTAACAAACAAATTCGTTTTTCTCTCTTTTCCCCCACCATTTCTGGCAAGTACCTCTTTATTTTTGACAAGCTTGAGGAGGATAACATTTGCTTGTTTATAAGCTCATCCTTCGGATGATTCCAACTTAGTTTAAGATTCGAACCCTAAGAAGGAGTGGTTCATTCCTGCTTAAAAATTGAATAGGTCCTTTACTGTTAAATTTTAACGAGTCCAGTATAGGAGAAAGTCGGTGTTTTTAAATTTTAGGGAGTCAGAAGAAAAACTTAAGAAAACTCCGTGGTTGTACTTTTTCATAAATTTAGTCTCTCGAGCCCGAAAAATGATAAAATAATGCGGGAGAGAACTCTATTGACCATAATTAGTCAACGTATGCCTTTTTCATAAATAGTCCATTTAGTTCGTAAAAGGGGTAAACTTATACTGAAGGGACGATCATTCATTTACTTTAACGAGTTCAAATAATCAAGTGCTTAGCAATCTTTTCATGTTTAGAGAGACTAAAAAGGGCTTAAAAGAGGACTCCAATGTTTCGCTTTTTCGTAAATTTTTGAAAGAGTCCGAAAAAGTGATAAAAGTATGCTCTTTATTGAAAAATGATTAGTTTTACCGAAAAATCCAATATTCTGCACAAAAACTCGAAACAATTACACATACCTGTTTAAGATAAATAAAAATGTTTTGAAAATTTACCTTTTTAAAGTGAAAAATAAAAAAATAAAAAATTCATTTATTCGAAAAAACTTATAAAAATGACTTTTCTAACTTCATTTTTACTATTTGAATTCAGAGTGAAAAAGTAAGAGCTTTTGGATAAGAAAAACTACCTGTGAAGATTCTGGAAAATCCGTTCGTCGGAATCAGAAACTGTCAGCTCCAAGTAATCTGTATAAATTCTGGACCATATGAGGGCCCAAGTTGATCTCCTGATATGGCTAGTGAACAGGTGGGACACACAAGACCAGTGTTTCTTGTTTTTCGGCCACCGACTCAAAGTCGAGCTGGAGGACATATATTTTTTGACTGGTTTATCCAGGAGGGGCGGACACTTATCTCTATTCGGGACTAGACCAGGTGGCCAGTCTGTTGCTAGTCTTAAAGCAAAGTTTTGCAATGGTTGAGTAGACCCCAAGGATAAACAGATAGATATCAAAACTATCATTTGTCCTGAGTTCAAATTTATTGTCTTCACTGTTATTAGATTATACGGGAGTGCAACATTACGTGTTGCCAATCTCATGCTGAGGGCATTTAGATTGTTAGATTTATGTCGACATATTTTTGTTGGTTGAAAAACCAACTCTTTGTCATTTAAGGACTTTCATACGTCGGGATGGACTACCGCGGCGACAGAGACATAGCTTTTCCTCCATGAGAGTAATGGGATGATTCAAGTAAAAATCATTTTCAACACTTTCTAAGTCCTAATTTTTTTGTATTTTAAACCATCCAACACAAGACAATGTATAGTTTGAAACACACTTCTATGCTATGATATATCACTATTACCGGCTATCTGTGTACATGTTATCGAATGTTGTTTAATTTACTGTTTTGATTGTTGCAAATTTTTATTTATCATACTAGAAGCAATTGCATCTGCTAATGTATTTGAATGTCTTGGAATATGCTGATATTCAATGTAATCAAATTCACGTTCCAAGAGACGAAATCTCAAGAATAACCTTAATAACATTGGATTCCTAATGGCATATACCCTGTTAAGTTGTAATACAACGAGTTCAGAGTCCAACCTAACAATCAAGCTCTGAATCCCAAATGAGATGGATTCAGGTAATAACTCAATCACTACACTATACTCTACAATGTTATTTTTTGTTTGATCGAGGCTTACCCCATGCATAGACACTAACTCGTCAGAGGGTGAATAGATAATCCAAGCTGCGGAAGAAATGTTCTGTGTACTACGACAAGCACCATCAACAAAACCAATGTATGTCTAAAGAGACGTCGACATCTGCAATATCAAGAGTAAAACTCAGATAAGCAGGAATAGTGATAAGAGCACACTCTAAACTAGGCATGCTTTTCTAATCTAAAACACACCAACAGTAAAGAAACTAATCTAATCAAAAATCTCCACACCAAATTTAAGCATAATATCTCTTTGGATAAAGCCCATATTTGGGTTTATCTAAAGGGACACCGTCGAAATCTATCAGCTCATAGGCTCCTTTTTCCAGCTTTCGTTTAACAATGAAAGGACCATGTCACATAGGCACGAATTTTCTAGCCCCTAGCTTATCATTGGCTTGATTGTACACTAAAACTAGGTCTCCTTCTGAAAAATTACGAGGTGTAACATTTCTATCGTACTGAGCTTTTATTCGTTTGACATGAGCCTTGTTTGCTAATGCATCATTTCGTCGATTCTCATCTAGCTGAGCCAAGTACAAAAAACGCTTCTCCTCTTCAGACGTAGCTGGGAGTAATTCTATGGCTAATTTCAATGACGAAATTTCGCATTCAATAGGCAACACAGCTTCCAAACCGTAAACCAGTTGAAAGGGAGTGAAACCAGTTGATGTTTTTACTAAGGTCCGATATGCCCAAAGTGTTGAAAATAACATGGAATGCCAATTTGACTTATGAATACCAATGATTCGTTTGATCATAGTGACTAAAAATTTATTGATAGCTTCAACCAGACCATTAGCCTGCGGGTAATATGGAGTAGAACTATCGTGGCGCGGGCCAAGTTGATCTGTCAGTTCAGTCATCATGATATTTCGAAAATGACTTCCATGATCTATAATAATGGCTTGAGGAACACCAAATCTAGCAATTATATGATTGAACACGAAAGTTGCAACAGTCTTTCCGTCTGCCGAAAATGTAGGCATCGCCTCAGCCCACTTAGTAAAATAATCTACCGCTAGGATAATATACGCATGCCCCCCCCGGCCAAGTGAGGGTTACATGTAATAAAGTCAATACCCCACTTTGCGAAAGGACCGACAGCAATTATAGGGTGAAGAGGAGTGGGTGGTGCACTCATTTTACGATCAAAGACCTGACAATTGTGGCATTTCCGGACTGCATAGATATAATCTTTGAATAGTGATAGCCAGAAATAACCAACGTGAAATATCTTTTGGGTTGTGGCATACCCAGACATATGACCGCCACATGCTCCAGAATGGTTGTCATTTAGAAACTTCTCAACTTCTTCATGAGTAAGACAGCGTCGGAAAAAAGAATCTGCTCCACGACGATAGAGTGTATCACCAATAATATTGTACTGTTGGGATTGGAAGCGTATTTTCCGTCGCTAAGATCGTGAAATTTCAGGCCGAAAAGATTGGGTTTGGAGATAAAAAATAATATCCCCATACCAAGGATCAAGAGTACTGATAAGAAACAAGGATTCGTCCGCAATGGGTTGTTCTGCCACAGTTTCAGTATCAGTAGACGGGAAATCACACATCAGTTCGGCGAAAACCAAATATTTCTTTGCCTTGGATTTTTCAAATTCCAAGTCAAGTTCTTGTAGGATAACTATCCATTTGGAATACTTTCCCCCTAGCAATTGTTTGGTCAAGATGTATATCATAGGGTTACATTCAGAAATTACTGTGGTTTTGCGTAATAATATGTAGTGACGAAATCTTTGGACATCTTGAACAGCTGCCAAGGCCAATTTCTCCACATGTGTGTATTTGATCTCAGTCGGATGCAGATTTCGACTAAGATAGTAAATCACATGTTATTTTTGAATTCATCTTCCTGAACTAAAACCATCCCAATGGTGAAATGAGAAGCGGCGAGGTACAACAAATAGTCCTGGTTGTAATTGGGAGGATGCAGTAACGGTGCATGGGTCAACGCGTGTTTGAGTGCATCAAAAGATCGATTAGCGATCTCATCCCAAAAGAATGGAACGTTCTGTTTTAACAACCAGGTAAAACCTTTTGTTAACTCAACGTAGTTAGGAATGAAACGACGTAAAAAGTTTGCTTTCCCCTGCAAACTTTGGAGTTGGCGCAGAGTCGAAGGAGGAGGTATACTGACAATAGCTTCGACCTTCGACGGATCAACACGAATGCCTGCTTTCGAAACAATAAATCCCAGTAAGCGTCTCGATTCTACACAGAAAACACATTTGTGTGGATTCAGCCGAATTCGATAATGCCTACATCTCATAAATATAGCTTGTAAATGAGTGAGATGGTCGACCCTACGCGATGAATGAGCAGGTAAATCATCAAGATAAGGCTGCACAATGTGCTTAATGTCATGAAATGCGTAAGACATAGCCCTTTGAAATTTGCCCCAGCATTCTTCAATCCAAAGGGTAGTTTGCAATAAGCAAATGTCCCCCATGGACAAATGAAAGTTGTTTTTGGCTGATCAGCAGGGAGTATGTTTATTTGATTGTAACCGGAAAAACCATCCATAAAGGAGAACATTTCACTACCGGCACAATCATCAATTATTTGATCGATATAGGGGGTTGGATAATTGTCTTTAAGACAAGCTCGATTAATATCCCTATAGTCGATACATACTCTTATCGTTCCTCGTTTTTTGTTAACAGGAACAACATTCAATACCCAATCGGTTAAAGGAATTGGATAAATGAAACCTGCACGAAGTAATTTCTCAAATTCGGCTTTGATAGTAGCAGCTTTTCTCGGATGTATCTGACATAAGTGTTGACGGACAGGTTTGGCATCCGGGTAAGTCTTGATTTCATGTACAACAATTGATGGATCGATTCCTGGCATTTCTTCATATGACCAGGCAAACACGTCACGGAATTCTTGAAATAGGGCTTTATAAGTTTGGATTTCTTCGTTCGTACAGCAAGCACCTATATGAATGTTTTCAATTATTCCTGGCTTAACTGAAATGTCAATAGGAATCGTTCGAGAGATATTTTCCAAATTTAACTCAGAATCAGGATTTTGCAATGGATTCTGTGGTTCTTTGACATATCAGCAGTAAAAATAGAAGCGAAATCATTTTCAAAATGATCCAGCTCAGGTAAAAATGAAGATCGGTGATGTAGATCTTCCCATGGTAAATCGTCAATAGAAAAAAGTTCACAAATCTGCTCATCAGTATGAACAAGATCGGGAAATGTCGTTGTGGCTGAGCTAGATATAGAAAGTGATTCCTTATGGATCACATTCATTGGATCAGTTTCGGTTGAAGAGGGATCAGAAAGCGACTGTACAACCTGATATGCAATTTCAAATGGACTCAAAGGCATCGCGCCATCAAATGAATCTAACTCGGAATCGGAAGGTACGATCCAAGGATCATCAAAAGTAATAGTATTCGATGAAATCATATGAATATTTGCAATAGGAGGCGATACATTAGGAGGAGGAAAGGAAAAAGTTCCTAGTAAACCAAAATCTTTAATCAAACCTACACCAACATCCTTATAGGGGATAGTCATTTTACCGATGTGCTGGATTGTTTCTGTAGAGGCTGGATTGGAGGAGAAATAAGTTAACTGGTCTATTGTAACGATCTTTCCTTGATGTGGAAACTTGATATGCCAAAAGATCGATGAAACAACAGCAGTCATAGCATAAGACCAACTACGACCCAGGAGAAGGTTTTAATCTAGAGGGGCATCAACCACTTCCACATCTAGATGTATGGTTTTGCCTTCAACCCCTATAGGTAAATCCTACAAAATACCGAAAGGATGGAACCCTCGGCCATCAAAAGCCTTTAGAATTGTCGGAGACTGATTGAGTGTAGGAGAACCAAGCGATTTCCAACACTGGATCGACATAATACACGTAGAAGCCCCTTCATCAATCACAGTCCGAAAAATGGGTCTGTTTTTTACTAATACTGGAATCTGGAAAGCCATTTGATGGGGTAGGCGGGGTGTACTATTCTCTAAATCGAAGATTATAAGGTTCGAATCCTGAATATCGATAGCTCCTATGGCAGACAAAAATAATTTACGCTGTGTTGGGCACGATTGTAGCACTTCCAAAGCCGACATTGCTGAAGGGGAAATAGCTAAGTCCTCAACAATGTTGTAATTCTGAGCAGCTCTCGCATGTGGATTGAAAGCTGATTTACGAAGAACACCTTTAGCAGGCGGTTTGATTACTAAGTCTGGATTGGGTTTCTCGATCTATAGTGGATCAGAAATAGGAGGAGGTGTAGTTGATGTGTTTGAATTAGAAGATTTTGCTTCTTTACCATCAACAGGATTCTTGCTACCATAATCTTGCGATCGCATCGCAATCCTGACATGAGACATAATCAAAATGGGCTCTTCTGAGACGTTCGAGGTAGAACCAATCATCTTACTATCTTGAGTAGGAAAAGGATCCTTCAAGACAGCAGGTTGTTGAGAACCTTTAACAAATTTCGAAACCTCTGCTCGATGTGGGCATTCTTTAGTAAAATGATCCTTGTCGCAAATGAAACAAGGATAGTGAGGCTTGCGTTTTTCTTCATTAGATTCATTTTTATCTGTTTTATCTTTTGAATTATGTTTGTTTTTATTCTTCCCCTTATTTTTACCACCAGATTTAGATTTGGCCATAGATGTCTCTACGACATGAATGTCGGCAGAAATTTCAGCGGAAGACTCTCCTTTCGGGGAATCAGGTAAAGTTATTATAGGAGAAGAATTCTTTGAAGATTTCTTCTTGCTTTTAGTATTAATTGTACCAATCATACCATCAGCGGCATGAGACCCTGAAGGAGCTGCAGTTATTTGACCTTGTTTTGGAAGATCCGATATTTTTTCATGTAAAGTACCTGACTGCGTATAGACGAGGTCAAGGTACTGAGCTTGAGAAATGACTTGCTCCTCAGTAACAACTCATGCCTTAGCTACATCTTCAGTGATTTTGGGTAATAATGATTTAACAAACCATTCCGCCAAAATTTGATCCGGAATGAAAACTTTCACTAAACGCCTTCTACGTCGCCATTCGTGAATATGATCAGAAATATATGTGGACGTGGATTGTTTTAGCGAAGTCAATAGTTCTGTGTCATTGTCGTATCTGACAGGCAACTGAAAATGAGTTAAGAAAGCAGTTGCTAACTGACTGAAATTATTAAAAGAGCCTCATGGTAACTCAATGTACCATTTGGCGGCAAGACCAATAAGAGTTTGTTGAAAAAGACGTAAGCGAATTGAATCATCAATTATCGAATTAGACGCACACCAGAGGTGATAAGTCATAACGTGATTTGACGGGTCCTCTCCTGACTTACCCTCGAATTTCGGTATATCACTAGGCAACTTATGCGACATTTGCAGCCAATACAGATGATAGAAAATTGGATCATTCGTAAGGTGTGACAAATCACGTAAATCTAAATTTGCAATAAATGGTAACTGACGGTTAGGGTCGCGAAAACCTTGAGTAACAAGAGTAGTTCCGGGAGGAGGATGCCCAGGATAACTGGGAATCGGATTTGCATTAGGAATGGTATAACCCCCCGAGAAACCAGGATTAGCCGGACCAAACTTTGGTTGTTGAGGCTGTTGATAAGTATAGCCAGGGTACGGTTGATACTGATAAACTGGGTTTTGGGAAACGAGACCAAATTGATATTGTCCTTGGTACGGTTGATATGTAAATTGCGGTTGACTCGTAACAATCGTACTTGTACCAACTTGTCCCGTAGGTATCTGGACCGAAGTCTGAACTAAGTTCCTGACTGGGCTACAGAGACTTGAGGGATTTGCACAAATGCAGGGATAGAAGAAACCATAGCTACAGATACTCCAGAAACAGGTGTTGATAAGGACCTTGAGGAACATACTGAGTCTGGGGTTGACCTTGGGGTATGTATTGTCCTGAAGGTTGATAACCTTGAGGTATGTACTGTCCTTGAGGTTGTTCTCCAAAATAATATTGTCCTACAGTTTGCCCTGGGAAAAAATTTCCCTGAAATTCCCCCCCAGGCGGTAATTGATTGCTTTGAGGTTGCCCCCCAGGCAGTAACTGACTGCCTTGAGGTTGCCCCCCAGGCGGTAACTAACTGCCTTGAGGTTGCCCCCAGGCGGTAACTGACTGCCTTGAGGTTGAAAATTTGGAATATTACCAGACATCATAAAGATTTTCTTTGCATTCGACGTTTCAGTTTTAATTCCATTAAGACCAGGTGATAATACTTGTTCAATCGGTCGAGGAGCTGCTCCTGAGAAAGTACTAGAGAGAACCTGATACCCCGAAGGAACAGAAGGACCACCGTGTAAAAATGCTTCCGGTGTTTGGGAAAACATAGATGACTCTCCTGCCATGATAGATGAAGGATAGTAACCTCTAGGCGTAGGATGAAATGGAATTCGAGGTGGAGAAAAAGCAAGACCCGGGTTTTCTAAAAACATTGTCAAAGATAGATACCAAGCGTCGCTCCTAATAGGGTTGTAGAAAATGGATTAATGCTCCCTAAGATTCAAAGACTGAGGGGATTCGAGAAGAGATACCTCTTCGTCTGGACTAGCAAGTTCTTCAATGGAAATGAGGCCAGATGGAAGATCTTCAATAACAATATTTCTTACCCTAGGTGAACTAGGACCGCTAGAAGTTGGAGTAATAAATCCTGAGGATGTTTCCAAAACAGAAGGTTCAGTGTCAGGTTTGGAAATTTCAGGTTCTTCAGCTAGTTCACTGGAAGGAGAAATACTACCAGTAACTTCAGAAACTGAAATCGGTTCTTGAATGTGTTATGTCGTGGGTATTTGATGATCAAGATGAACAACTATAGATGAACTTCCATTTTTTGTTGATCTAATTCTACCGCTACTAGATGATCCTAGAGCACGCAGCCCTTCAAGCTCACTTGGTGTATATTCAGGGGGCTTGCCCTGAAGTCTCTGGGACTGTCTTGGTAATTCTGCCACGATTAAATATTAATCAATCACACACAAACAAAGAAAATTTCAATAAAAACACCTAAAGTCTCTAAAGAAACAAACAGCTGAATCACATGCCAAAAAAATCTAAGAGTTCAAACCACACACAAACAGTAACTTCCCATACTAAAAACTCTAGTTGGTGATGAAATCCAACTTAGTAGAAGTATAATACAGAAAGGGCAGTTGGAACAGTTACCCCGACAACCTGCTTAATGAAACAGACTGGCACAAGTTTCTTCACAAAACCATCTCACGTGAAGAAAACCCCCCAGAGAGTCCAAGTGAGTCTAGTCGACGTCTACTCCAGGTACAGTGAGATCGTTCCTTCACCGTCACCTTAGGAAATAATCTTAAGCTTATGGACACTAAGGTTACCAACAGTAACAAATACAACTGGGGGAATAGTCTACGATCCGATTCCACGCGCAAGGGCAGAGTAACAAAGCTCAATCCCCTTGAAGGCTCCTCGACATGGTCAATCTGAGGTTTAACAACAAGTGACCCCAGGCTCCTCGAAAATGGTTAATCTGAGGTTTACCGTTTGTAATGCGTGCAGATCTTCTATCTTTCCCAATGAAACAGAATTGATTGTCTCAAAGGTTCGAACATGATCTCGTGATTAACTCCTTTAAGAGAAGCTTCCTAGATTGTACCAATTACAATTGGATTTATTTCCTACCGCAAGATTTATCTACTTGTTTGTTTTTACTATCTTGGAGAGTTAATTAATCCCTACTCCAAGATACTAACCTAAGCTATATTGGTGATAAGAACCCTAGAAATAGAAAAGATTACTAGATCAATTTAATTAAGCGTTGTTTTTATGGGTTGTTCTTTAAGTCAATAGGTATGGAAATGAAACTTTGATGGTGTGAAGACTCGACTTCCAAATACACTAAAAAATGCACCTAAAATGATAAACAATTCATTTTTCTTTCAATGAAATTCTAGCTAAAGAAAGAGTTCGAGAATGCAAGTCCTTTAAGAGACAATTATTTCCTTGAACATGAAGAATAAATGAAAATAATTTTTTTTTGTTTTTTCAATAAGAACTCAAAACGAGACAAATAATCAATGTTCACAATAAATCCCTTTCTCTTTCAAAACTCGAAACTACAAAAAACAAGTTTTCTTTCAAAAGAAATTTACAAGTTCTAAAAAGCACTCAAAACTACGAAAAACTAATTTTGAGATCTACAAACTTTGAAAATCTAATTGAATAAAAGCTTTAATTTTTTTTTGAGAATGTTTTGCTTAGTTGTTCAGTAAACTAAGGATTCATTTGCCCAGAATAACAAATAAATCAAAAAACATCCAGATATATTTTCTTTTATAAAAATGAAATTCAGAACTTATAACGAAGTTTGTTCAAAGATTTGCAAAGAGAAAACTAGATCTATTTCTCAAAAACAATGAATTTCACAACCAAGTCAGACTCATCAAGAAGATAAAAGATACCAAAGTAATTTAAGGCACTTTTAAGCTTCCAATCTTTGGGTCACTACAGAGACAAAGCGAAAACCACTCTCAAAATGCAAAACTTCTAGAAAATCATTCAAAACAAAAGTGCTATGAAATTCATTCACAAAAGATTTTCGACAAAAATCATACAAATTTGGGCAGACACTAAGAATCCTAAATCAAATCTAAACTAAAATAAAAGAAGAAATCTAAGTTTTTCAAGACTTTTAACAGGGCCTGCAATGATGTGCGGTCCCCAGAAAAATTCAAGAAAAACAAAAAAGACTTCAAAATTTTTCAAAGCAAAGTAAATCTAAGTTACCCAAGCCCGTACAAATCAATCAAAAAAAAAAATATCATTTTCTCAAATCAAAACAAAGGAAAATCAAAACAAGTTCTTTCCCTAGTAGAGTCGCCAATTTGCTGGCCGGATAAATCGATCTTGCGGACAAGATCGATCTCCCTAGTGTCAGAAGACAATCTAGCAACAAACGAACAACTAAGTTTATCTTTCTCTAAATATATTCGTTTTACAAGTAAATGCTATGAAGGTGTTGATCCTACCTTAGATCCAAATGCTTATTTGTAACCATAGTTCTTCCGTCGCATCAGTATTTCTTTCGTCGCAACAATAATCCTTCCATCGCAACAAGATTTCTTTCGTCGCAACAATAGTTTTTCCGTCGCTACAAAGTGTCGTCTTTCGTCGCAACAAAGTGTCGTCTTTTGTCGCAACAAAGTGTCATCTTTAAAGACCTGCAATCACAAACAAGAAAATATTAAATAGCACCTGTATAACAAATAATTATAAAACATACCTATCATAGTGATCAAGGAATCTATGAAATAAACGATCAAACGACAGCTTATTGAAATAAACAATCGAACGACAATTTATTGAGAAAAAAAAAACTTGATTGTATTAATCTTAAAATATCAGAAGAACATTGCAACCTTAGCCTCGATGTTGAACAGGCCTTCCCGGGGTCCGAAGCAGGAGTCTCCTCTACTTTGATAAGTCTTGCACTCTTCCTCCAGGAGCATATAGAGGTATGTGATCTTTCCTCACAAAAGCTTAGCAGAAAGAAGTCTAAATCTCAACAGCACTTCACCTCAATCACACACTAAAGCTTGAACTCCCTTTGAGGCTACCCAATGCCTCTTTTTATAGAGTAGATGAGGAGGTTAGGGTTCCACCTATGAAGGGATAGAATCCTCCTTCAAATGGATAGGCTCCTCACATCAAGGGGTTAGCTCCTTAAGGTGTGGGATGCATGAACCTTATTAGAGCGTACTCATCCCCAAAAAATCTCACCCAAAAACTTCTAGAATTGACCAAAAAACAACTTTTTTACTTTGGTTTCTCGCCCTTTTGACTTTGAAGGGGGTACGCAGGAATTACATAGAGAAACTGCGTTCTGGAATGCAGTTTTTCTTCACATTACCTGCGTACCCTAGCTAGGAACGCAGGTAAGCTTCACATTACCTGCGTACCCTAGCTAGGAACGCAGGTAAGCTTCACATTACCTGCGTACCCAGGGTTTTGGAGCTTTTTAGGGTTTTTTCTCCTGTTTTAGGGCTTGACATGAGGAGTAGAGGTTGTAAGACTTGAAGAGGAGGTAAGTATGAGTGACAATGAGCTCATACAGTCAGCAGAATGTTAAGGTGACATTTTTTAGTGCAACACATAGTTGTAAGGTTTTAACTACAATGATAAAGAAATATCTCATATTTTAAACTTGATGAGACTCCTAGTAGTTATGTCTTTCCTAGTGGGGAGACCCTTTTTCATATATCTAGATTCTATGGTGAAGGGAATGAAAAAATCAGGGAAAAATATGTTCACTTTGCTTTAGGAACAAATTCATTCTAAAAAAACAGTGACGAAAAAAATTTAGGAGCAACATTCCAAAAATGAATAGGAAATTTTTCTAACTAATGCAAAGAAAACAATAACCTAAAGTGCACTTGCAAGGATTTTGTATATGGAAAATTGTTGCTTCATTCAGAATACATCTTATGGTCTTGGAATAATTGAGGTATACATAAGCCCATTTTTGGGTTTGGGAAGTTTGGAGACAAGTACAAAGGCACAGTTTCAAGTGAACATGAAAATAACCCTAGTATACAATGGATGCTTATAGACTTGGCACCAAATAAGGACTTTAATGAGTTAAATTCAAACTCATGCGTTACATTGTACCCTCTTACTGGAACTATTTGTGACTCTTGTGATCCTGAGACAGTAGATCTGAAAATAATTGCATTTCTAACATTATGCAATTGACTAAATGACATTATGACATGTTCTAACATCCCTCTTAATGTTGACTAGGGGAAGGAAGATTTATACATAGGAATATGGCATTACATTGACATAGAGCACCTCAATAATGCATCCTCACTCAATTTTATTATAAGCCTTTATCGTCCTTTCAAAAGAGTAAAAATGGGTTTTAAATGGCCTATAATAGATGAAAATTCACCTAATGTCATCGATTTTCAAAATATATTTATTGAGCTCATATTATGGCCAAATACAATGACCACTCATTAAGTCATTAATTTCCATTTGCATGCATGCACTAATTACAGTTTATTATACAAATCTTAAAGTTTAATACAACTGTAATAGTGTAGAAATTCTGCATTTTAATATTTTATTATCAGATCTATTGTGACGAACAGTCCAGTGGAATATTCACGGAAATTTACAAATTGTTTGGTATCAGATCAATTTTATTTGGGTATTTTTTGGAGATTGCGGGGATCTAGATTGGCGAGGCTGAAAATTGTAAAACCCTAATCATGGTCGACGAATCTGTAAACGAATCTCATGATCCTGTAGAGGTGAAATTTACGCGGTTGGAACAACATGTTGCAGTTACAACCGCAATGTAAGCCTCCTCATGGTGGCCTTGAATATCAAACTGGGGATATTTGGAGAACAAGAGGGTTTAGAATGCAGAGGAAAAATTAGAACACGGATCGGATGATCAGGAAGAAATGGAAAATCAGTCGAAGAAAGGACTTGGAAAAGATTAACCCAATTCAAGTGTTGTGAACCAATCACAGTCTCTGTTTAAAAAGGAAGAAAAAGTTGATATCAAGTCATACTAAGGTGAGATCAACACTTTGAAGTTGAACCATTGGTTACAACAACTGGAAGTTTATTTTAGTGTCCATCAGATCGAGGAAGGGAAAAATATCTCATTCACGCGGCGGAAATTAGAGGGTCATGCACTGAATTGGTGGAGAGCCACACAGAAACCATGAGGTTGGAGGGAGAACCTCTATTGACTAAGTGGGAGGATTTCAAAACCCTCATTAAGTCACATTTTTATCCCATAAGGTACATGGAGGACCAGTGGATTCGGTGCCATTACTTCAAACAAAATTATGGCCAAAGTGTTCAAGAGTACACCAAGGAATTCAGAAATATGGCTATATTGTTGGGTATCTCTCCAAAGAACCTAGATGTACTCCTCAAGTATTTTGGGGGACTACGCCGCCATCTATGCGAGCAAGTGATGTTGTTCAAGCCAAAATCGGTGGACGAGGCTTGTGTATGGTCGCAATACCTAGAAAACATAGGTCTAAGCGCAATCAAGTGGATCAAAGCAGAAGGAGCAACAAGATACTTCTAAGGAGGGGAAGAAGAAGCAAAAAGGGGGAAAAGATAAAAATACAGCAGCCACAATGCACCAGTCTAAATATCCTATCAACCATTACAACCACTGCAACATTGATGGCCATATAAAAGAGAAGTGATGGAAGTTGCATCTAGAGCTAAACTCGAAGAAAAAGAAGAAAGATAACAAGAAGAAGAATCTCATAGCCATAGATTCGAGCAAACAATTTGAAAGAAGCTCAGGCATGGATGAGAATATCGTATGTACGTCAGTGCGGAAGGAGGTGAATCTGAGTAGCCTTCAACATCAAGAAGAGAAATGAATGATCAAATTCTTCCATATAAAGATACAGGTCAAGAAGAAAAATATTGATGCTCTATTTGACTCAGGATTGCAGGTGAATCTCATTGCATCAAAGCTAGTCAAGAAGTTAGGGCCAGAAGTTTGTGATCATCTAAACCCATATCCACTAGGATGGGTAAATAAGGAGAAGAGTTGAAGGTAACTAAACATTGCAAAATTATATTTTCTATCAGTGTTGATTTTATTAATGAAGTAGATATATCTGTGGTTATCATGCTAAAGAACAAATACCCCTTACCTAGGATAGATGCTTTGTTGGATCAGTTGCAGTAAGAAAAATACTTCACCAAGATGGACTTGAAGTCTGGATATCATCAGGTTCTAGTCAAAGAAGATACATGGAAGACCGCCTTCAAAACCAGGCAAGGTTTGTATGAGTGGTTAGTTATGCCATTTGGCCTATGTAATACACCGGCTATGTTTATGAGATTAATGAATGATGTGTTGTGCGCTTTTTTATATTCATTATTTATTTTCTATTTAATGATATATTGGTATATGGTGCTACCTGGGAGGAGCGTATTTCACATTTTACGCAGGTGCTGAAAACATTGAAGAAGCACCAACTGATAGCAAATCTCAATAAGTGTGAGTTTGCGTAGTATTTTTTAGTGTATATGGGGTATGTGATTGGTGGAGGATGTTAAAATTATGCAAATGTGGTCAAATTCCACATTGAACATCTTAGATGGTCGAGATCAGAATTGCATTATATTCCTCTTTTCGAGAGAACCAAAATCAACCTATAGATCGCCCCAGTCAGTTAAATGGAAGTTATATTTTGAACTATTTTATTTATTAATGTGTAATGGAATGGGTCGGCCTAAGTACATGTGGAAATGGTTAATTTGACCTTAACCCTAAGTGGACCCACTCGAAAACTATAAATAGAAGTGACCTAAAGCTCATTCTTACACTTGCTCAAGTGATCTTTTATTTTTATTCTTGGTTCATCCATTCTGTTTTGGCTCGCACAAGTTCGACGGAAAGAGTTCATGCAGGATTTGAAATCACAGGTTTGAAGCTCGCGTAAAAAAAAGAAGGGTTTTTTGTTCTTGTCGTAGGCACAGAATTGGCGAAACCGGGCTCTAGCCACGGGCACAATGTGTTATGCTTGCAACCAGGATGTCATAGCCGTAGACATAGAATGGAAATGTAACAGCTAAGGCTTTAGCGCCAGATCGAGCTGATTTGGGCCATAGCCACAAACACAATGTGTTATTCCTACAACCAAGGACCCATAGTCGTAGGCATAGAGTGTTATGGGTGTGGCTAAGGGATTCCTAAGCAAATCTGGGCTAGAGCAACCCCAGTTGCTCACACAATGCTTCTATACATCATCCACTCAGTTCCATATGCTCACAATCAGTCTTTAATAACATCTTGGATTCAAATCTACAATTTGACAGTATATTTCAGCCGACTTCAGTGATATATTGGATCCATGTTTCTTACTGGTGCATATATGTAGATCTGTAGATCTATTCTATATATTTTTGTTGCAGAACAGGCCCTCAAATATGCATCTACAGTTCTCTGAAGTTTCCACTCAGTGACAGTCGTGTTCGACAAAATGCTTCAGGCAATGACAGTGCTTTACAATTCTCAGAATCAGGATCCTTCAATAGAAGTATGTTTATGGTTCTATTATGCATATGCTAATTGTTTAACTGCATTATGAAGATATGGATCAATGGATCACTGTAATCTTGTTTGCTAAATCATTTGATGGTGATCTAAGAAGAATTTACAAGGGTTTTCCCCACAGTGGTTTTTGCCATGGTCTCAGACCAATCCTAGTGTCTATATGTGTGCATTATTTTCTTCCTATGTTTCTTTATGTTCCGTTTCATAGATGATGATGGTATTGTTATTTCTACATAGTTGCATATGTTGATGGTTAATAGTGTAAATCTGAATAATGACATAATGATATGGGGTGAACTTAATGTGTTAATGAAGAAATACAACTATCAAATCAAATATCAATGCAGCCCTGTGAAAAATTAACATGGAATCAAAGTTGGGCTAAAGAAAATCCATGGAGACACTTTTTGATGGAAGAAAAATGAGGATGGTTGAGACCTAAAATAATTCTAGGGTGTGGAGAAAACCCTAGGTAGTTAGTGCATAAGGGTTTGATGGTGAGGGTTTGAGAGAAAACTTGGTTTATGGTAAGGACTTGAGATTTGGTGTGTGAAACCCCAGCATGGTATATGTGAATATGCTTAAGAATTTGGGATTGATTTGATGAAGCCCTCAATGGGATAGTCCCTAGATGACCTGGTTGTTGATAAATTTTATTGAAGGCAACACCGATATGTGGTCTATGGATGGATCTTAAAGGTTTTTTCAAGAGGGAGAGGATGGTCTCTCATTAAAGATAAGGATTCCTTGACTTATGACTTTACTCTTGTTTAGACTTATGGATCTGACTATTATGATTGTTGTTTTGATCGTTCCATATACCTCTTGCATGTACATTTTGAATACCTGGATGTTTCTAACCTTCTTTATGAGATATGATAAATGGATCCCCCTTGAGGATCATTTGAGATGCAGGAAAGAAAATATAGATTTGGAAAAGGTAAAGAAGCACCTAATGAAAAAGGTGAAAAGTTGCCTATGTGAAGGTGCACAGGTATTTGAATACTACAAGGTATGCATGGTATATTGTTTTAATGTTATTTTTCAGCTATAACATTGGATGCCTAGGTAAACCCTGTGGTATTTTGAGAATGTCTCCTTCACAAATGGCCTATGCATGCATATGAAAGTGATTTATTTTTCTTATGATGAAATAACGCACCTGGTATTGAATATTTGATCATGATAACATTTTTTATTTTGCGAGGCTACTTATTGTTGATCTTTGATATAGTGGCATAACCTGGTATTGGCTAACATCTATTGTTTTTGAGATCCTGATTATGACTCTAGTAAATGATACCCTTGACTCTTGATATGCAGAAGACATGTTTATATCTTATAGAATTTTACCTCATTGATATGGTATTCATAATGCTTGTGATAAGCATGATGAAAGCTCATGGAAAAAGAGATTGACACACTATTGGTTTATTCAATAACCTAACTTTATCCTATTGATCATGATAAGCATGGTATTGGTGACCTTGATGATAGAGGCATATCTATGAGATTGATGTTCTAGATCTCCTACTACCTTTGGTTATGGCATATGGTGAAATTAAATGCCCTAAATTGATGTATTTTTATTGTGTTTATAAGATTGCATTGTCACATCTTCTTGTTGCCCTGATATTTCAAGTCTAGCCCTTGATGAAAGATTGAAGACATGATGTTGATGATCATGATAGATATGTGTTTATGATCTAACAGATCTATTGTTGCATGACTCCAGTAAAGACAGATTGATGACATGAATGAAAATGAAATTACATGTTCTACTATGATTTATGGGTATCTGACATTGTTGATCTGCAGCAGAGATATGAGCCTCACTCGCACAAAGGAAGAACCATAAATGAGACTATGCTTGATAGACACAAAATTAAAATTTTGTACTCGAAATCAGTTTGTACTCTGAATCAAGGAATCTTTGACATGTCCTGCCATTGTAAACTGATTTCTGAAGTTTCTGGGTTAAATTATTGATCAAAGTAAATAAAGGATTGGGCGGGAAATAAGATGGTCACCTAGAATATGTCAGTTCTAAAGATGTGTTGCGGATATTAGTAAGATCTGTCAGCAGGAAAATTTCGTATGTTTGAATCTAACTTGTGTTTTCAAGTGAGTGAGACATTCATATGAATATGTCATTATGTTTGAAGTTTGTGCTACATGTTTTTGGCTGATTGATACAGATAACTGTGTTTTAGAAATTTGAATTGATGATTGAGACATGTCTTTGGTTTATAGATCTCTCTATTTGGACTTGATATGTTGATTGTTGATTTTCCCTAGTGACAATGCTATGTGGGCATAGTGACCTTTAGTATCTTATGTGAGTATTCAGAAAAATGTTTTGTATTGGCCTCCTTGTTCCTAGCACAATGGTTGTTGTGATTCAGTATGAAGATGGAACCTGCACAACTTAACCTTGATGTATGCACTTGCATCTAGTGATGGAAATGACTTTTGATGACATTTTAAATGACAGATTTGATGGATTGACAATAAATGAAGTAAAGACTTGATATGAGCTCTACCTGTCACTTGGTTGAAAGAATTGATATTATGACATCAATGTCTTTGATAATAGTTTTTGTCTGGCTTCTAAACTCTGATGAGCTGACTTCGTTGCATAATATTGATTTATGTAAGGATGATGAAGTTAGCTTGGTAAGGCATTATGCTTGCAAAGAGAGTTGCGTGATGCAAGCTCCCCGATTCAGATTTGTCCATATTTGATAGTTATCTGACAAAGTCAGGATGATGAGTTCCAAGGTATGGCCTTGATTTTGGTCTACTCTTGACAGATGATGAACCTCTGACAAAATAAGTAAGAGGGAGATGGATTATGAATCTTGAAATGATGTATCATGGCATGTTGAATCGATTTCTGGAATTTGGGAAAGAAATCCCATGTTGCAAATCTGTTGAAAAGTGTCTTTATGTAATGGAAATGTAAATCCTTGGACACTCTTATTCAAAGTTCAAATGTTGTTGAACTTGTCATGGCATCTGTCAGTTGATTTAAGCATCGATGTTCCGTTTTGAACATCCATTTGTATATGGTGTGTATAGAACATGATTAAATTCATGATTGAGTTGCTTCATTCACAATTGCCACCGAACATCCTTTGAAATATTTGCATGACATGTTCTACTTTTAAAGGTTGCGATATTTCTCCTATGATATGTAGTTGCATGAATGTACTAATGATGTTTGGGATTATTATTGATGAGCACATTTGGATGTTGCCTTAATATGAGATTTGCCATGATATCTTGGATGAAAGGTCCATAGCACGACCGAGGTTGGATACGATATTGCTGGCATGCCTCGCTGTGAGGTAGGATATAGAATCTCCTTAGAGTGTTGTTTGAGCATGATCTAGATAAGACATGGATACACTGTGATGACAGAGAATCCCATATATATGTGGTTGGGACTGATATTTTTCCATTCATTGAGATAGTGCAGTTGTTCGAGACAAGCTTAGGCTTGTGATTGACACCTTCTTGAG
Source organism: Pinus albicaulis (assembly GCA_034641835.2). NCBI lineage: Eukaryota > Viridiplantae > Streptophyta > Pinopsida > Pinales > Pinaceae > Pinus > Pinus albicaulis. The sequence goes on from CM076569.1 coordinate 632,583,373, forward strand.
AGGGAGGATGATTATGGTATCCATTTGTGATTTTATATGATTATTTATGTTTCACCATAATATTTGACTTGATTTCTTGTATTAATAGGAATCAACTGCTATTGAGACAAGTAGATACCATATTTGAGTATGATAAGAGCAACGTTGATTGAGGACACTGAGCCAACTCTTCCTCCCTAACTGAGCTCCCGGGGTGAGTAATTGAGATAGAGGGCTCCTAGGGTTGAGGGAACTCTGTACAATATGATATGACCCCTATCTAGTACCCATAGGGTTAGATATGTCACTCCCTCTCCTCATAGGGTCGGAGAATGTTGCTCCCATGTCTGGTCTTTTCAGAGTATACCCCAGTTGGCATCATACTCACAAGCGGGACTTGTTGGGAATACCAATCCTCGTTTGGCCAACGGGTTGAGAGTGTACTTGGGGTGTACAAACCAAGTCGATCATGATGAAGGTGTTCTACCACATGACTATTAATTATCATTGATGGGAATATCAGTAGGAAATAGGGTGGGTTGAGATAACCCTATGCGGTTCCAAGTTGAAATTGAGCTCCCTGATGTAATCCCAGGGTCGAGATGGGCTCCCTCCATGTTTGGATATCCTATTTCTCAATATGGGGTTGTATATGTGTCGATCCCCCATGAGATTTTGGGCCGAGATATGCTCCCCGATGGAGTTATAGGTTGAGATGTGCTCCTTGATGACATGCTCTCTGGTGATGATTGATATTCCGGGTAATAGCCCATTGACATAGATTCCAAATGGTAGCCTGATGGATTAAGGGTGGTAACCTAAGCTCCCCTCCGGTGAAAAATTCTTCTTCTTCTAGATCCAAGAAATTTCATCATAAGAGCATCAACAATAAAGAGATAAGTTGGAATAAGCATGAGCAGTTCATTGATGATTTTTAATGATGAAGGATAACACCATGACGACTACATGACAAATATTATCAGTGACGATACATGATAATGCATGAATATACCAGAATGGCATATTGATCGATGCACATATATTGGTAGGTGGGATTCTCCCTATTGAGAGGGAGTGTTAAAATTATGCAATTGTGGTAAAATTCCACTTTGAACATCTCATGTGGTCGAAATCATAATTGCATTAGATTCCTCTTTTTTAGAGGACCAAAATCGATCTATAGATC